>RXID01015019.1:0-121995 GCA_005019695.1 Trichopus zeylanicus subsp. travancoricus
GACTCCGGAGGGGATCATCAGATCACCAACTTTTGTTTCCTCATATGTGTGACGAAGCAGAGAGATCACCGGAGGATAGAGCCTCAGTACTTCATGTAGTATCATGTTTACCTGCATTACAGAAGAGTGTTAGACACTTTTGAAGTGTTCTTGATGGATATAGAATATCAAAGCCATATGAACAGGAAAAAACTCACAATCTTAAGGTGGCCAATGGATTCAAAGTCAGGTGTGTTCTTCCCGCAAGTCTTCAATACTTCATCTCGTGCTCTCTGCTGCCAAACTGGGTGCATGGACAACAGGATCATTGCCCATGTCAGCAAAACTGAGGTTGTTTCGTGGCCCGCGAAGTAGAACAGCTTGCATTCATCCATCACGTCATCGATAGAAATGCCATAATTTTTCATACTTTCCTTTCCACCGTCGATGTTAATTTCATTGTTGGATTGCAGCAACAAGCTTAGCAAGTCGTCATTGAGGGCTCCTTCCGTCTTCATGGAGTTCAATTTCTTCTCGATGATGCTTCTCAATATGGCTTTGATCTCTCTCTCGATGGACATTCTTCTCCTGTTCTTCGCAGTTGGCAGGAATCTACACAAGATCATATGTGCAGACTATTGCAAACAGAGAGCTACGTTTTAATAATATGACATATTTCGGGGGTATCCGTGAAAAATTGACAGACCTGAGGCCTGGGACGTATGGGGAGCGAGAAGCTTCAATGACAAGAGAAGCCTGCTCTCTTTGGAGCTGGAAAATCTTCTTTCCTTCTTCATAACTGCTTCCAAATGCGGTTCTGGAGATGACATCTCCGGTCATGTTCTGAAACTCTGGAGAGACGTCCACTTCATGGGATCCATTGGCGATGACCAACTTCTCCCACCTATTCACCAGAGCAGTGCAGCTTGCTAGAAAGGCCGGGACCATTTGCTAGAAAGGCCGGGACCATTCTCTGCAACCAAAACGCCCAATAACACAGAAATCCTTGAATTATATTTTTATTATGTATTTAATGAAAAAAAAATAGTGATTTGTTTCTAGAATTTGTTATTTTGTTATAGTTCACAGCCTCCCATTGGACCCGATTGGTGGACCGTACACCGCGTGGTCCATCTAGGATTTAAAAAATAATTATTAACCCTTTCTTTTTCCCTTCGCGTCAAATATAATGTTTTGAAATTCCCAATAGACCATTTTTCGGTCTTTAATGTTATAAATATTTTTGCTACATTTAATACGTTGACATAAATTTAGTTGTTCATACCGCGTTTTAAGTTGTTTATGTCTCGTACAACATTTAAATCAATATTTTAATTTTTAATTTTAATATTTATAAAAAACTTGATATATTTCGGTTGTTTTAGTCAAAATTAATCCATTTTGATTTTAATAAAATTATTTTTTTTTGTTTTATTTAACTAAGAGGTGACTGTAAATTTAAAAAAATTTACAATAATTAAAAATTTGTATATAGCTTATAATTTGTATAAAATATAAGAAATAGTTGTAAGGTAAAAATACGTAAACTATTGAGGCAAAATTAGCAATGCCAAATTCAAACAAACGAGCTAAACTAAACATAGTTTTGGTTTATATAAAAATAATATATAAAATTAAATAATATATTTTTAAAGTCTAAAATTAAATTTTAAATCGAAATGTTCCAATTGAAACTAAAATCTTGATCTGAATCGGCTCTTCTCTAAAAAGACTTTTCTACTATCAACATGCAAACAAATGGAGTGAAAACTATGGTTAGTTGTCTTATTTAAGAATGTGCATTAGGTATATTGGGCTATCGAGCCAAATTAAATAAATCAAATTTGTAATTTCAAAACTCTAGAAACAGACTAAATTAGTTCAAAAATTGAACCGGATCAAATCGAAATGATTCGATTCAATCCAATCAAATTTCAAACAAAAATCGAATTAATAACTAAATTTAAATATACATATATATATATATATATATATAATTTATAACCAAAATTAGGCACATTATTTATTTGATAATTCAAAACTGAAATTAAATTGAAAACGAAAATTTTTATTTTAAAAATTGAATTGAACTGAATAGACTATTCAAATTTAATTCGATGAATTTATTTAATTTAACTCAATTAATATACAGTCCTAGTTTTGCCACAGATCTGGAAAGAAACCAAGAAAATCAAAAGGACAAGATTGGGAAACAAGGGACTGCAACGGGAATTGCAAGGAAGGGCTGAAAGTAGGAAGGAAAAAACTATGAAAACCTTGAGTTTCTCGAGATGGAAGGCAGGGTTGATGATCTTCCTCCGCTTGGCCCAGGCTTCACCGTCGAGGCTGACCACTCCCGCCGCGAGCAGTTTGGTGAGCGGGTTCAACCGAATCTTGAGGAAGTGGCCGGACCTGTCTGACATGATCTCCTTCACCATGTCCGGGTCCCAGATCGTCACTCTGGGTGACCCTCTAGCCCACATGAATGATAACTTCCCTGGCAACATTTTAAAATAAACAAATAATGAGATAAATTTTACTTCGAAACACTGATGATTGGTTAATTACTAGTTCAACTAGTATTTTCCATATTAATCATGCCAATAGTCAAGATCAGTAAGTACCGTATCTCTGCGCCAGCAGGTGGCCATAGGGATTGGCGCGAGGCACAATCCGGTGACTGAGCTCCATGGGCTTAGACCAAGCCCCCGCCATGATCGCCACCTCTTCCTTCACGTCCCCGTGAGGCGGCCGGTAGTTGTTTCCGTCGAGGCCCTGCAGCCTTAACTGCCGCTGCACCAACCTCGGCCACCACCAAACAGTGTACGACACCATCGTCACCACGGAGGCCACCACCACCGCGACAACCGCAGCAAAAACTGGTACTAAACCGTCCATCCTCTTCCTCTTTCGAGATTCTCGTGATATGCCAAGAATGGCGCTTGTGATTTATAGCAGCTTCCGAGCTCCGAACTCCGAACTCCAAACTCCAAAGAAATTGATTGACCGTAGCATTGGAAACTATGTTGAAATTGGCGATGGAGCCAAAGCTGATTATTTGAGCCGGCACGGCGTCCGGCGACTGACAGCGGTAGCCACTGACAAATAAGAAAGAATTTTCCCACGAAACCCGACCCGTCAGACACTTCAAATGAATGGCATACAGAATGTACACACAACCCAAAGACAAGACCTGTCGAACATATAAAATGAATACAGAACATGTATAACGACCCAACGTTGAATGTGTTACAAGAAGACATGCCAACCTGATAAGAGGGATCCATGACATGTATCAATGACACAGAACCTTGCTTTCGGCATCCGTCATCATAAGCAATTGGAATTATGTGAGGCCCCATTCGGGCGGTAGGCCAGTGAATTGTGAGATCAAAACGTAGTATAATTAAAATACAATTTTTAATTTCATAATAATAAAATGCAGGAGTTAAAATTAAATTAAATTAAATTAAATATAATAATTATCGTGGATCTAAAAATAAATATTTTTTTTTTGAGGAGGAGAAAAAACTAAAATTTTAAAAATTGGTGGGCCGGTGGGCCGCTCGACACAAAAAAATATAGGTTGTAGAATAGCGATTGAGTAGCGATCAGAATTCTATCGATTTGGTCACCGTGGGTCCCGTCACCCTCTCCTTAGGGTTAGATGATGTTTTTGCAATCTTTACTAAGTATATATTCATTTATTTATTTATTTTGTTCAAGATTAGAACAATTAAAGGGCACTTTAATTATTTTTCCTCTAATTTTATACCTGTATGAAATTTAATTTTGCATATACATATAATGCATTAAATAAGACAAGATAAGCTACATGCAGACAGGATCTATTCCATTTTTAGAAAAGACCGAAAGAGGAGGGGTTCCATTTGAGTGTTGCGGAAAATATCGATGTCCACCACAATTCACAATATAGAGGAAGAACAGAAAAGAGGAAAAGATAGCACACAAGAGATATATGTGGGAAGACGATCCAGAGAATATTGTATTGATGAGGAAGAGAAAAGAGAAGATTACAACGACGGAGACGAAACTCCAATATCACCAACTCTCACTCTCTATTTTCTATATCTTGAGACCCTTACATCAATGGTGTATTTATAGATGTGGCCTAATAATGTTTGAGTCAAAATAGAAGACTGACTCAAATAAGACTTCTACTAATTTAAGACTTCTAGAAGATAAATCTAGATAAGGATTAGGCTCATTAATATAATTAAGACTATCCGGAAAATCCGGATTCGAGACACCATAAAGCCAACAATCTCCACCTTGGCTCGAATCATCTTATTCTCTGAATTTGAATCTTCAATAGATGTCTTTACCATTACCTCCTGGGATAGGATCAACGACCTTGAATATTGATCAAGTCCAAACAGAGGTTGAACTTATCAATCGGAATCACCTTCGTCAACATATCTGCAGGATTTCTTGAAGTATGAATCTTTTGTAAAGAAATCTCGCCGTCTTCAATAATATCCCGAATAAAATGAAATCGGACATCTATATGCTTTGATCTGGCATGATACATTTGGTTCTTCGCAAGGTGTATGGCGCTCTGACTGTCGCAAAAAATAGGAAGAACATGTTGAGAAAAACCAATTTCACTTGCCAAACCTTTTAGCCAAAGGGCTTCTTTGACGGCTTCTGTAGCTGCCATATACTCAGACTCTGTTGTAGATAATACTACAGTTGACTGTAAGGTACACCTCCAACTAATAGGTCCTCCACAAAGAGTGAAAAGATAACCAGTGAGGGATCGGCGTCGATCAAGGTCTCCAGCATAGTTTGAATCGACATAGCCAATAATTTTGGCCTCTTGCACTGTGTTCCTGTCGAAACATAAACCAATATTAAGAGTACCTTTAATATATCTAAATAGCCATTTCATGGCCTGCCAATGCTCTTTTCCTGGATTTGCCATGTAACGACTAACAACGCTGACTGCTTGTGCAATATCAGGTCTTGTGCATACCATAGCATACATTAGACTTCCAACAGCACTTGAAAATAGGATGTTCTCCATATATGCATGCTCTTCATCTGTAGAAGGACATTGTTGAGCTGAAAGCTTGAAGTGAGATGCCAAAGGAGTACTGACGGATTTTGAATTCTGCATGTGAAAACGAGAAATAATCTTCTCGAGATATTTGCTCTGTTTAAGCCATAATTTTCCATGCTTTCGATCTCGATCAATCTCCATACCGAGAATCTTCCTTGCAGCACCTAAATCTTTCATCTCAAATTCCTTTTTCATTTTAAACTTTAAATCATTCAGTAGAGATATGTCTTGAGTAGCGATAAGCATATCATCAACATAAAGAAGCAATATAATAAATGAGTTATTGGCATGCATCTTAAAATAAACACAGCAATCATGTTTGCAGTGGATGAAATCTTGACCCAGCATAAAACTGTCAAACTTTTTATACCATTGCCTTGGAGACTGTTTCAAACCATAAAGTGATTTGTTCAACTTGCAAACAAAATTTTCTTTGCCTTCTTGGATGAACCCTTCAGGCTGTTGCATAAAAATTTGTTCTTCTAATTCTCCATGTAGAAAGGCAGTTTTGACATCAAGCTGTTCTAACTCAAGATTATGAAAAGCAACTAAAGCAAGTAGAAAACGAATAGATGTGTGTTTAACCACAGGAGAGAAAATTTCATTAAAGTCAATACCCTCCTTTTGTGAATACCCTTTTGCAACTAAACGGGCCTTGAATTTAACACCATCTATCTCAGAGAAATCCTCTTTCTTTCGAAATACCCACTTGCAACCAATTGCTCTTTTACCTTTTGGTAATTTCATCAGATCCCAAGTATGGTTCTTTTGAAGAGAATCCATCTCTTCATTCATAGCAGCTTACCACTGAGAAGAATTCTTATCCTGTACTGCTTCTTTATAAGAAGAAGGATCACCATTGTCAGTAACTAAAGCAAAAGCTACCATATCTTCAAAACCATACCTTTCAAGTGGCTTTATTTTCCTTTGAGATCTTCGAAGTGGAGTCTTTTCAGAAATTTGATTCTTAAGATTTTCTTGAGAGTTGGGCATACCCTGAATATCTTCTTCTGAAGGAATTACATGCTCCACCTCCACTTGCATTATATCATTGGGATCTTTCTTGAGAGATTTTAGCATACCACTTTCATCAAATACTATGTCTCTCTCAATAATTACATTTGAAATAGTAGGATCCCACAAACGATAGCCTTTGACGCCTTTGGCATAACCCAGGAAAATACACTTTTTGGAACGTGCATCAAACTTATCCTTGACAACATGCACATAAGCAGAGCAACCAAAAATCTTTAAAGAAGAATAATTTGCAGGTTGACCAGTCCATACCTCTTCAGGAGTCTTGCAATTAATGGCTGTTTGAGGAGAGCGATTCACAATGAAGCGTGCTGTATTGACTGCTTCTGCCCAAAAATCTTTATCAAGATTAGCTGTACTGAGCATAATACGTGCTTTCTCCAACAAGGTTCTGTTCATCCTTTCAGCCACACCGTTTTGTTGAGGTTTTCCTGGGATGGTAAAGTGACGCTTGATGCCTTCATCTTCACAGAATTTGAGAAACTCTGTTGATTTGTACTCTCCGCCATTATCACTTCTGAGATATGTGATTTTTCTGCCAGTCCTTTTTTCAACTGAAGTTTTCCACCGTTTGAAAACAGAAAACATCTCGGCTTTGTGATGCAAAAAATAAATCCACACTTTTCTGAAAAAATCATCAATAAAACTGACAAAATAACGAGCACCAGATTTTGATGGAATAGGAGAGCACCACACATCAGAATGAATATAATCAATTAAGCCTTTAGTGCAATGAATATCAGTGTTAAACTTTACCTTTGACTGTTTACCATAGAGACAATGCTCGCAGAAATCCAATTTGCATGAGTTGAGACCTTTCAGTAATTTTCTTTTGTTGAGCTCATTTAAACCTTGTTCACTCATATGACCGAGACGTATATGCCATAATTGAGTCATATCAGAAGAAGAAGAAGACTGAGAAATTGCTGCTCCACCTGCAACGGTTTTTCCTACTAACTCATATAAATTTCCATGCTTTAGGCCTTTCATTACTATTAATGAGCCTTTAGCAACCTTAAGAACTCCACCTTCAGCAGAATACTTATAACCAGCAGAATCCATAGCACCCAAAGAGATCAAATTCTTTTTCAAATCAGGAGCATGTCTGACATCAGTAAGAGTTCTAATAATATTATCAAACATCTTAATTTTGATTGTTCCAATTCCAACAGTTTTGCATGGATTATTATTACCCATCAAAACTAAACCACCATCATAAGGCGTGTAGTTTTCAAACCAATCCTTATGAGGACACATGTGATAAGAACAACCAGAATCAAGAATCCAAATATCATGGTAACGATCAAAATTAGAACTAATAGAGAGAACGTTACCCAAATTATCATCAGAACTCTCTTCAACAACAGAAACTTGTTCTTTGGCTTGCTCTTTAGATTGAGATTCTCTTTCTTTCTTTGCTTTGAGCTTCCAACAATCTTTAATTGCATGTCCCATCTTCTTACAATATCTGCAGTTTATGTCTTTGGATTTGGATCTAGAACGACCTGTTCTTGATCTTTCTTTGGTACGACCTCTGACAATTAATGCTTCTGAGTGTGACACATCCCCTCCAATCTTTTTCAAATATTCATTAGATAGAAGGGCAGCAGAAATATCGTCAAATTTCAAATCCTTTTCATACATGAGAGTAGTTTTAAGATTCTCAAGAGAAGGAGGTAAGGACGATAATAAAATAATTGTCTTGTCTTCATCTTTAATTTTAACATCAATGCTTAACAATTGAGAGACAAGTTTATTGAAAGCATTAAGATGATCAACTATATTCGTACTTTCTGTCATTCGAAAATTGAAAAGCTTCTGCTTTAAATAAACTCGATTTGAGATAGATTTACTCATATACTGTTTCTCCAGCTTTTTCCATAACTCTGAAGGTGATATTTCATCAGGAAACGGATAGAGTACCTCATCGGTAAGACTGAGGATGATTGTGCTATGTGCGCTGGCCTTTTGGTTTTCCCAAACACTTTCGGTGACATCTTCAGGCTTGACGTCCTCCAATGTGTGTCTCAACCCTTGTTGAGTAAGAATTACACGAACTTTTGCTTGCCAAATAGGAAATCCTTACTTTCCATTGAATTTCTCTATATCGAACTTCGTAGTAGACATATTGAACCAAGCTCTGATGCCACTTGTTGCGGAAAATATCGATGGCCACCACAATTCACAATATAGAGGAAGAACAGAAAAGAGGAAAAGATAGCACACAAGAGATATATGTGGGAAGACGATCCAGAGAATATTGTATTGATGAGGAAGAGAAAAGAGAAGATGACAACGACGGAGACGAAACTCCAATATCACCAACTCTCACTCTCTATTTTCTATATCTTGAGACCCTTACATCAATGGTGTATTTATAGATGTGGCCTAATGATATTTGAGTCAAAATAGAAGACTGACTCAAATAAGACTTCTACTAATTTAAGACTTCTAGAAGATAAATCTAGATAAGGATTAGGCCCATTAATATAATTAAGACTATCCGGAAAATCCGGATTCGAGACACCATAAAGCCAACATTTGAGGTCCCTCTTTCAGGTGCACATATAATTTGAAAAAAATGTGATTAACTTTGCTAATTGAGATTAATGACCCTATCAAATAAAACTCTTGGCTTTGACGTGAACAGCCAACAGCATCCCACTAATTTTGTGGCGACAATTAATTCAAAAAATGTTAGCTCGTACAAGACTCACCCCAACAGAAATAAATTGTGAGGTTATCTGTATAAGCCCCTAAAGATACCCAAATTTTCTTATTTGCCCATGCAAAAGTTGTATTTGCATATACAACCAACTATAAATTCAAGCAAATCAACGCAAGTGTAAATTATACAGAGCAATTCAATGTCAAAATTTGTAGATTCAACATACAAACAAATAAAAATTTCGTAGGGGTATATATAATCATTGAAAATTCTACATCCATAGGGGTACATATGCAAAATCTTTAATCTTTTTTACAAAATTTAGATTTTTTTTTTATAAAAAAGGATTTATTACCCTTTTTAAAATGAGCCGAATTTTTTGGATTCCAACTTTTTTTATCACAATTATCCAAAGTGTCTCTCTTTCTTTCCATAAAAGAACAAAATGCTTGCATATGACCTTCCACCGTTTTCATATTACAAATTTTTTATCAAATAATTTTTAATTTTCGTACATTCTAAATTATCAATTTTTAAATAAAAAAGTATTTTATTGATTGACTAATTAAATTTACATATTTATATGTAAAACAAATTTTAATATTATTAAAATAGTAAAAGTAATTATATTTAAATTTTTTCTCCAATCAAATATCAAAATTTTAAAAATTGATGAACTTAATTATTTACATTTATAATTCAAACAACAAAATTCAAGTAAACAATTTAAAATTACTCAATTTTACTTCAAAAATATATTCAAATATCAAAATTTACTAATTTTTAAAATTTCACCAAATTTTGAGAATTGTAATCAATTTTGCAATTCCGTATTCGGAATTGAATAAAGCGACCCTTAAAATAAGGCTCAGCGAAACATTTACAGAAGTAGCGTTAAAGCGCACAATCCAAAACTAGACCTAACATACAAAACAAAACAAAATGATGAGTACATAGTTGACATGACATCTTCCCCAGCACAACCATTCTCCCTAGCCGTTTCAGATACTTAAATTTTTTTTTTGGTTTTTTTTCACTGACCCAGTTTATTATACACAACTTCGGCATTTTGCAAGATGCAAAAGCAGACACCATTCAGTAATTAGATGCCATCATGCAGGATTTGTTGCTTGCTAGTGCATGAATAAACAGAAAGGCTCAATTGGCTTGGTGGATCAAGAAGCAACATTTGTGCTCTTCAGGTCCCAGCAGGGTGTGCAAAACCAAGTCCAACTTGCCGTCTTATATGTTCAGGTATCAGCTTGTTGATCAGCTCTGGTAAAGCCCCTGCCAACTGCAAACCAGAAGCAAAAGGAATGAAATTGTAGGATTTCTTGTTAGCGAGTGATATCATGACAAAATAATCGTCATTTAAAAGTTTATCAGGCCAAGTTTGATGAATCCATTACCATCTAGCAGGACAACATAGGCTTTCATCATGCAACTACTGAACAAAAACAAAGCTGATGCTTCTTTGACAAGTTCAGAGTCTTACTTCCTGCTTAAAATTAAAAAGTGGTGGCAGGGGGCGACCATTTGGCAGACGTGCATTGGGTTCTCGTAATTCATCAAAAAAAGGATGGGCACATGCTTCAAGCTGCGAAGGAAAATGCCATACCAAATTAAAATAAACTTACTTTCTATTTAGTTAAATAAGAGTCAAATTCTACTTTCAGAAAATGGCATATGAACTTCGCTAAAGCTTTTATGACAACTCCACGGACTTGCAATTTTTATATACCAATATGCCAAAAAAGGCAGCTGCCAGGCAGCTAGATCAGTAACAGAGGCCACTGATTAGGTGTGATGACCATAATCAACTTATTAGTGTTCATTCAAAAAAATCCAGATCAAGGTTTTTTCAACTTACTGCCGTACAACGAAGGTTGGGTGAATATTGAAGAAGTCTTGATGCAAGATCTATTGCTTCTGGAGGCATTCGCTTGTGGAATATCTGAAATACAGTTTTGGTATATTATAACACAAACAATGCAGGAATAATCATAATGGAAAGTTGAACGAACAGATGTTGGGCCTCAAACTTCTTTGACATATATACTGGCACACTGTTAAGGTTTTTAAGGAAATTTGATCCCACAAAATTTTGGCAAGATTAAAATGCTCTCTAAGATAAAAAAAAGCATGCAATACAAAATTATGTGATTGAAGAATAAGTCATCATCCAATTTCCATATCAGTGCAGATGTTCTTACTTCATCTCAGAGTTTGCTGATGCCACCTGAGCATGCATTTAGAAATAGTATGGAACCACTATATATCATAAATTCAAGAGAGCTACCGTGCTAACACATTGTATACAAATCATGATTCATTACATAAAAATCCTGTCAATAACATCATATTAGGTCAATTTTTACACTTTGAAATACCAGATCCATGAAATGGCTGTCCATGGTAAAAGGCGTACAGCACGAACAGTTAAATTTCAAATTTAGTAATATACAGAAAACATGGAAATGAAGTAAACAGATTAGTTGGTTAAAATTCCAATTTCACATCTGGAATTCTCAAAGGTTAAGTCAGCTGAAGTGAACCAATGCTCACCTTGTGCCATGGATGGGCCTTAATCTGTGGAAAACGAAATTCTGTGTAATTAGGATTCATGCAGCGAATTTCCTCCCTAGTTGGTGTCCCAAGGACCTAAACAAAGGAGCTTTTGTTATTACAGAACTAAGCCATAAAACAAATCAGAGTATGCAAAGTGAGTACCTTGATTATTTCAACAAGCTGATCAACAGCACTTTCTCCAGGAAATAATGGCTGCAAGAAGTGTAACATTAGAATGATAAGTCTTGGTAGCAAATTAACATATTTCACCAGAAGAATTATAAGCATCAGAAGAGCAGTAACTAGAATAAACACTTACCTGGCCAAGAAGCAATTCTGCAAGAACACAACCTGCTGACCATATATCAATTGAAGTTGTATATTCTGTTGCGCCAAATATAAGCTCCGGAGCACGATAATAACGAGAACAAATGTACGAAATATTTGCTTCACCCTTAACCTAATATCACAGTGGAATCCATAAACGATGCATAAGCAATCTTCAAAAACCAGACAAGCAAAAAGGTACGCACATAAATAGCACAGAAGAAATCAGCAGAAAACCGCAATATGTTTGAAGTTGCAGGATAGAGATGTTGCCATACTGGTTAGCATCTATAAGAACCTAACAAGAAAAAAGCCCAATAATGGTTATTGCTATAAGTTACTTGTTATTATATTTACAACTTGTCACCAGCAAATTATTTTGTTATAACATGAGAACAGAAAATCCAGAAAAAGCCACATATAACAGGTGACTATCTGAATTTAAATACATACCAAAATTTTGGCACTTCCAAAATCACAAAGCTTAACTTGGTGTGTAAGAGGATCAACCTACATAATACAAATTACAGTTTTTGAGAATAAAAAACAATTAAAACTTTTTTCAATTCTGAATCAATTGCCATAATGTTCCACTGAACATGAACAAGACCAAAAATTTTAATCATGGAGTACCAGAAGATTTTGAGGCTTCACATCCCTATGGCAAACTCCTGGAACTGTATGAATGTAAGCAAGCCCTCTGAATATCTGCATCAGAACATCAGTTAAATCTAAAAATGTCCAAACATTGATATACACTTCAAGAGCTAAAACTAGGAAACCAGTTCCACCTGATATGTATACAGCTTCACATAGATAAGTGGCATCCTCTGATTCACATTGCTGTAATGCTTCAAAACCCGGTATAATGTCTCAGGAACATATTCCATCACTAGATTGAGAAACAGCTCATTTCTGCTTGTGGTAGAGAAGAAACAATGCTTCAGGGAGATCACATTGGGATGATCCATTGAGCGCATCAACTGCAGCTCACGGTTCTTGTAGCGCTTGTCCTGCAGGACTTTCTTTATGGCAACAGTCTCTCCAGTCTCCAGGCATTTTGCCTAGCAAAATGCAACCAAACTCAATTCTACAAGCAAATGTGCAAAACTATACCATTGTCAAAGTTGAAGGACTCAAATTCTATACCTGAAAGACAATGCCAAAGGACCCAGTACCCACAACCCGCTCCGCCATGTAACTGATTGTCTGCAAATCTCCCAGTAACGTATCCAAACTTCAGCTAAATTTTAATTATAAAACTAATTTTAAACTTTAAAGAAAACCAAATTTATGTTTCAGTTCACCCTCTTTGCTTCGCCATTCTTGCCTCCAATAGTTGTGGAGATTATATGGCCGGTGACTGGATCATTGCTCTCAACAACTGATGCTTCCTACATTCATTTATCCCATATTTCAGAACTTTAAATTTAGCAAAAAAATGTTTTAAAAAAATCAAAGCATAAACACCACCAACCATCAGAAATTAAGTTCCTCAACAAATCCAACAAGGATTGAACCAAAAGAGACAAAGTAAACAGAAGGAGATCTATTATCTTAAGAAAACGAAGAATATTCCTGCAAATGCTTAGGCACTACAATGAGTAGTCCAAGAAAACCGTCAAAAGAGAATATGCGAAGGCTTATTCTCTAGTAACCAAAACCAGACACGACGAGAAGATTCAAAAGATTCGAAATGCGCGCAAGACGACCTCAACCATTTCAACAATCAAATTCTAGGAAAAAAATTCAAACCAAAATGCTAGAAATGCAGCCAGATCTGCTGAAAAATGTTAAATCTCCACAGCAAATCAAATCACATATCTGAGAAAAACTCGCAGAAAACATGCATCAAAACGATGAATAATCACAGCAGAAACTCAAAATCTTCGATTAAAAAAGCAACAAAATAATCGATCACTGAATTGCGACTAAAGAAACGAAACTAAAAATAGCAATTCCATCAGAAGAAAAAGCAGCTCGGAGCAACAAGATCCCAAAGCCAACTAAAATTTCCCCAAATAGAAATGCAGCAAAATCAAAAACCGAGATCAAGGATTCCTCCGAAATCCAACCGAACGCGAGGCCAAATCAACAGATCGGGATCAGGGACGGCAAGAGCAAGCTAGGCAAGGGTTGCATCAAAGATACCTTATCGTCGGTTGCCATCTCCTGCCGGCGGTGGTCGGCCCTCGCGGCATCAAGCTCCGGAGGGGGCGGTGGATGCAGAGGCCCCAGCGGAATCGACGCCATTTGGATCTGGAAACACGCGACTCACTACTCTCCTTCCCCTTCCTCCCTCCAGCGCCATTCCCAAAATACCCCAAAAAAATTAAAATAAATCCCGCCCCTCTAAATCCCTCTGCTCGTTACCATCATGCCCCCGGCTGCCTGAATGCCCCTGGACCTGCAAATAAAAATTTGCAGCGAAGCGTAGGGTCATTCCCGGAACAATAGTTTGCTTATTTTTTATTCCTGAAAAGGACAAGACTCCACATATGAACCAAAACGGAGAGAGGACAACTTGATGTTGACCTGACCGTTGGATCCCGATCGGACGGTTATGGGGGAGCGAGGATTGGAGTGGTGTGACGAGACTACCCCTAGGGGGAGGGGCAGGATCAGGAGAGTAGAGGGTAAGTAAATGTAGAGAGTCAAGGAGGGCAGTTGAGTCAAACACGCGAATCGAGGTCGTCCTTACTTTTATTTCGCTTCTCTCGCTGAACATCCCATTTTTCCCGGGCCTATATCCGTGCTCTGTTCCTGTGGGGCCGCTTGTCTGGTTTGGACCCATCACCTTTTTTTTTTTTTCATTTATTCCTCATATTATTTAGATATTGTACATATTAACGATACATTGAAATAATTCAGCCCAATCAAAAAATTATTAAAAATAAAATCCGAAATCAGGTCATGAATTAGTAAATTTGAAATAAAATTCTCTAAAATATCGAGCTGCAAGAGAATCTACTTAATTTGATATCGAGATTAATTGATTGGATCAAAAGGAGATTAAAACCAAGTATAAAAATGAAGGGTAAACCATATCATCCATGAGATAAAGCATTTCGTGATTCTAAATTGTGAGAAACTCGATTTATCTTCACACCAAGGTATCTGAACTTTGAAACTCTTGGACTTGTGTTGGTATCAAGATTCCTTTAAATTTAAATATTTCAGCGTTTAAGACATAAAGAACAAACTATTATGGAAACTAATTCTCAAATCAAAATCGAGAAATAAATCTGGAGAGAGAGATTCGGACTTTAAGATCACATTGTCAAAGATTACGAGATTCAAATACACTTCGCACTCTATAAATAATGTAATTTTCAAAGAGATAAAAACTAATGGCTAGTTATACATTTTACTCTCAATGTTAATTTTTGCTCTAATTTGAGTGTCGGAGCGGCCGCTGCCAAAAAACTCCCAGTGGTCTTCTTCATAATCCTTTTCTGCATAGGACGATTAAAAGATGGCATAATGGATCAAGCTCTCAAGGAGTTATATTGATCGAAGTTGATTTCAAACCGAAGATCATCAATAGTGGTGCTTTCGTTGAGAGTTATTTCGCTACTCTTCTCTCATTTTAATTATAGAAAGTTCTCCGATTATGCCTCCGACGATAACGATATCGATATTTAGGAATTAGCTTGGGAGGCACATTGTTCTCAAGTTAACGAAATCGTGTAACTCTTCCAACAATTCGACTCGACCAACTTACTGACTCAACTCAGTTATTTCCCCACTCCCACAACAAGAACCTTGTGGAGTGCCTCTACAAGCCATTCTCGAGGTGCCAGTAGTACTCTCAGACTCGATAAATCAACAAGAGTTCCAATATTGAGTGCGACAGTTCAACAAATAACACAGATGTTAAAAGTCTAAACTTAAATTATGCAAAATTTAGAAATTCAACAACTACAAAGTCAAGCTTAAATGATGTAAAATCTTCAATCTCACTGTATGCAACATTAATCTCAAACCCTTTTTTTCATGTCGATGCTCCGAACCGACACCATGAGTGACATCTAAAATTTATAAATAAGTTCATCAAAAAAATTTATCTATAAACAAGTTTAAATTTTATTCAAAAAAATTCTTTAAAATTTAGAATTTTTACAAAATTATTTTTTACAAAAAGACCCCTAAAACTTATAAAATTATCTTTTTTAGTCTAGATTTTTTTTCAAAAAAGTTATAAATAACTCCTAAAAATTTAACATACAAAAATAATACATATTTTAAATATTATCATTAAGCAAACGAATCCCAACTCAAAAAATTACATTCCAAACAAAAAAAATAATTTTGAAATATAATTTGATCACCAATATACTCAACCTATTTCCAAAATGAGACCAATTAGAGATATAAATTATAATCATAAATATTTTAAAAATTAACTAATCAAAATTTTGATTTCAAATTTCTTGATGCTTATAAATTGATGAGAAGCTTACGAGACAAAAAAAAAACCACAAGAACAAAGAGACAAAACAACGGGAGAGCACCACAAGCTGTCGTAGAAGAGAGGGAAAACAAATAATAATTAAAAAATAATAATTTTTTATCCTATTTTCTTCTTCTTCTTGACTTCCTCAATTTTGGTTCCTTGCTCCCGAGCTGTGCTGCCAAGCTCCCGAATGAACCCTGCCGCAACTACCGAAGTCTGTGCCCAACCACCATCTCCAAGCCACCAGAGAAGCTTCACTACCAAATGTCCACTCACCGTCCGGTCCCTCCCTAACCGCGCACCTAAGCAAGCAACTGCCTATCCCGTCGTTATTCCTCCTTGCGACGTCTCACCCGCACCCTCACAAGACCTCCGCCGCCGTGAGACCCCCGCCCGACTTTGGTGGCCGCCGAAGGAAGGGAAGGCTGAACCCGACCGTACCTAGCCAGATCCAGCTGGGGGATGAAGAAGATGGGAGCTTGGGACCCTGTCCCTGCTCTTTGTCATCGGCTTAGGGCCGGATTTGGCCAAGATCTGGCCAAATCCGGCCATAGACCCAAGGAGAAGGAGCCAACACCTCTTCACGATGTCTTGCTGGCACTGGAGCTCACCTTCGTCATTCTACCGCCTCTGCCGCCCTTAGCAACCAAGCCCCGCTGAAGCTCCACTTCTTCTTCACCCCCGAGTCGCACTTTTTCACCACGCCGAAGCCCTGCCTTCTCCTTGGAGCTGCCGAAACTACCTCAAGTCGAATCGCGGCCGTCTCGCCACTAGGGCTGCCTCTCGGCAGTCTCCTTTGCTGCTTGTCATTGGCTGTGGCCTGATTAAGGGAAAAGAAGCAGGGAGAGGAAAGGAGGGACGAAGGAGATGTGAAAAAATTAGAGAAAAAAAGAGAGAAACAAATGGAAAGGCTTGCAAAAAAAAAAAATGGTGGGGTTTTTTTATCTTGATTTTTAGGTCATTATTAACACAATGAACTATTGACATTATTACAGCTAAGTATGGCCACTCAAAAATGATAAATCCTCGTTTTTCTAATTCAATCTTTGGAATTGTATCTAAATCATTCTTTAGATTTGTATTCAGTCATCCTTTGAACTCCACCTAGTTAATTTTTAATTTTATATTTAGCTAGTTTTCAAACTCATACTTATCCGATCTTTAAGTTTATATTTAGCTAGTTTTCGGGCTCGTATTTAAGCTAATTTTTGGATTTGCACGTATTCAGGCTTTAAACTCATACTTAGCTAGTCTTTAAACTCACACTCAGTCAGCTTTCAGATTCACGTTTAAGTAAGTCTTCGTACTCGCACTCAACCAACCTTCAGATTCGCACCCAACCAATCTTTGGGCTCGCACTCAATCAGTCTTTAGGATGACACTTAGTCAGTCTTTGGGTTCGCACTCAGCCAGCCTTCGAGTACGGACTCAGCCAATCTTCAAGCTCGCACTCAAACAGTCTTTAAGCTCGCACCTTAGTTAGTCTTCAGGCTCGCATATAAATCAACCTTTAGACTAGTACTTAGTAAGTCTTCAGACTCACACCTCAGTCAGCCTTCGAACTCGCACCTTAGTCAACCTTCAGGCTAGAACCTCGGTGAGTCTTTAGACTAGCACTTCAACCAGTTTTCGAGCTCACACTTAGCTAGCCTTTAGGCTTGCATTTCAACTAGCTTTTGAGTTCGCACTCAGCCAGTCTTCTGGTCGTATTTAGGCCAATCTTCAGACTCGCACCCAATCAACCTTTGAGCTTACACCTCTAAGTCAGCTCATGAACCAAGTCCATCCTCAGGCTCGCACATTTAAGACTAGGCCGCGAATCCACCTAAAATTATCATAAATAACCAAGAACTCTCAAATCAAACTACTTAACATGAAGTAATTCAATCATATTAAAATTGATCTTAGCTAAAATAAATGGATAAAAGCCAAGTTGATTGAAATGAACCTAAATTAATAAACAAATAGTCTAAATCCAAATTGAGCTGGACTCAAAGTCTAAGCTAAGATAGTTAAAATCAAATTAGTTCAAACTCAATCCTAATTAGGTCCAAGTTGGGTTAATTCAAAATTAAGTTTAAACCAAAACCAAGTCAGTCTAAACACGAACTAAAACTAAGTCGAACTAAATTGATTTGAACTTGAACTAAAGTCCATTAAAATGTAGACCCCGACTTGATAAAAGTTCGCCATAAGGTCGAGCTCGACTCAAGCTAAATCAAACTCAAACTCAAACCATATTAGTTCGTTTTGACGAAACTAATAGGGTCAAACTGAGTCCCACAATGAGTGCTAAATCATCAATAATACTTCGAAACTATGAACAAATGGTGATATTACCATTCTAATTTGAGCCAAAATTAGTTCAAATAGAACTAATTAAAGTCAAACTGAGTCTCGTTAGATGTGCTACAGAAGATGTCGGCCATACCTCAAAGCTAAAATAATCCAAAAGCATTGGCAACGCTTCAATTCAAATCAAACTATAGTAGGCTCAAGCTTGTTTAATCAGTCAGCTACAATGTCTTATTCAAATAAAATCAATCAAAAATACATTCAAAATTGTTAGCCACACTTTAAGGTAATCAACCCCAAAAGCAGTTGATAATACATTTTTCAAGTTAGTCAGCCCCACAAGTAATTGATGATGCAGTCCTTCAAGCTAATCAACTTCAGAAATAATTGGTGACATGCTTTTCAAGCTAGTCAATCCTACAAGCAGTTGATAATGTAGCTTTTCAAGTTAGTTAACCAGATAAGCAGTTGGCGATGTACTCTTCAAATTAGTCAACCTCACAAATAGTTAATAATGCAATCCTTCAAACTAGTCAATCTTAGAAGTAGTTGACGATGCACCTTTAAATTAGTAAACCCCATAAGCAGTTGACGATACACTTTTCAAGATAGTTAACCTTAAAAGTAGTTGATAACGCACCTTCAAGCTAGTCACATGGTAAGCAGTTGATGATACATTTTTTAAGTTAGTCAACCCTAAAAGCAATTGACGATACACCCTTCAAAATACTTAACCTCATAAGTAGTTAATAACGCATCCTTCAAACTAACCAACCTCAAAATTGAGCTAGTGAATCTGAGGTAAAATTCTCGAAAATATTGAGCTGCGGGAGGCTCAACTTGATTTAGTATCAATACTAATTGACCAAATCAGAGGGGGATTAAAACCGAGTGTAAGAACGAAACACAAACCAAGTCAATCCTAAAGTAAAGTACTTCATGGTTCTAAATTATGAGAAACTCAATTTGTCTCCGCATCAAGGTACCTATACCTCAGAACTCTCGAAGTTGTGCTCATACCAAGGTTCCTCTAAGTTTAAATATCTCAGTATTCAAGCTATTAGGGATAGACTATTATGGAAATTAATCCTCAAAGCCAAATTAAGGAATAAATCCCGAGAAATCTAGATTTCAAGATCACGGTGTCAAAAATTATGAGATTCAAATAAGTTTTACTCTCTATAAATAATATAATTTTTGAAGAGATAAACATTAATATATAGTTATACATTCTACTCCAATTCTCATAATTTTAAGTTTCGGAACTCAACCCAACACACTATAAACCACCGTAAAATCACTAATGGCAATTACATCCCTGATTTCGAATGCGGGCCAACCAAAAACCGAAAACCCGGTCCGGAAACTTAGAGCCGCGGTGTGGTCCGCACCGGCCATGCATTGATTGGAGAGGGAACAAGCTCGTGGCTGTCTGTCACGTGTCTCGCCTGCTATGTGAACACCTGCTATGTGAACCATGATGCACTCAAAAACTCCTGAAAATCAAGGCTGTCAGTAGACTCGGTGGCCCGAGCCGGCACGAAAATATCGGGTTCGGGATCGAGCTTAAAAAATTTGGCGAAAATAGATAGTCCCGAAAGCCCGGCCGACTGAGCCCGAAAGTTCAAATTTTTGGGTTTTTGTTAAAGTTCGGGTCGGGCTCGGGCTCGGGCTCCACAAAGCAATAGTCCGGACCGGCCCGATTACAGCCCTATGGAAAACGCATGCGAGTTTGCAATTCCATCCCATGCCCGGACAGGCATTTACGCCTTTCACGCCTGGCCCGTCGAGCTTTTAACGATTTTCTTCTGACGCGCGTGCCACAATTGTCTGGGATTTTTTTTTTCTGAAATTATATGGAAAATTACGGTCTACCGTATAACTTCAAAGAAGAGATAAATTAGATTCGAGAAGCAGACTGCGACACACACGTCTTCTATGCCAAAAAAACCGGAAAATATACATTGCAATTAAAAAGAGAATATACAGTTCAGTCCAACCAGAAACTTGAACTACTTCAAACTAAAGAAAGAAACAAAAAAAAAAAAAAAAAAAAAAAAAAGAATCCAAATTCCCAGGAAGATGGCCAACAACTAGAATCCAAGCGCCATCCCCGACATTCTCACCTTCTTCTTTTTTCTTTTAAAAATTAAAACCAAATTCCCAAACAAAAACATTCTCTCTCTCCCTCTCTCACCTTCTCCCACCAAAAGACCCCGCCACCTTTGTCGCCTCCATTCGACTCGGATTCTCTGACCCCGAACCCGACAGAAAACAACAAATCTAGGCCCGAGACGAGCCCGAGCCTCGAATGTCCTTCATCAGGCCCACCACTTGCTGCATCGTGGGCCTCTTCTCCGCCGACCGGGCCGTGCAGAGATACCCGACTCTCATGCACTCCGCCGTCTCCTTCTCCCATTCCGACGACATCAGCCGCCGGTCCACCGCCTCCGCCTCCTTCCCGGCTTTCACCATCCCCCGGGTCCACTCCACCTCCGCCTCCGACCAACCGGTCCGCCCGGTTACCAATTCCAAAATCAATAGCCCGAAGCTGTACACGTCATCCTCCGGCGAGCCCACCGCCTCTCCAGTGACGCCGACGTCGGCGATTCGGGGTTCAAGCTCGTCGTCGAGGAGCACGTTGGCGGGGACGAGGTGGCCGTGCACAACGGGCCGGCCCGAACCGGCCCAGCCCTGGTGCAGAAACGCCAGACCCCGTGCCACCCCCAGTGCCACCCGGTGCCTTCCCGGCCAGTCGCATGGCTGCCACATGTCCTCTTCCCCCTCCGGAGCCGGCGGCGCCGCCGGCAGCTCATGCAGCCACCTGTGCATGTCCCCACGCTCCATGTACTCGTATAGCAACAAGATATTCTCCTTCCCTGAAAAAATCCATATTAAGATACCTCGCCGGAAAGAGTAGCCACTAAATGAGGAAGACGGAGGATTACCGGCGATGCAATAACCGAGGAGGGAGAGGAGGTTGGGATGGCGGAGCCGGGCAAGGTCGCGGAGCGCCGCCGTGGCCTGGATCTCGTCGTTGACGCCTTTGAAGTTGCTTGATACCCTGACAACGACGTGCATGTCGCCAGGGAGCACGGCTCGATACAAAGTGCCGCTTTGCCGGCCTTCCGCGAGCTGGGACTCCCTCGCGAACCCTGACGTTGCAGTAGTGAGGTCGGAGAAGGTGAGCTCCAGTAACGGCTTCTCAAACACCACCACCGGCGCCGACCGCCTCGCTTCCGCCACCCATGCAGTCTCCGCCGCCTGCTCTTCTACGTTCATCTTCTTCTCCGGCGGTCTTCTCCTTCTTCTCCTCTTGGTTCTTAGTAACAAGAAGATACTGACGAGACTCAAGGCTATGAGCAAAACTGAGGCCGATGAGATGAGCGCCGCCAATTTGATGACCTTCTTCTTGTTCTTATGGCGGCGCTGATGCTGAAGAGGAGAGCGAGAAGATGAAGAAGAGAAGGTTAGATTGCCGGCATCCCGGAAAGCGGAGTTCCCGAACTTCTCCAGGGCCTTAGCTTCCACCAAGCCGGTGAGATCATTAAACGAGACATTCAAAACTCGGATTCCGGCAATAGGTGGGAAGTCCACTGGAAAATTCCCGCTAATAGAGTTTTTGGAAAGATCAAGCACTTTTAGCCCGGCGAGCTGGCGAAGCCCGACGACGGCGGTGAGCCTGTTCCCCGACACATTAAGCTCACGGAGAGAAAGGCTAGAACTTTTATCAACCCGGAGAGAGCCGCCGAGGCGATTGCCGGCTAGGTTGACGGCGGTGAGGGAGGGGGAGGACCAGAAGGCGCCGGGGATGGAGCCCTCGAGCGCGTTGCCGGAGAGGTCGAGTACGCGAAGGGAGGTGAGGTTTCTGAGATGCATCCATGAAACTGTTCCTGAAAGCCTTCTCGATGGGAGGCGGAGCTCCAGAAGAGGAGCGGATTGGACGGAGCAGTTGGGGAGGACGAAGCCGGCGACGGAGTCGAAGGCGAGGGAGAGGAGGGCGCGGTCTGGCGTGCTGGGGTTCAGTGAGAGGGAAGGAAGAAGGAGACGGAGGAGTACAACGACGAGGATGATTTTTTCCATGAGTTGGAGATAAGGCGACCGAAGAAGGTGGTGATGAAATAGGAGCGAGGAAGGCGGAGCAGGTTAAACGGTTCTGGTTTGAAAACCACTGAGTTGACTGATTTGTTGACTCGGTGGGTTTTCACATATAAGGGTGCCACGTCAGCAGGGGTGTGGGAATTTTGTGGTAGACGTTAGACTTGGTGGTTCACTCGGTGGTTGATAAATTGAAGGTTGTAATACCCTTGCAATGTGTCACGTTTGAGCTTCAAACCCTGTTACGTTGACAAATTACGCACAAAGCCCTGAAAATGGCTTTATCTACCTAACAACGAGGGGTGACTGTAAATATGATATGTTTCAGGGAGTGTTGTATAAAACTCTTTGTTTTTGTCTGCGCATGTGAGGCCCGTATGCTGGCGGAAGCAGGCCTGGGCCTCCTGGACGGGCCAGTGGTCTTCTGTGTTATATGGATCAGGTAGGGCCCATTGAAACACGGATCCTGAGCCGCCGGTCCCAATTTTGGGACATGGAATCAAATGGTTATGTTCGGTAACACGTCTAAGACAAAGTTCACTGGATAAGAGGCTATGAATTTGAACTTCTATAATACTTTTATGCATTGTAAGTATATTATTAATAATAAAAATTTTAATTTCGTTCAAAATATATCGATATCGTCTAATAATATGATTTTAAAAAATATTCTAAATATTTATATTTTTAAGATCGTGAAATATCTAAAACTATTAAAAGGGTTAAAATTATCAAAACATATCAATTTCATTTATCTCAAAATAAAAACTTAAAATCTTAATTAAAAAAGTACCCATAAATATTGATCTATAATTAGTGAAGGCGATGACATAAAATAGTTGATTTAAAAACTAAAAAAAATAAAATGGAGGCATTGACAGCGCCAAAAGTTGATGAAGGGCCTATTCATTATTGTTCAATAATTCAAATGACGGAAGATCAAAATACCTTTATTGTTTATTCATGTGTTGCTTTTTATTTTTTTCTAAGACCGCTCTTTCTCAAATCCACAATTATATAATGTTATACTAAATATTTTTATGAGAGACCCTAAAAAAATTAATTATATATGTTTTTTTTATTTTAAAAGCGAAAATTAAGATATTAATTATTAGTCGAAACAGTTAAAATAATCAAAATATATGAAAATTTCAAATGGTCATATATTTAAAAATGGAGATAAAAAATTTTACTCTATTATTACTTCTTAATTATTAATTTTAATTCGATACATGACGAAATCGATCCAAAATTAAAATTTAACATTTTACTTCAGACTTTTGATTGGAGGCCTTTTGGATTTATGGATCGTATGGTGATTGAGCTCAATGGGTCGGAGATGGACACGGATAGCAACAGGTGTGAGCTACATAGCTCGTATGGTGAGCGAATACAATGAGATGCCCAAAACTATAGCCCAAATAATGAGTGAACTCAATGGTCCATTGGAAGCCGCCAGTCCGCCAGTCAGAAAAATATCAACTCATCGATCAACTTTCGCAAGGAAAAGTATCTCGTGAAACATGCAACCATACGTCTTTCCCCAAGAAGACCAAGAAGAAGAGAAGAAAATCGCGAACAAAGAAGAGGTGACAAGTTGACCAAACGACACGAATGCCACCAGTCAAGGTCCGCACATACAATAATACATGCAAGCCACCTAAACTCCTCCAGCTATGTACAGAGATGATAATGATGAGAGATCATCCGGAAAGCAAACGCTGGCGTGACCTCGACGGAGTTGACAGCGCCACCCACGTCCATGGAGTCGCCGCCGACGACACCGAGAGATCCGCGGCCGGCACAAAGTCCTCCCTTGCTCTCCTCCGCGCATTCTTTGTCCAACTAGCAAGCTTACTTGGTGTTGGTCAACTAAGCTTTGATGAAAAATACGGAAATGCTTTTGCTTGTGAATCATCTTCACTTCATTTTCATTATTTGGAAGATTAGGTACCTCCACGGGGGCAAACTTCAATTTTATGAGTTTGATTTTTCTTCTTCTAAAAAAGTTTGATTTTGACAATATTTTGATGGCGGCTTTGATGATTGACGGGTGATAAAAACAACAATTTTTTTAGTAGAAAAAATTTTAAAAGCATTCACATTGAGTCACCGACTATACCAACTCGTATGATATAGGACAAGCAATCTATACATATTGATGATTTCCCTGAGAGTTGCATGGTGGATAGTGTTATAAATCACATTGTAGAGTGCCAACTCTCTTCTACCCGAGTTATCATTGAAGATAAGATAATAGCACCTAAATTTTCAACTCCTAAATTCGGTGAATTTCAAATAATTATTGGTTAGAGTTATATTGCTTCATGCTTGAAAGTTTGTTTTGATAATTTTGGATTCAAAATAGTAAATCACTAAGTTGGTTGTTATATAGATGATCGGGGGATTTAGAATATAAATACCAAGTCATGACAAGTGTAATAAAAGGGTGGAGACCCAATAAAATAAATCACAGAAATTAAAAAAATGTGTTTCTTAGAAGTTTAGTTGATCTTCGTTATCAAATTCTATGTTATAAAGTAATCGAGAAGAATACAATTGTAATAATAAAAAAAATCAAGTTTTAACTTGAAAGTAAATCTTTTACAAGTGGAGAGGTATAATATATGACAATTATATTTTTTTAAATCAAAATCGAAGGTCAAATAAAAGTTAATTCAAACTCCAATTCAGATTTGTTAAAATTGATTCAACTAGAGTACATAGGTCATATCTTCCGAAATATTCATTTTATTTAGACAAATAATCATCCTATAAAATTTTGAGATCGAATCCAATGATTTTGTTATTTATTACTTTCATTAATTCTATTTTTTTATCAGCCAAAATCAGGGTCTGTTTTTAAATCTTAGTTTATAGCCATCTTAGCCAAATATAAAATAAGATTTAAATTTTTTAATATAGAACGAGTTATGTAAAAATTGATAATAGAATTTAAGCCTAGTTTTTGGTTTGTTTTAACTAAAATTCTAAATCTGAGGATTATATATATAATTTAAAGGTTGTAATGAAAATTTTTTTGTTATTGATAATATTTTTTATTTTAGGTTGGTTGATTTTTTAAATTTTTATTGTAAATCTAAGACTTATCATGGCGACAAATAATTGTTTTTTTTTTTTTTTGTTCCTCGTGCTTTCGCTGCATCAGAAGCTCTCGTCCTGGTCCTGATCCGCTATGTGCGGCCCCCGCCCCCACCCTTACGCGTTCGGCTCCCGCTCGTCCCTTCCAGCCTACCGCCCGCTCAGCCCGTCCGTTCTTCGTATGTACGTCCACCCATCTGATTGAGGCATTTAAAAATAAATAAAAAAATTTATAAGACTAAAAAAATTTTGAAGGGGCGAAAAATATTTTCCAAAAAAAATCAAATGCAGATAAAATACAGAAAGAATATACAAATAAAAATATTTTTAACTAATATTTTTTTTACATTTAATGACAATCATTAGTACAAGTTGTAGTTAACACAAGATATTGAAACAAAAAAAAATTATAATGACATACCATGCGCCTCCCATATAATAATATAAATTGTATATGTCCAAATTTATAATCTAAATAGATGCATGACTCTAATAAGTTATAAATCTGAATATCTACGACCTAAATCATGTTGCGCGGTCGCATCTATGTGTTGTTCCATTCAGTAACATAAATATATTCTAAAATACCAAAATATAGGGTTATATTTGTAAAACATACCTTACAAACAGATTCACCATCGACAAAATATAAATATGCCCAGGAGGTTAAATATCCAACACCGTGATGTGATGTCAAAAAAACGCTGATTTCGCTCGAGGACGCGTCAGAGATCTCGCGCGACCTATCACGCGCTGCCACCGCCCCTTCGTCCTCCCCCTTCTTCCAGAACTCAACCCCGATCATCTTATCCTCATCCACAACGCCAAATTGTATACTCTCTCCCAAACCCATAACCAGAGGGAGTACGAAAACCCCCATGGCGGAGACCCGAGCGCCGCCTCCTTCTCCTCCGCCGCCTCGCCCCCTCGCCGAAGCCCCTCCTCCTTGGCCGCTACGAGATTGGCAAGCTCCTAGGCCACGGCACCTTCGCTAAGGTCTACCATGCCCGCAACGCCATCACTGGCGAGAGCGTCGCCATTAAGGTCCTCGACAAGGAGAAGATCCTCAAGGGCGGCCTCGTAGCCCACATCAAGCGCGAGATCTCAATCCTACGCCGCGTCCGCCACCCCAACATCGTCCACCTCCATGAGGTCATGGCCACCAAGGCCAAGATCTACTTCATTATGGAGTTCGTCCGCGGCGGGGAGCTCTTCGCCCGCGTCGCCAAGGGCCGCCTCCGCGAGGACACCGCACGCAAGTACTTCCAGCAGCTAATATCCGCCGTCGCCTTCTGCCACGCCCGCGGCGTCTACCATCGGGATCTTAAGCCGGAGAATCTCCTACTCGACGACAAGGGTGACCTCAAGGTCTCCGACTTCGGCCTCTCCGCTGTCTCCGAGCAGATCGGCAGGACGGCCTCTTCCACACCTTCTGCGGCACCCGCCTACGCGCGCCGGAGTTGCTCGCCCGCCGCGTTTACGACGCCGCAAAGGCCGACATCTGGTCCTGCGGCGTCGTACTTTTTGTCCTCATGGCCGGCTACTTGCCGTTTCACGACCAGAACCTCATGGCCATGTACCGCAAAATCTACAAGGGCGAGTTCCGCTGCCCCAGATGGTTCTCCCCCGATCTCTCCCGCTTGTTCTCCCGGCTCCTCGACACCAATCCTCAAACCAGGATCACCATCCCCGAGATCATGGAGAATCACTGGTTCAAGAAGGGCTTCAAGCACGTCCGCTTCTACTTCGAAAACGACCGGTTCTACAGCCAGGATGACATCGACGTCCCGAGGCCGCCTTCGACTTCTCCCGACGACAACGAGTGGTCTGAGTCTGAGTCTGAATCTGAACATGATTCCTCTTCGTCCGTCTCAGCACCATCAACAGGCCAGAAACGCAGAGGATTGGGGCTGCCAAGACCGGCGAGCCTTAATGCTTTTGATATCATATCGTTTTCTCCTGGATTCGATCTCTCGGGGCTGTTTGAGGAGCAGGGAGAGGAGAAAAGGTTCATCTCAGGGGAGCCGGTGTCCAAGATTATATCCAAATTGGAAGAGATTGCAGAAGTTGTGAGCTTTACGGTGAGGAAGAAGGATTGTGGTGTTAGTTTGGAAGGGACCAGAGAGGGCGAGAAAGGTCCACTGTCAATTGCAGCTGAGATTTACGAGCTCACCCCGAAGCTGGTTGTCGTTGAGGTGAAGAAGAAAGGAGGGGAGAAAAGCGAGTACGAGGAGTTCTGCACGCGGGAACTGAAGCCTGGGTTGGAGAATCTAATGTACGAGTCAGTAGCAGCTGCTCCACGCATTATTGCTTCCGACACAGAGTAGGAACAGGACGGGAGTGTGGTAATGCTCAGGTTTTGTTCTTTCTTGCACACACACACAGAGGGTTTACATTTCTTCTGTTTATATTTATATGTATATGTTTTGCTTGTGTTTCTGTTTCATAATGATTTTTGTTGTTGGAGCACTGCTTGTAGGAGGAGTTTGAGAGTGTATAATTTGTTGCAAGTATTCAGGAAATCAAAATTATAAGGCTCAATAATTTCCCTTGTAAAATCTAAATCTCTATTTCTGGTGCGCGTTTTGCATGGAATACCTCAAAAAATTATCGTTCCCATCATCAGGAATCAGGATTGAAGTGCCATTATCATGTTGTCTTGTTGGTTGTCGTTGACAGACGATTAGTGCTGTCCAAGTATCCTCCCTCTTGCCACTTGTAGGTTTTCTAGATTGTCAGTTCTTCAGGTGATGCATTGCCTTCTCCTAGTTGAGATCTTAAATTGGTGTCTCTGGTTGATGATTAAGTAATTTTGGGTATTCATGAGTTGACAAGGAAGACTAGGGATATTAATCATGAAATTCCATCAGAATTCAGGAGCTCACGTTATCAAGTACACTTCTCGATAATAAAGGAAATTGAACCAAAAGTAAAGCATGCTTGGCTTCTAATAAGTTGCTATCAATATCATTATAGCAAAGTAAGGCTGTGCGGCTGTCTATTCATTTCCATTAGTGTTGTGGATCCATCATCTACTTATGTTATTTTGAAACCATGCACCCTGTGGTTTACAAGTTTCGTCTCATGCATCAGACGGTATAATGTCCTGAGAGTCCAGAGTTCAGAATTTAAAATTTGAACATTTCTTTAAATATCGTTTTATTTTGGATGGTTTAATGATGATTTATGGATGCATTCCATCTGATTATCATCAACTTTCAAAACACATTTAGGCACTTTTGGGATTCTTTGCCATTCTCGCTGTTGCCAAAACACAAGTAATGGATGTTTCGTCTAATGGAAGCATGCCATATCAATTTGTTTTGTC
Organism: Trichopus zeylanicus subsp. travancoricus; assembly: GCA_005019695.1. Taxonomy (NCBI): domain Eukaryota; kingdom Viridiplantae; phylum Streptophyta; class Magnoliopsida; order Dioscoreales; family Dioscoreaceae; genus Trichopus; species Trichopus zeylanicus. The sequence goes on from RXID01015019.1 coordinate 28,940, forward strand.
AATGATGCTTGGTTATCATTGTCTCTGTTGTCCAACTAGCAAGGGAGTTTTATTTATTTATTTTTAAATTAAGGCTCTGCTAATGATGCCTGCTCATGCTAGTCACCTGTAGCAATGGAGAGGGCAAGACATAACTTTTCGTGTGGTGAAATTCTTTCTGAATGTGCGAAACTTTATCCAACTTTATTTTGTATCTCTACTTCAGTTGTCTGATGAAAATTCTGTATGACAATGTTGGCATACAATTTTTATCCCTATATTGACCTTGATTGGGCACATGAGAGATGTCAAATCACAATTCTGTAACATGGTATTATGCGATTGGAGGATGTTGTGTTGATGTTCTTAGTGTGGACCAATTTTATTGTAATATGTAGAAGTAGATGAGAACATCACTACCAAAAAAATTGTTGACAGTTTTGAACACAGTGCAAGTAGCTTGCAGTTGCCTTCTTTAGTATGTGACAGCATTATTACATGGGGACAGGCTATGAGATGAACTCCTTGTAGATTCCAATCAGGGGGAATGAATAATCAATGAAACTTATGATGGAATTGTTTCTATCACCAAATAGTGTTCATTGAATCATATTGAAGGTACTGGCATTAGAGTACCTACTTCTTTGATGTCTTGCTATTCATTGAAGCAACTGATCTGGCACTTTACCCCTTTGTGGCTGTTACATAGCAATGGTCGAAGGAGCCTTCAGCAGGAGAAGAAGATCAAGCATCTTGCAGAATCTATGTAAGTTCCAATTTCTTACGTGTTTGAGAACTGTTTCTGAAACCAAAGAATTTGCTCTTAAAAGGTCGCCTATCTTATTTCACATAGGTGGCCTTCTGGCAAAGTTGTTTTGCTATTATTGCTCGACAATTTCATGTATGTTAAGGGCACTTCCCCTGGTTGGGACTAAAGTAAGAGAAAAACCTTAGTTTGAGCAGATGTTGTTCTCAGTTGGTTCGAGCTTATTTTGAGTTACATCTGCAGCTTAGTTAAATCTCGAGTACGAAAAATTTGCAGCCTGGCTGAGTTGCATAACATTCTGATTCTGGTGTTCTCATTGTTGATTTTGTTGAACAGAGATCTCTCATTTGTGGAAATTTGTATCTTCAGTCTTCTCTGGTGCTTTCCAATTGGTCATGTACTGTACTCAAAACTGACCTATTATTTAATTCCAGGCTTCTCTTCGCGGGAAACTGTCAATTTTGTCGGTATGAGCAATCGTTGTGAACTGATGGGCGCTTCAGTGTCTCTAGCTAAAAGTGCTCACTGAGAAAGAAAGCGATCTTCTTGTAGTGGCACGAGGCTGATGATGTGAGCAAAACTGATGCGTTGAAACAATGGTAGAATCTGGAATATGCGGCTTGAGAAAATTGATATTTTGGCAATTGCCACTGTTCTTAAGAATCTTGTCTTTTTCAATGCGACTCCCTCTATTTTATGTATTTGTATATCAGACCAATACTCAAATAAATTTATAATTTTTTATGAAATACTATGAGTATAACTATTAAGGGACCGTTTGGATAATTCCGGGTTTTGAAATTGAGGGAATTGTCAATTCGGTCAGTTACGAGGAATTAAGGGAATTGGCCGAATTGATAATTTCAGTGTTTGAATGTACTTTTGAGTAAAGAAAAAGAATTATCAATTTAGTCAATTTTGTGAATTCGGTTGTTTAGAATGTAAATTGAAATTAACGAATTCTACCAATTTCCTCCGTTCCGGTGTTTGGTTGGATTTGAAATTGGAGATATGATTACCCAATTCTTAATGGGTGAGATTACCCCCATTTTTAGACATTTTCTGCATTTAATTTTAAAATAAATATAGATATTAAATTAATAAATTAATTAGACATATTTTTGAGGTTTAAAAAATAAATAATATTAGAATTACATATTGATAATATCTAATTTTTTTAAATAAAAGGATAAATAATTTAAACAATATTCAATCAATAAAATATTTTTTTTAGATGAGCTCCAATCGACAGAAAAAGAAATTTTGCCACAATAAAACAATATAAAACTTAATGTCCTATTACAAACCTCAACTTCACATAAATATAATAAAATATACCATCAATAATAAATCATAACGTGATGGAGTTCTCTTTATTGCCTAACGCTCTCGAACTCTTTATTGCGCTTCGCAATCTTCTCCCTCAATCTCTTCACTGTCGCATGATTCCCATCTCGCAAAGTAGCGTTGTACACTGTTCCATAACTGCTCTTCCCCATGATCTCCGCCGTCGCACACAAAAGATCATCCGCGGTGAACTCTAGTGGCCCATCGAAGTGAACCAACTTCCCGCCCATGTCTCCACTGGCCTCCACATCGGCCCCTGCCTCCGGTGTGGGTTTCTCACCTCTGGAATCTGCAGTGGGAGTCCTGAGTTCGCTTTATTTTTTCTCGATATGGATCTCTTCCTGAGCAGACAGGGCAGGAGGCAGGAGAGCAGGAGGAGAAGGACGAGGGCAATGCCGGCGACAATGAGGGCAGTGTCCTTGGTGCTCAATCTCCAAGTAGGTGATTTTCCTGGAGAATTATGCGAAGAGGATGGACGAGGACAAGGTAATGAAGCATTGTATCCGCAGAGCTGAATATTGCCTCTGAAAGAGCTAGAATTGAACTTCTCTGCGAGCAGCCATGGAACTTGGCCTGAGAGGTTGTTGTAAAACACATTGAAGAAACTGAGATTTACCAGCCGAGTTAACGACTCCGGTATCTCTCCGGTGATGTTGTTTTCAGACAAATCCAACATCCAAAGCCTCGAAAGAACCCCAAATTCTTCGAGTACACTTCCATTGATGGTGTTGTCACTGAGAGTGATCTCTCCCAGCATTTTAAGCATACTAATCGATTTCGGAATGCTCCCAGAAATGTAGTTATGATCAAGATTTATGACCTGAAGCCGGTAAACTGCTTCATTGTTAGTTCCTCCCCAGCTATCAGGAATAGCACCGGAGAGGCTATTGTGCTGAAGTGATAGAAAAGCAAGAGAAGGAGCCCGAGCAACGCTGGCCGAGACCCCGCCGGAAAGTGAATTATAGCTAAGATTAAGCCTATAGAGCATAGTAGAATTGAACAAAGACAGCGGAATCTCTCCAGTAAGCGAGTTGTTGCTGACATCAAACACCTGCTGACATCAAAGACAGTGGAGATCCGGGCCGCACCGAAACTCCACCCATTCTGGCGATCGTTCTCTACTGGATCGTCTTCAGAGGATCTCGAGTCCTCGGTTGAAAGAGTTCCGAAGGAGGATCTCGGCGGGGATCGGGACGCGTCCGGAGACCGGCGCTCGGGACGGGGACGACCGACGTCGGTCGAGTGACAGGAACGAAGGCCGGATTCGGCCGATTCCGGCGGCTTTTAAAGACGGAATTAAAGTTTCGAATGCCGGTGGGACCAACTGAATTCGGAATCGGAATTCAGAATTTTTCTTTTCTCAGCCCGAATTCAAATTCGGAATTGAAAATTATTGAAATTAAAAATCCACTCAATTTCAAATTTTCGTTTTACATTCAAACAGCCGAATCCAATTCCCTAAATTGAGCAAATTCAAAAAATTATACCAAACAGGCCCTAAATCGATGCTCGGAAAGCAGCGGAAATTGAACCGGCACTGGTCCAATTGGCCCCAATTGGTTCTGATCGGCCCGTTTAGCAAGGAGGCCCAGTCTTATCGGACTGGCGAGACGCAGCTGGTAATTTCCCACAGGTCGCTCGGGATGGTCGGGGAAGAGGTCGGCACCAAGCTCGTCCGCTTCCTCTACTTCGTCGGCGCCGGAGGTGCCCTCTTCTCCTCTCCTCTCCTCTCCTCCTCCTTCTTCTTCTTCTCTGTCGCTGACTTTCTTGTTCTCCGATTCCCACAGTCATCTGCACCAAAGGGATCAATCTGTACCGGGATTACGAGAGCAAGGCCGCCGTCGCCGCGGCGGCGGCGGCCGCAGAACCTCCAACGGCGACTCAGGAGATGGTGAGTGGGGCGGCGCCAAAATCTTGATCTTCTGATCTGGGTTTGGATACCCTCTCCCGTGCTTCATGCCTCTGGATCTGTCTCAATAAGATTAAGAAAAAAGAGCTTCTTTTTTGGATCTTATCTTTGGTTTTGCTTTTAAATTGTAGACTGGATTTGTGCTGAACTATAGCTTCTATGTGATTTGAGAATAAATTCCCTCTACTGCTGTTCATGATGATATATGAATTGCTCTTTTCCAAAGGCTTGTGATTGGGTTGGATTGATGGTGAGAAGTGGTTATGTGGAGATATAGATAGCAAAATTTCTACAACATGTTGGATATATACTGTAGAGTGTAATGAATAGAATCTGGACACAAAGATTTCAAACTTTATATTTCAGAACAGAAACAAAGATTCAAAATTGCAAAGCAGCTGATTTTTAATTTAGTTTTAGCTATTCCAGTCTGATGGTGGGACTGTTGTAGAGAAGGTCTTGACTATTTGTATAACCTTGGTTTTAGCTCTTCTTTGATTCCAAATAGCAATGGCAATTCAGATTAAAATAACTAGGCCAGATGCTTGCTCTAGTTTGCAAGTGGTGAACTAATATCCTATAGAATTTCTTGAGTTAAGCCATTGTTTGTCGTGACAAGTTTGGAACTTCAAATATATCCTCCTCATCTTTTGCTGTTCTTTTCTTATTCAAAAATTTTGCGCAGTTCTGTGATGAACAGTATAAAAGTTAGCTTTCACGAACCAACTTGTTTTCGATTGCAATACCTTTAGAACTTCTAGTGTAGTTGCCTTCTTAATTTGTGTAGGGGGGTTTGTCTTAAATTTTGGGATTTTGCTTCAATGAAAACATGGATCTTTAGAATAAGTATTTATTGTTAGAAATTGTTTAACTTCAATGTGTGGTACTTCTAACATATTTCACTTCTTTTACTTTTTTCTTAGAATTCTTGAATTATGGTTCAATTTGGTGATCAACGCGGCGAGAATGGGTAACTGTTACTTTTTGAGTTCTTAGTCAAATTCATTGAATCAACAATTTAGTGTTAATAGCTAAATAATTATCTTCTCCAGTTAAGCATGAGATGGATAGCATGCTATTTGATTTGTATCCGGATCCTTTTCCTAGAAAAAAATGGTTATCTGTTTTGCGCATTTGCTGCAGTCTGATCTGCTTGCTTCCCCATTTTGTGATATCAACTCTGAAGAATTTGAGAGGAATATATGCATTAAGGATTTACAATAAATCAATTCTTCTTCTTTTCCTGATATTTCTGATAAATAGAAGAGATCCTCCGTTCACGTTCTCTGAGCTCCATTTTGAGACGGGAGACGACTAAAGAAGCTACTCACGCAGTAGCATGGGACAGGCCTCATGGCTTGCACTTGGAACAGCAGAAAAAACAAGCACCCAACCATCCATATTACAAGACACAAACATCAGTCAGTTAAATCTTTGTCAAGGCTGCAGATTCTGTCCCGCCCCAAGAGGAACCGGCGGAAGTGGTGCCTTCGCTGGGGAGGCGTTCCCATCCTGCCACGCCCAGACGATGTCTTTCAGTGACGGCTTCAGGTCTTGGTTGCAGAATCTGTGGTACTCCAACGTGTCACCCGCCCGCTTCTTCACCTCCACGACATGAAATTCCGGAGTCACCTCAAAGATCTCGGCATCGATCGCCAGCCGCCCCTTCTGCCCTCCTTTTGTTCCTTGCAGCTTCACTGTCCCGTCCTTCTTCTTCACCTTGAAGCTCTCTGTGTGCGCGATCTCCTCCAGCTTTGACACTATGTCTGATGCCGACTTCTGCGTGGTGAACCTTGCTGCCTCTCTCTTTCGGGTGGCTTCTGTCTCAAACAGCCCTGAGAGGTTGAACCCAGATGATAGAGATATGATGTCGAATGCATTGAGAGACGGCAGCCTCATTGAGCTGGATCCTTCGCCCCCATCTTCTTCGGACGCTTCTTCCTCGTCCGGTGACCCAGGGATGAATTTTCGGGGTTGTGCCTCCACTACGTTGTTAAATCCCTTCTTGAACCACGGGTTGTCCCTGAGCTTGACAATGGTGACCCTTGTGTTCGGATTTGGGTCAAGCAGCCGGCTCAGGAGCCGCCGGACATCAGTGGAGAACCAGTGCGGGCACCGGAACTCGCCCTTGCTTATTTTTCGATACATCTCCATAAGGTTAGTATCGTGGAAGGGAAGGTAGCCGGCCATGAGGACGAAGAGGATGATGCCGCAGGACCATACGTCGGCCTTGTCGCCGTCGTAGCCTTTCTTGCTTATGACCTCCGGGGCGACGTAGGCTGGCGTACCGCACATTGTGTGGAGAAGCCCGTCGTTTCGCCTGGACTCTGACAGCGCGCTCAGCCCAAAGTCTGACACCTTGAGGTTCTCATTCTCATCCAACAAGAGGTTCTCCGGCTTGAGATCACGGTGATAGACACCGCGGCTGTGGCAGAATTCCACGGCGCCAATGAGTTGGTGGAAGTACCGCCGCGCGGCGTCCTCCTTGAGCCGGCCCTTGGCCACCTTGTTGAAGAGCTCGCCGCCCCGGACGTACTCCATGGCGAAGTAAATCTTGGTCTTGCTGGCCATGACCTCGTAGAGGCGAACGACGTTCGGGTGGTGAACCAGCCGCATGACGGAGATCTCCCGCTTGATCTGGTCAACCATGCCGACTCGCGCCACCTTCTCCTTGTCGATGATCTTGATGGCAACGCTTTGGCCGGAGGTGAGGTTGCGGGCGTGGTAAACCTTGGCGAAGGTGCCCTGGCCGAGCATCCGGCCGAGCTCGTACCTGTGCATGAGGATTAATCCTCTCTTGTCCATCTCCTTCTCTCTCTGACCGTCTCCTCCACGTCTCATCTCGTTGGTGATAATAAACGCGAACTGCGGAGTTACATTGTCTTCATTATGGGTTCGGATAATCGTCCTCGGAGAAGACGCGGAAAACAATGGAGATCTCCCTCGGGAGGGGGAGAGAAGAAGAAGGAGGCGAAGGTGAAGAATGAGTCCTCTGGTGGTCTATTGTTTTTGTTACTGTCAATAGAACAGGGTGGTTGGCGGGGTTTTCTCCTTGTCCAACGGTGGGGAGAAAACAGAGGAGATTTTGGCTTGCCTTAAAATCCATCTTTTCTGGAGTGGATGTCATTTTGCATGCTAAGTTTGGCAACCTTGAGCTTTCCATGCACTTTGATTTTGATCCTCATCCTAAAATAGCATTTTTTTGTGCGAATTTCATGTGATATTCAGAAAAATTTAGCAAATTTAATGAATTACAGTCTGGAATTTAAAGGTTTCTTTTAAAACTGTTTGAGAGAGGTATGCTGACCATGTTTTGTTGAAAGGTTTGGTACTTGGTTGTCCTTCACTTTTGGAAAAACAAGGGTAGTCAAAATCAAAGTGAAAGACAATTGAGCCATTTTCAATATCGATTAGTTTTTAACTAAACATAATTAAGAAGATTTCTTGAATGCAACTCCCAGGGAGGTATCTCAACTGAATTTTAGCTCCAAAAACTACATGTAGATCCTTAAAAGTCCCGAATGTATACATAGAAAACCCAAATCTCAAACAATCGATGCCCGGAGAAAAATGAGTAGCAGTTGGAATCCGACAATGCTGTTTTCTTACTGGTGTCTTCCTCTCCGTCTTCCTGATGACATACATAGGGTTTGAGCGTACCATTGTTTTCGATTAAAATAAAATGGATTGAAATGCATTAACATTGGATTAGGATGCATTTGTTTGGGACGCTTTAAAGTTCGATTAGGCAAATGCCTTTTCGCTTTCATGAGATATTTTGTGCCTAATCTAGTAGGTTCAAGTCATAATTTTAATCAACCAACTCAATGTGAGATAAATTCTGTCGGATTCCTCCGAAGAGACAAGAATCAGTGACCTAAACCTTTTGAGAATTTGAAAGATTATTCAGTGCTTCCAAGAAACGGGGATATATATGTAGTTCATAGCTACCATACAAGATAATAAATATAAAGGAGTTCAGACAATGAGAATGAAGTCGAATGAAGCTATTTCGATTTCCTTTTAAGTATCATGTATGCTTGTTATAATTAGTTGAAAGCACCACGTCCCTTGTGCATGTGCTTCAAAAACACTACATAATTTCTCAGTTAACATTTGCTTGCAAATTCTAAATCAGAATAACAAGAAAAACATAGCATGACATATTTGCTTTGAAGAACACATGATGATATTAGCTTGTCCCAACAGGTATGCTATCAAATCTCATCTGTGTCAATATTACACTTCTGCATTCATCAGAAAACAAACAAGCGCATCACACAACATAACATCACACTTCATTTGTAGCAGCAGAGAGAATGCAAACATGAAGGAAAGGTGGTTTGGAAGAAAGAAAGAGCACCAGTACAACAAATCAATGTGGAAAAATTGAATAATGAATAGCTAGGGATGCATGTTATACACATGCCACAGAAAAAACTCAATGAAGCGATACACGTCTTCCACTAGCTTGCTTCCATTGAGAGGATTTCGAGTTCTGCCCACCAAAGTGGTGAGAGTCTTGGAGTCGCTGCTTCGGGTGAAATTGCTATCACTTCCTGCAACTTGAAGATGACTTCCCTCATCGTCGGTCTTGCCTTCAGGTCTGGACCAGTGCACTCCTGTATTACTTGACAAACTTTGTCAAGCTCATTGTCCTTGAAGGTTTTCAATGTGGGATCAACTATAGACTTGGCATTACTCTTATCGTTCAAAAACTGTGAAACCTGTCGAGTTCAAGGGCGAAGTTACTTGTCTGCAGAGCACAATCATGAACAACATGTATATGGGTTCCGACACCAATGTCCAAAACAAAAGCACATAACTCTGTTTTAGGACACAGGATAACCAACTATCTTCATATTTATTAAGGATCTGACACCACATCGGAACTACTTGGATATGTATGCAGAAGGTACCATCTACAAATAAGATCAACGAACTGGCACAATCCCTCTTTTGGTGTAACATACATGATCTGTTCCACGTGCTAGATAATCATCATCATATTTAAGCCAATGTTTCACATGTTAAATATGAGTATTTGGGATTGGTTATGGTGAAACAATGAGCAGATTTCAACCAATACTCAGCACATCTAAAAAGCATATCTTTAATCTTTAACAATCACCACCCATTCATGCAAAACTCAAGGCCCACGGCAATACAGTAGGCAGAAACCAATTTTTTTGGTTAGTTAATTTTTGTGCTTTAGGAATACCTAACCAAGATGAAAAAAGGGTTTGAAACAGGGATACAAAAACACTTTAAAGTAAAAGAATACAGATAGCCCGCTCAAACCACTGTCCAGCATGGATTGTCTTGGTAGAAATATTCAAATATATACAAATCAATGAACTTGATGCAAATAGTAGAATATAGGTAACAAAATGTGTGCCTACTGAAAACCAGCAAATCAAAACAGCAGAATTATACAACAGTTGTAAACTAGCTCTTACCAAATTCAGGAGAGACTCGTTGTCTTCTGCATTTGGGAGCTTTCCAGAAATGATTTCAAGCATTATGATGGCAAAAGTATAAATGTTGCTCCCAGGATCAACAAAAGGCAAATATGAAAGATCCATGTCATCCTTACCGGATGATTGTCTAGCAGCTATCTCTTTCCAGACACTCATATCTGAAACCTGCAAAACATGACCTTGAATTACCACCAATTATAAGAACATAACATTGACAGAGAAAAATATACCTTTGCAGCATAGTCATCTGTTAGAAAAATAGAATTTGATTGCAGGCCAGAGAAAGCAATAGGTGGATTGAGCTCATGATGCATGTACTGAAGACAATATCCAATGCCCATAATAATCCTCATTCTAGCGCTCCAGTCAAGATGCTCAAAATCTTTCACTGCAGACATTTGAAACCTCCATTAAAAATATAATTTCTGTTTACTGCCTTCTTAAAATTAAGTTTTCAATAATCTAAGAGATAGCATCTATTCTCACCATGAAGATGCTCATATAATGATCCACTGGAAGCATACTCAAACACCATCATTCTCATAAAAGGCTCATCTTCCTCACAGTAGCCCAGAAGATTGACAAAATTTTTATGATTTATCTGTGATAGTACATCTATCTGTACATCCAGATCAAACAAACTGTGTCAGTACTTGAACTTTGCGTCTTGGAACTGTTGGTTGGATAGAAATAAAGTAACAGAAATATGCACATTGAGAAGAAATACGGACTTTTCTTCTGAACAACATTTCTGAATTCTTCCCCCAATCTTTGACTGATTTAATTGCAGTCGAGGCAACTGAGATCTCCATTCCATTTGACAAAGTTCCCTTATAGACAATGGCTTCTGGAGAAGTGATTATGATATTGCTGAAGTCCTCACATGCAGCTTCCAGTTCTGCCTGATTTAGCTTTGGTACTCCTGCATACGTAACAATCAGATATCTTGTTGTTTATGGTAATAAATTCATGTCATATATTAAACTATCCATGTATTACAGAAAATAAGAATGCCTTTAACCACAATCAAACATCCCTTGCATGATTATCCCATTAAAAAAACTTGAAAGCACATACCGCGGGATTGAAAACAACTTGAAAGTTCTCAGAAAGAAAACGTAAATGTAAGATATTACTGCAGGTTCATTAAGAAATATAACAAGTAAAATGACACCCAGAACAATCTGTGTGGAATACTCAGAGAACATGTGCATGCCAAAATTTTACAAGCTAAATATTGTAATTTCCCAAGTTGTAACATTGCTGTGCAAGAAGCTCAAAGTCAACATCAAGAAGTCACACTAAGGGTCTATAACTGTAGCCAAAATAAAATTTAATGTTAGAATTTAGATGTTTATTCTTCAGTAATGCTAGAGTATATTTTGTGCAGATGCACTAGCAATGATGGATGTAGGTTATATTCTTTGGTAAGAATGGACAGAGTCATAGATCACATTTGAGTGTTTCTAGTTTGGTTTCTCAAGATGAATTATCATATACATCCACTTCTTGTAATTAATGTTTGTTGAGAAAAAGTGTAGAAGTAACAAGAAAATTTATGATTTTCACGATGCAGGTATTTGTCCACCACAATGACACATAGTCCACAAATATTATAGTAGTTAAGATAGAGTAAAACATAAATACCTGTTACAAATGCCTTCTGCAGTTGACCACTTAGTCCCGTCTTCCAAGGACCGATTGTTGCCGCTCCCTTTCTGCGGCAAATGAAATATATGCATGTGGCCACAATAAGAACTACAACAATCACCGGAATAAGAATAAGCAATCCCCATGCTCCTTTTTTTTTACTTGATGCAAGTTCATTTTTAGCTGGCTTTGCAATAGTTGGTGGGGCAGGAGGAACAGCAACCGAACTAGGTGGTACGTCTTTAGGTGGTGGAGATGCTAGAGATGGTTTGCTTTTGCTATTTGGTATGGCTGGGAATGAGCCACTTCCAGTTGATGGAACTTTTGTCACAAATTGTTCAGGTGGGAAACCTCTTACAGGCACTGCAACAAGATTGTTTGTATCTTGAAGAAGCCTGCGGCGCACATCGTGGACATTCTGATGCACATTTTTCATGATATATGGCTCAGCAAAACCTGTAGGGAAGTATGAACTCACTATCATGAAGCACAACAAGAAACCAGTATGGATAATGAAGAACAATTACTATTATATGTTCAGTACTTGGTAGCTTACCACCATGTTTCTCTCCATGGCCATCTGAAAATCCTCTCTCAAGCTTGAACCTTAGATGAAGAAAATTTGCTTAATTAGATCACTAGAAACACTAAAAGCAGTTCAATGATATCTTGAGACATTTTGAGACATTTAAGGAGGAAGCAATGGGGCAATATTCAAGGAAACATATAGGTTTCTCTTTAAGTATGATACCTGATTTGGCCTTCTTCAGAGTCCCAAGCCATCCAGCCAGATGGTAAAAAATAACTATTTGGTAAATGTTCAGAATGATCTGGTTTTAGGACCTCACTGTTTTTTAACTGGAAGAATTTTAAAGCTGGGGATGGAAGTCATGCATGATGAAATTTTCTTAGCTAATATCTAGAGGATTTTGCATAAAAATCAAAACTGCCGGATAAATACTTTATTGGATTTTAATTGTGGGCTATATCAGTGTGCAGACACCCTAATTTAAGCATTCTCAAAAAAAAAAAAAAGATACCCAAATTTAAGATTTCTTTCATTTCTGTTTTTCAGAGTTTTGTTAAGAATAATTTATCATGTTTTTGGCTTCAAAGTTCAAAATGTGTTTGTGGGTCAGAGCAACATTATTTTTAATTGTAGATAACCAATAACAAACAATGGATATTATGTAGTAGATATTCTTATTTGAGGGAAGTAGCACTATGAAAGCTAAATTTAACTATTAAAAATGCCCAACAGAGTAAGTCCAGTCTGAAGTTGGAATATTAAGAAAGCCTATCAGGTTAGAGCACAAGTCACCATGTGTCCAATAACTGAGATTTGAAAGTTGACTAGTCTATTCCATATGAAACACTGATACCTCTGGCTGTTAATCATCTTTGCACTTTAGTTTGAGATTTAAAGCACTATGAACCTAATAGAAGAGTAGGAAAACCTTCTGGGAACTTCTGTTATACTTGATCAAACTGTCTATACATGTAGACACATTTTCCTCAAATAAAGAAATGGTGTACACATATGCGGACATACTTATCATAAATGCATGAACTGCTAACAAGAAATCTAGAAGCCAACATGCAAAACGAGCACTGGTTAGTGTAACTATAAGACAGTCCACAAGGCAAAGAAGCAAAAAGTGGTTATATACATTTCTAAGTAACATGGATGCTCACCAGCAACCGATTTTTCTGTTTATGCAACCAACTCCATTAACTGGATCACAGGAAACCTTTTTCTCATATTTCAGATTGAAGAGATTTTCAACCTTCTCAAGCTCCAGAGTGTCACCTTGCAGTCTATCATCAACCACATCAATGCAAAGTAGAAACTTCACAGATGAGAAAAAAAAAAAAGAACTGGTGAAGGTCAAAGATACACGGTTGATACAATAGACTCACAGCAGCTTAAGTGATATCTTCTTCTTCCCTATCTCATCAGGAATTGTCTGATCTAGCTTCTCACCCATCAAGTCCATGGGCTCTGGCCTTTGTAGCATTCCAATCTCCAGCAGAATAACATGAGAAAAACTGTTTCCATCAAGCTTGCTGCTTGTAGAAAGCCAAATAAGAAACTTTCATTTTTTCCAATAAACAAATATGCATCTACAAAAAATTGCATTTAGGAATACAATTATAGTGGTAAATGGCCTTATATATAAAGTTGCAGGTGTACTTACAGAAATTTCAAGTGGCTAAGATCTCCAAGCTCCGCAGCCAGAATTCTAACCAAAGACAGCTCTTTTATGTTCCTAAATAAAATAGGAAAATGGATGAGGTAAAACGTATATTTTGGAAGTATATTTTGATTTCTATAAGACCTAAATCAGATAGCTGAATGAGTTAGCAAATAGCCACAATGTGTTGAAAGTGAACGAGAGCCAGGTGTAAATATGGTTAATTGAGAATGGCATGCACACACACAGATAACACATAATGATACAATTCGAAGAATTAAGATGTGTGATCCAAGTTCCAAAAGAAAGTAATAGAAAATGGCAGGACCAACACCACCGCAAAGGTTTCCAAAGAAGACAATCTACAACAAGAGATAAATGTTGAGAAAAAAAGCAGGATTTTTGGGGGGAAAAAAGGATTCAATAACATCTAACAAGCGAATTGCTGTTTGTGTTCTTACTCAGGTTCATCATTACTCATACTAACAATTTCTTACAAGTCAGAAGGCTTGAAATGATAAGGTACAACCAAAACGCCAAATCTTTTCTTAAAGAAAAGGAAGATGGACTTACAAACACTCTACTTTACCATCAGAAGAGCAGTGAACGCCAGACCACTTGCACGGATCGCCGTCCTCAGGATCCCAAGCGCTAAAATCGCCATGAGAATCGCCGTCCACTTTCGATCGAAACCTCAACAACGCCCTTCCTACAAAATCCACAAGTTTATGACAAAAGCCGCACCAAAGGAAAGCATCATCTACATTGCACCATCTCTCTACCTTCGGGATTGAGCGCGTAACATGCGAGAATCTGCAGGAGGAGAAGCAGCACCACAACGCACATAACCTTCTGACTTCCATGCCTCATCTTTCCGATTCCCTTCATGCATAACCTAAAACATCATCAAGCTCTGCCTCCTCGATTTCATACCAAGCAAACAACTTTCCACACCAAACTACGTACACAATCCCCAAAATCTCAAATTTCATCAGAACAAGCCGTTTCCGTCTGTCTTCCGCTCCAACACTCTAAAATTATTGTTTTTTGGGTTTTTTCAGGATCCTTTCTTCGATTGCAAGTGATTCTCTGGCGAAAAGGGGAAAGGGCAGGGAGGCAAGAGATTAGAAAGAAAGGGAAAAGCAAAAGATTTGGCCGGCTATGCGCCGGGATCCATACGCTACTTCCCTGGATCTCTCTCTCTCTCTCTTCCCCGCGATCGCCCGCGGATCTCCTTTCTCTTCTCCTGGCTTTTCTATCTGTCACGATCCGGCTTGTTGTTTTTTGCCCTAATTTTGAGCATTTGTGGGGAAAGCGGGGCGAAGGGGGGACCTTCGCTGGCGGGAAGAAGTCACTGGAGACGGGGAAAAGGGGCGGAAAGGAGAGCGCGGAATGGGGAATGGAGGAGAGGCCGGCGCGGGTGCGGCGGAAGCGGGGGAGGTGGGGGTGGGGCGCGGGGAAGGAGGAGAGAACGAGAAGGCGCCATTGCTCTCTATCTCTCACGGGAAATCCTTGACCGCGTTCTCCGCCCATCGCTTTCTGCCGGTCGTGCTCCCCTCTCTCTCTCTCTCTTCTTTCTCTCCCTCTCTTTCCGACACGTGGCAGTTATCCAACTGTCAGATAGATTAAATGTTCAATTTTGAAAGGGAAATTGTGCTTATAAACCCCTGTAAGCGTTGATAATTAGTAAGCTCCTCATGGAAATTTTCATGTTTAACCCTATAAAATTGAATTTATAAATGAATAACTATAAGGACACCTGTCCTTATAGTTATTCAAATCTCGTATTCAAAATTAATTTAAATATTCAATAATTTAACCAAAACAAATGCATAAAATAGCAAAAAATACATTATTTCGTTGCTAAAATGTAAGCGGATTAAATAGCTATTTCAAAAATGCAAGGGGCTATATGGAAATAACTTTTTTTTGGAGTGGTTGACAAACAAACGTGTAATAATAAATGAAAAATGAAGAAAATGGAGATTTTTTTGGACATTAACGGTATTAAATTCTCATTTATCAAGGGTAAAACGACACATTTCGAATAAATATAGGAAATAATATTCATATAATTGTAAATATAGGAAATATTCTTGTTAAAAATATTTCAAGTCCACAACAATTTTCAAACTGAAAATTCCCAAATCACTTCTACTGTTTGGAATTTAAAAAAGAAAAACAGTCTGAAAATTCACAATATTGAAAGAATTTTTTTATAAAAAAATAAGAAAATAATGCCCGAGTGATATGTAAAAAAGAAACGTAGTTTCCTTGCAGTAATGAAAATTAATGGTTGGTCTGGGTAATATAAAGGAGTGACCTTTTCCAGTCCCGATCCCCAAACTCCGACGGCCCTGTCGGAAACCTCTCGCCGGAGAATGCCTCTACCCAGGGCCTTCTTCTCATCCTCCAAGGGCTCCCCCGGCCTTCTACTCTTCTCCGACCCCTCAGGAGACGACGACGAGCCGGCGCCTGCCGGGGAGGAAGATGACCGCTGGGCGCGGATGCTGCCAGAGCTGATGGCCGAAATCGTAGGCAGGGTAGATTCCGGCGGGGATCGTTGGCCACTCCGCTGCAGCGTTGTGTCCTGCGCTGGCGTCTGTCGCCGCTGGCGCGAGGTTGCCACCGGCATCATCCGCCCGCCGCTGGAGTCTGGGGCCATTACCTTCCCTTCGTCGCTCAAGGAGGTCAGATCCCGCGATCCGATAAAATTTGGGTAGAAATTAGAAGTATTTTTCTATGATTTGGTGGTTAAAATGTGATCTTTTTGGGTGGAATGCAGCCGGGGCCTCGGGACCATCCTATCAAGTGCTTCATCAAGAGGAACAAGAAGACCTCGAGCTTTTATTTGTATCTCAGCTTGACGGAAAGTGAGTGCTCTTCAAATTGGATTTTTCTTCATTATGCTTTGTTGGTGATTTTGTTTGATTGGAAAGCGACGCGCTTTGATGGATATATGGTTGTCAACAAGTCTCTGGATGAATTGCTATGTTTGGAGCTGACCTTGACCTGGCATTGCACTTTTAGAGTTTGTTGTTTTCAATTTGTCTTCTAGTTTCAACTGATTTTGATGTTCTTTTTGAATTGTATTGTTCTTATACCTTGTTCTTCTATGTTCACTTGATGGATAAGTTAATGCTGTGGTGGTTGTTTGAATTGGTGGATGACATAGAAGAACTCGGTTCGGATGTCAGCTGGTTTTCTAGTTGGAGATCTAGGTATCCATGTGTATCCTGCTTGGTTATATATGAACACTATTTGGCTGTGCAATATCACGATGTCGCATAGTCTAGCTTTTAATTTGATCCATAAAAAGGGTGTCAATGTTAAAGCAGCATTGGCCGAATCTGGACTTTCTGCTGACTAAGTTGTTAATTGCCAGAAGTATCCAGGGGAAGAAATCGTCAAACAATGTGTTATTTGATTAATGTATTGACACTCTTGGTGTCTCATGAAAATGTAAATGCATTACTCTTCACCCAGCTTTCCAAGCAATTGACTTGAAAGAGTGCATTTATTAGGTCTAGTGGAACAGTAAGCAGTCAGTAGGGTTGTAACTATTAGTAGTCGTCTTTACTCCCACATCGATAAAGTGTCAGAATTGAGATTAGATTAAATATGATGACTGCCATAAGCACAACAATGAAATTTTTTTTGAGAAGTTGGAAAAAACAAAATCCTGAGAAATGGTGGACTGCGTGCCGCAAACCCCAAGAACAATATCGCATTAGATCGGGAGCGTCACATAATGGTATCAGAGCTATTCTGCACTTCTTGATCGGTGTGGGCTACCTCAGTGAGAACGTTGAGCTCTCGAGAGAGCAGATTGTTAGGTTTCATGGACTAGTGGGCCAATAAACAAGTAGTGAGTTTGTAAATAATAGCAGTTGTTTTTAGTTCTACATCGATAAAGTATCGGAGTTGAGATTAAGGTAAATATGATAACTGTTATATACCCAACAATAAAACCTTTTTTCGAAGAACTGGGAAAAATAAAACTCTAGGATAAGATGAGCTGTGGGCCGTAAACACCCAGAAACAATATCGTATTGGGTCGGGGGCGCATAACATTATTCTTCACTAAACTTCACCAAGGAAAATAACTGATGCAGCGAGAGAGGTATAACGGATATAGAGAAGATTATTATTTTCTTATCATAATAAATCCTTAAATACATAAGGAAGATAAAAAAGAACACTTATTGATAAAAAATTTTCATCTTTATTACAATCTTGGGCTTTATATATAGTTCTCTACTAAATTTAGAATCCTAGTTAGTGTATATTAAAATAGGACTTATGCTTTACTATTAATTCTACTTAACATATCTTAAATAAAAAATCTAAATCATATTTCTTTTTGGGTTAAGACTATTATTAACTCAAATTCATAAATAAACTCTAATTTTGACTATCACAAATATCAAATTAGCCAAAATAGTAAATAGAAAAATTAAACGAATTGATATCAGTTTTCGAACGGATGATTATCTGTTAGATTTGGATAAATATAATAAAAGATATGACTTTCACACTGTAATTGCATTGATTCTAATAGATTCTAATTAGAGTTATAATTTAACTTGTATTCGATTTCTGATTTTACCGGAGGAAGGATGTAGTTATCCTACATTAAACCCTTCCACTTGTAATAGACATATTCTCAAGTTAAAACTTGAATTTTTTGTTATTGTAGTTATATTCTCTTCAAATACTTTTCACCATAGAACTTGATATAAATAATAGGATTTCTTCAAATAACGTCTTTAGTACTTTGATTTCTTATTTTCTTTCGGTACAACCACTTGAGCTTTGTAAGATTTTCTTCGATTTTATTTTCAAATAAAATTTTTATACACACTAACTTATGGTTTATTGCTATGTAATGAAAATATTCTTTATAAGTTTGCAGATAATTACTAACGTAATCTAAATATATTATTACAAATCTTGAATCTGTAGAGTGATATCTTTTATAAAATTATCTCCATTATTCAAGAGAGTTGATTTTTGATGAATTTAAAAAATAATCTTGAATAACATAATCAATATTTTCACAAATAGAAAACTCTTGCTTATAGTTTTTAAAATCACCAACTGATTTAAATGAATTCTCATTGATGGTCTTTTGAAAAATTTATGTAACATCCAAGACTATTTTTGTATGATTTTCTAATTCATCGAAGAAAGGATTTCTGAAACCCTGATAAATTCCTCATTAGTATATTTATTTTTCACTAGATTCACAATTTCTTTTTCGACTTGATAATTTAATACAAGAGGAAAATTATTAAAATAAGGAATTAACACTTTATGATTGACTTCATCGATTTCAATTATGAAAATTCTTTAATAAGAGATATATCCTATTTGAGTTTAATTCTCTTTTCAAAACTTCATATTGAATAGTTGATGAATTTTCAGCCATAATCTTATTTTTAAATTACTTTTATGTATTCTTTGAATTTGAATTTGTTCTCATCAAGATGAAATATAATTATCAAGTTTGTATTCAATAATTTTTATCTTCTTCTTTTTAGAAAGTTCTATAAACTCAAAGAATTTTTTAGCATTATCCATTCAAATAAACAAATTCTTAAAATTATGAAAGTATTAAATATTCATCTTATTAAGGTTCTAGTTTCTCTGAGTAGTTTCATATGTTGATCTCTAACATGTCAGACCATAAGCCTATTTGACGATCAATTAATGAATTTGATTCTTAATTTTCATCTATTTCAAAATTTCATACTTTCTAGTAATAGAAGTAGAAAAATTTTGTTTAATCAAATATCAAATTTAATAATCTCTTAAATCACTGTTTATGGAATTGTTGTTACTAATTACAATCGATGAAATTTAGTCAGATAACAACCTTATTTTAATATCACTTAATGTAGTGGGAGGAACACAAGGGATATAGAAAAAACTATCGTTTTCTTATTACGATAAATTTTTGAATTTATAAAAAATATAAAAAGGGAACAAATATAAAATAATAGAATATTATTGATAAAAAAATTCTTTTTTTATTATAATTTTGAGCTATATATATAACTCTCTAATAAACTTAAATTCTAGTTTGTATAAATTAAAATAGAACGTAAACTCTATTATTAATTCTACTTAATATATCTTTAAAAAAATGTAAATCCTATTTTTTATTGGATTAGGATTATTATTGACTTAGACTCATAAATAAATTCTAATTTTGACTAACACAAATAACGAATTAGGTAAAATAGTAAATAAGAAAATTGTATGAATTGATCTCAATTTTTCAACAAATGATTATTTGTTAGATTTGAATTAATATTTTACAATATATGACATTTGGACTGCAATTACACCAATACTGAAAAATCCTAATTAAAGTTAGAAATCAATTTATACTTAATATCTAATTTTACTGTAAAAAGAATGTACTTGTTTTACATTAATAACTTTAGTTCTTTTAGGTATCTTAGAATTCAAATGTGATATTTTGCTGATCAAAAGGTGGCGTTCTCTCTGATTTAAAGGACAAATATTTGATTTTGAGTGTGAAATACACATGCAAGAGTGTCCAACACGCCTATGCAAGATCCATTAGTAACTTCATTTTGTGATATGTTCAAATATGATATTTTGCTTATCAGAAGTGGGTGTTCTCTATGATTAAAAGCACAAATATGTCAATTTAGACGGTCAAATATGCATGCAAGAGTGTCTAACACATCTATGCGAGATATATCTACTGTTTTTTTGGAATACTTGGATGCTTATAAACATTTATTAATTATGGGACATGGTACCATTGACCATAGAGGCATATTGTTAGGGCCTATTTGGATAAATAGGAAAAAAATACATTGAAATTTTTTTCATAGGATTTGGGGTTTCATGAAATCTCATTTCCTATAAAAAATTCTATCATTAGTGTGGTAAGTTCATTAATGATGGGGAGAAACTTGTATGTAAGCATCATTTCATAAGAAAAAAAAAAGGTTGGACCTTTTTTTTATTTTCCTATGAAATCATAGGAAATCTTATGATTTCACAGAAATTTGGTATTGTCAAAAATGGTGCCAAACACTTGCATGGGAAATTGTTCCTATGGAGTAAAAGATCGTATGAGACCCCCAATTCCTGTGGAATTTGGGGTATCCAAATGGGCCTTTATTGTTATTATTGTGTGTGTACTACTTTATTACAAGAATTAGCTCTGAAAATTGCTTCAATGACTGGCTGCAACCAAGTGTTGTTGCTGGCTGGTTAGAAAAGGAAAGCCTCAAAAAGGAAACCAGTTTATGGTGGTCTGACAGTTTTCGTTATATTCTTCATCATTTCCTTTGTAGTTTGAAACTGTTGCAACTGTTTCTTATTATATTTTTTGTATAAAAACTGTCACATGTCTTGAGTTAGTTATTCTGCTTGCAGAAGCATACCTCAGTATCTGGTGGTTTTGGATTCAGATCTTACTTACATTTAGGTGCGGTGAACTTTAAAGGTCATCTGACAGTATACGGCCCAACAATCAGTGGATGAATGATGTTTGTATTGTGCATTTGTCAAAATGAAGAATCATTGTATCTAGGTGGATTTCATACGCTATTCTAATTTATATTTCTCAGATAATCTGGACTGAACCTATCTAATTCTTGAGCATTATTTTCACCATTTTTTACCCTGAGTTTTTGTACTTTTTTGCACACTTGTTTTTTTGAGTAACTGGGATTTATCATTAAAGCTTTGTTTTAAGTAAGATTCGAACCAATGACCTCTCACTTGTTGAAGGCTGAATTTGCACTTCTAGGCGCATCCACAGAATATGGTTGGAAGGTTCATAACTTTATCTTGTCAATTTGAACAATAATGCATTTCTTTCTGCTTAAAAGTGGTGGGAGAAATTTTATAGATTTCCATGATCATTTTTGCCGTAGCATGGTCATCTGTGGTTTTCATGTTCTCCATTTAGTAGAGAGATTCATCTTGCTTTGTTGATTATTTTTTATTTTATTAAACCATCCTATTGTCTTGCAGCATTCATGGATAAAGGGAAGTTTCTTTTAGCAGCTCGAAGGTTTAGACATGGGATCCATAATGAATTCATCATCTCCTTAAATGCTGATGACCTGTCACCAGGAAGCAATTACTATGTTGGACAGTTGAGGTAAGGCTTCATTGTTTAGAGTTCATTGGCCTTAAATATCTCATGCTAGTTTGCAGGTTCATCTATTATTATCATTCACCTTGCACTAACTGTTTTTTCCCCCCTAAAATTTCATCATCCAGATGAAACCATGGTTAATCATTGCATAAAAATATTTTAGAAAATAATTTCACAAGATCATTTTGTTTTCGTATTTGTCAATCAAGAGATGATTTACTGTTTCTGTTGATTGTAAAATGTGTTCCTTGATCCAACAGCTAATCACCTGGTTGCAGATCTGATTTATTGGGAACAAAGTTCAAGATCTTTGATAGTAGTCCCCCCTACAATGGTGCAAAGATATCTCACTGCCGATCAAGCCGGCGTTTTGCTAGCAAGCAAATTAGCCCACAGCTTCCTGCAGGCAATTTTGAGATTGGCAAGGTCTCTTACAAATTCAACTTTCTCAAGTCAAAAGCCCCCAGAAGAATGACATGCACATTGCACTGTCAGTCTGCAGAAATAACTGCCAAAGAAGAACTGTCAAAGATGTCCAAGCCAACTAGTCTCTCTGCAACCAGTTCTGCTCCTGTGATCCTGCAGAACAAAACTCCAAGATGGCATGAGCATCTACAATGCTGGTGCCTGAACTTCCAAGGTCGGGTCACAGTTGCCTCGGTAAAGAACTTCCAGCTTGTTGCTGCAGCAGATGCTGTCCAAGCAGCAGCTACAGGGGATGAAGAAACAGTGCTGCTCCAGTTTGGAAAGGTTGACGACGACATGTTCACCATGGACTACCGTCAACCACTCTCGGCTTTCCAAGCATTTGCAATTAGTCTCACAAGCTTTGGTACTAAATTTGCCTGTGAATAATGGATGCCGGAAAGCATTTGCAATTAGTCTCACAAGCTTTGGTACTAAATTTGCCTGTGAATAATGGATGCCTTGTTGACGGGCAAAGCTCGTCCAACATTCTGCTTGTTATGTTATGAGATATTTATTGGCTTAAAATCTTGTGCAATGGCTGCTTATCCATCACCAGAAACTAATAGAGCTAGCTGTATACTTGGTGATCCTCTGTTGCAATACTAACCTGTGTGAAGCTTGGAAGAGCCTTGTGAGTTTCCAACCAATAAATATTATAATAGTTCCATGACAGGCACAAAAGTCATAGCATTTTTGAATTAGCTTTTCAAATTTAATTTTTTTAAAGACCATTTACTTAGAAAAAATGAAAAAACTAATTAAAAATAAAATCACTTTTATTTAATTACTAATGTTTAATTGTGTAAAAATAATTTATCTAAAATCAATTCACTTCCAAACACTGAAAGTAAAAAATAAACTAACTTTTTATTTTATTTTTTGTCCAAAGTAATTTCTAAAAATAAATCTAACAATATTTTAAATTATAATAACAGTAATAATATCACATATAATTATATAATTTTTATTTATGAAAAATTACATAAATAATATTTTAGATATTAATAACTACATTTCGGAAAGATGCTTTCATCAAATCAAATGTCAAAATTACATCATTTCCAATCACTTTTAGAAATAAATCGCAAGTAAAGAGAACTTATTTTTTCACATGTTTGTTTACTTCTAAATAACCAAATAACCTCTTACCAAAAAAAAAGTTCTGCTGCAAGCCTGCAACAAAGCCTGTTCATTCATTAGAGTTGCCAAATGCCCCTTGTACATGTTCGTTAGCAAAACCTAAACACAAGCTGAGTAGCATCTATATGAACATTTTTCACGAAAGGCAAGCAAAGGTATAAAAGTATGGAGGATAGTCTGAACTGGCATTATTCGAGGACTAGGTCAAGGCATGCACCAACCAACCCAAACTGAACTGCACAACTGCCTATCACACACATGTACAGACACATCAGACAAACAAATCCATCTCCTGGTATTTCTTCCCCCGCACTTTTGTTCCAAGTACTCTCTCCAGTTTACTGATTATCTGCTGATTTGGGATGGCTTTACTAGATTCCTATTCCTGAATTACCTGTGGCTTCTTATTTATAAGCTGAGACATAAGATGGATGCTGTGTGAGAACTTGCCAGGACATACCATATAGGCAAAGAATAAATTAACAAAAAAATGCAGGATGAACTTGAGCAAGTTGGACCTGAGTATACTTCTTATCCATTCAAGCTTGCATGATATTCTTCTTCAGGCCTGTTGACACTCTTTCATCTAGTTGAAATTTGAGTAAAACGTCAGCAAAATGTTAAAAGTAAATCATGATATCATATCAATACACCAAATACTATATCAACATGTGTTCAGCAATATGAATTTGTTAGCATTTAAATATTACATAGCAGAACAATTATTGTGCATAAAGCAGTACAGAATCTGTCAGAATACAAGTAAATCGGAAAAGAATATGTACTCTTCAATTGCATAAAAACAATTCTATGTACAACCCCTGAAAAAAAGCTAAATTGCATATAACCCCTTGACTTTTCATATTTAGGTATAACCCCTCTTTTAATTTTCAAAAAAATTTCAGATCCCTGAGTTAAAAAAAACAGCTACTTCTTACAGGAAATATATTCAGTATATTCCCCAACAGTTATAATCAAAAGACCAGAATACCCCTGTTATAGCTGTTGGGGAATTCTTTATATAGTAAAATTAGGGAAGGACAAAATAAAATCTAAGAAAAATTTTTCAGTGGCAGATACAACTAAAGCAGAAGGTTCAAATTTAAAGTTTCAGATAAGAAATTATGTTTTCTTCACGTACAAAATATCACTTTCAACATTGAGAGGAGGTATGTTAAGGGGTAAAATGAACATTTTACCTCTTAACCATAGTTGACCCTTTTTTAGACCAATTGCGCCCAAAAGATTTGAAATCTCATTGAAAATTAAAAGAGATAGTTATACATAATTATAAAAAAATCAGGGGGTCATATGTAATTTAATTATTTTTTGTAGGGTTATTCATAAAAAACTCAAAAAAAAAAAAATCTTCAAGGAGCCAACAAAGAAGTGAAAACCTATCATAATATCTACTCTACTGGTTATTAGTCATGACAGTTAAAAATTGGCCCACAACTCGCTAAGCTTTAAACCAAAGATGAATAGCTAGTAACATCAGAGAAAAAAAGTTGTATCTTAGGCACCCTAGATGTTTGAATCTTGGTTAATGGGAAATCCATGAATAAGCAATCAGTCTGCTTATAAATTCCTTGCATCTCTTGGGACAGAACAGAAGTTGCGAGAATGACATCTTTGGGTTATGCAATCAGAAGGCATGGTTAGTAAGTCAAATAACTAGTACCAAAGAAATAAATACAATGAACAAACTGATTCACAATCACTATGATTTCATGCATGAGGCAAGCAACTGAATATGACATAAAGAAACTAAATCACAATCAATTATATAAATTCACGATTTCCTAAAGTTGGAGCCACCTACGAGAAATATTCTATGTCTTCATCAAGCCTTCTGGTGTTCAAGGATGAACCACTAGAAGCAGCTTTGTTTGCCACAGCATTAGCTACAAAATAAAACGATAAAATAAAACAATGTCAACAACACAACTACCAAGTTCTGTCCAAAACACAACAAACGAACTTAAACATATATCAACGATTGGCATACAAAATATTTAAAAATACAAGAATTATAAACAGAAGCCAAGTCAATGTCATCTCCAAAAACAAGTTGTTTAATTCTAACACCACTTTAAATGCTTTTGCATTCATCCTATGAAGAACAACAAAATAAATGAATCCGTGCCACAGAATATAATTCGCGATATACTACTACAGCTAATTTAAACATTAATCTCAACTTTAAGATATTCTAACCGCTCCATATTTCCTGATGGTAGCTGTTGTTGTTGTCAACCCTAAGAAAGTAACAGGGATGATTTAAATTTAGACATGTCTATGTCACAAGAGAAAGAATAATCCATGAAATTCGATAACAAATACAGCGTGATATTCGAGCCTAAAAGCTTCAATTCCAACTCAAGCTGACGGGAAACATACGGTGTCAAAAGATCCAGGCAACCAATCGACGCAACAGAGAATCAAATCCTGATCCCCGATAAGAAAATAGCAAAGAACAGAATCATAAGATCGAGGAGCGAGGGAAGGCAGAGGGGCGTACACTTCTTGACATTCTCGATCTCCGCGCCGGAGCGGCTGGCGGCGTCGCCGGACTTCTCGCCCTTCTTGGCGGCGCCGGCAGGGGCCTTCTTGCGGATCACCACCGGCTCCCGGTCCTGCGAGATCGGCACGATCCCTGCCATCTCTTCCAGATGAGATCGAAGACCGAGGCATTTAGTTTCTCTGACAACGCCGTTCCTCTTGCTGTTGCTTTTATAGGGTTCAAGCAGGGCCGTAGATTCGTGGGCCTTTTGACCCTGGACATGGACCGCCTAGGTTTGCAAGGGTGAAATTTGAAACTATTCATTTTATTTACGGATATTTATTAGAGAAAACATTTTGACCTAAAAAAAAATATTTTTTTTGATATTTAGCAATAGCCACCTATTCATTATTTATTTAGTTATTTTTATATTTAATAATTTTAATTTCATTGAGAAGGACCATGATTTTAGTCATTATACCCTAAAGCCATTGTTTGATAATGGATTAGGATTGGGACTAACTTAGTCGTAGTCCAACTAGTAATTAAATATAAAAAAATCTAACTAAAAAATTAAGTCTTTTTTATCTAAAAAATAACAAATTAATCATTTTAAAATATATTATTAAATTAAAAAATTATAGAAAAAAATTAAATTATTTTTTCAATATTAAATTATTATAGAGTTAATTTTGAAAAAAAATACTGATTTTTCATTAGCCAAGTATCAATCAAACGTCTGAAAAATAATTTAGTTATTTTTTTTACTAATCGGACTATTTCTTATATACATGTCTAAATCTAGGACTCTGGTGATAGATAAATTGAAGTCCATTGAGTTCATTGACAATCTAGGTCGTAGATAAATCTACTGCCCAATTCTATCTTTGCTCAAAACAATCAGCATTGAGAAGTTCTCAGCAAAAATAACCATAAAATAATTTTTTAAATTTTTTTTGAAGAAAAATACCCTAATTTTACTGAAGATCCAAAAAAAAGATTGTGATTAAAGAAACTAAAAGAAAGATGATCAAACTGAATACAGATTTACAAGCAAAAGCTTCATTTACAAATATAGACCTCAGAATAGGCAAAACATACTCTGTTTTCAAAGAATGAAGCATTTCCTAGCAAAAAGCCTGGCTCTCTACTAGTTCCCCAACTTGTGGAAACTGAACTTCGGCGACTACAAAGAATCCACTAGGAATAGACAGTTCAATGCAATCACTCTCGATTCCAGGATTTATTTTTTGCTGCAGAAGAAGAAATTCGGAATGACACCATTGGCAGGTGCAGCTTAAGGAGGGCAGGAAAACAATAGAGAGGCATTTGTTCCACCAAAGCCGAAAGAATTTGATAGTGCAGCTTTGATTGGCATCTTCTTTGGAGCACTCAAAGGCACGAAGGAATCATGAAATATTGGATCTGGCTTTTTCAGATTGAGTGTAGGAGGAGCAATACCCTGATGAAAGTAGAAGACATAAATTTTTTTAAAAAATGAAAGCATAGACAAAACTAAATTATTTGCATAAATGCCCATGCTATTAGCTTCCAATTATCGCCACAAATTCAAACTTCATGAAATTTGGTATGTTTGCAGGGGATACATTTCTCATAAAAAAACAACAATTTCTATGAGTTCCGTCAAACCAAAGAAACTGAACTCTGAAGTCACTTATGAGATCAATGAGGATACATACATGGTGGATTGCTAGAGTAGCAAAGATTGCTTCCACTGAACCAGCTGCTCCAAGAAGATGACCAGTGGCCCCCTGAACATTCGACCAGAAAGTTAAAATACTAGTCAATTTTAGAAAAGTAGGGAAAGCTAGGATTATATAAAACGATTCGTATTAGAAAACCACCTTCGTGGAGGACAGTGCTAAAGCCCCTGATGTTGCATGATCCAAGAATAAAGTTTTGATCGCATTGGCTTCTACCACATCTCCTGTTTTAAGAGTTAGATTTTTTATTTCCATATCAAGGAGTTCAGACAATAGAAATTGCGGCAGTTATATTTTACTTCACAAAAAAAAAAAAAAAACCAATCAACTAAATTAGTGTAAATGACTATAAAAAGGTTCCAGAAACATACCAAGGGGAGTAGATGTAGCATGGGCATTTATATAATCTATCTGATTTGCATTCAGCCCTGACTATATATTAAAAAAGAAAAAAAAAAGAAACAAAAGAAAAGAACACATTAGATGCTTTGGTGATCTCACATTCACAGTTCAAGTGACCTGTTTGCACCATGATTCCTTTCAAAGCTCAATAACTATATCCATGTATGATGGAAATTAGCCAGCAAGAATAGCTTCATCAAGTATGAATGGACACCAAAGAATACAGTTACCTGTTCAAGTGCACGTTTCATGGCAAGTATGGCACCCCTCCCTTCAATGTGTGGCTGAGTTATGTGATGAGCATCACCTGACAACTACTATCATTAAGTTGTATAAATATAAATAGATGAAATAGTTTACACACAAGCACACTAAATACGTGATTGATAACCCATAGCACAACTTCATTGGATGGGAGAGGGAGATTTGAGACACCACACGTCGGTTTAGATTGTATCTGTAAGTTCAACACTTACTTCGAGGTAAATAATTATTATTTTGAAGCCATCTAACTGAATCACTTTTAATGCAATAGATGAAATACTAAAATTAAATTCAAACAGAGACTAATTACCAATGTAATATATTTACTCCATCTCCATAACTCCACAATAGAGTATATCCATCCAATAGAATCTGTAAATTTAATCACATTATGATTAGAATATATATATATATATATATCCAATATAGGACCTTAATTCGTTCAACAACTCTTTATTCTTTTGAAAATTGGATTTGCATCAGAGCAGGTGATTGTGTGCTGCACAGGATCAAATGCAATTATTATAGAATTGTGGGTTCAATGTGGACCTGAAGTGCCATAGCCTCGAACCTCAGCATAAATCTTTGCACCGCGGTCCTTTGCATGATCAAATGCCTGCAACATATGAAACAGAAAAAAATAAGGTCAAACAAAATTCAAAAAAAACTTGGTGCAGGTAAAATGGCTATGCTTGCCGAAAGAAAAAAAAAAGGTTTCCAACCATAAAAATATAGTCTAACCTCCAACACCATAACACCAGAGCCTTCACCTATTCTGTATAGCTTAAAAATTCAGAAGTCTGATTAAAATCAACGAAATTCAAAGTAAAACAAACAACAAGTATGGGTAAAAAGAAACACTTAGTCATCATACACAAATCCATCTCTATCGCAGTCAAAAGGTCGAGATGATTCTCCTGGAAGGCAATTATACTTTGTACTCAATGCTTTCGACCTAAAAAAAGGAGATTGTAAACATCCAATTCAGAAGAAAATAAAAAATCACTGATAGCAAGAGAAGTAAAATGTTGAAGAAATTTATGCCATATAGTGATATCATAAATGTCATGCGCAAGTAAATCCAACAATTTTATGGCATCGACTTGATTTTGTTTCGGATGACAGTTCACTTACAAGTAATGGTTTCATTCTTTCAATTTTTCTATTTGGAAAAAACTGGAGACAGAGCTCATAAAGACAACCACAAAAGGTAACATGGGTAAGGTTGGGAATTGGACTGGGATCATAAGCGTCAAGATGGTGTAAACTTCTTTTTTTTTCTTTCTTTCTTTTTTTTTTGTCAGTCCACAAATAGATGTTGGCAGAATTACCACATAAAAAGCATAAATAATGTTGCCAGAATCTTGCCATGTAAGGTAGACTAGCATCATGTCTGAGTCAATAAAATTTAAGAACTGCTCGTCATAGAAAGCCTGGTGAGTTAACAGAGTAGCATCAACTGTTTTGTTTTAATACTCAACTAATCCACCTTGCATATTATTTGCTCCAATGGCTGATTGGACAGCCCATAAATAGGGACAATAATAGTGTCAAGATGGAATCTCAATAGAGCTTGCTAACTCATCCGTTAACTTGTAATCCAAAGTTTTAGCCATTTTTAACATTTAAAAAGATGTATACTAATAACAATCATCTAATTCATACCTACTGGGTGATTTTCCAAGGTTCTTATATATCAGATGAATGGAAAGTTGGCAAGTTGGCATCACAGGCTTCCAAGCATTGTCTAGCCCTACTAGATATGACCCTCCTGCAATGGAGTCTTATCAATGTCAGGCTTGTATAGAAGGGGGTACAATTACATGCTAGCGGGTATCAATATTTTTGCACTGGATGGCTAATTTATTTATTGAGGTATACAAGCTAGAGGCCCAGATGCACCAAACGTATCAAGCAGAAGTATAGTGTTCAGTAATGTCAAGGCAGAAGACATTCAAAACTTTTAAGAACTTGATCATCTGACTGAAATAAGGAGCAACATATCATGCCATTGTGATGCATTTGAAACAACAAGAAGCAAAAAACTCATTTTCACACACTAACTGGCAATCATGAACCTCTGCAAAAGGATAACCGCAAACACCATGCCATCAATATGGGATACTAACAAGAATGGAAGGTGAATATCAAAAATAGTTTTTAATCTTTTTACAACAAAACCAAAAAGAACAATAATGATGTAGGAACTGAGTTTTTGATACTTGCCTACAAAATCCTGCTATGGAAAGAGCATCGATGCTGGACTCTGTTCCCCCAGCTATCATTATATCTGCATCTCCAAACTGAATCATCCTTGTAGCGTCCCCAATGGAATGAGCCCCAGTGGCACAAGCTGTCACAGCAGCATGATTTGGACCCTGTCAAAAATTTTGATATGATTTTGTAGTACATCTCAGCTTTGTACACTAAAGTTTATAGTTCATACAGCAGAGTATTAGTTCCAAATATTCAAGAATTAAATAACAAGAGACAATTTTGCCTACCATGAAACCATATTTCATGCTGACATGACCCGATGCCATATTGATCAGTATCCTCGGGATAAAGAAAGGACTAAGCCGACGTAGACGCTACATTGAAACAGTAAAACAGATCAACTCATTTACTAAAACCATGATAATATGGAAACAAGATATAACCAATAAAAAGCAACCAGTGTACAACAATGCAAGAGGAACCTTCTCACAGATCATTTGTGCTGCATCTAAAATGTCCGATATGCTTCCAGTACCCCCACCAATGGAAACACCCTGATATTTGATATTTGACAAGTAAGACTACCTATAGGTATCCAATAAAAATTTTACTAAAATAAGCTAAAGATAAAAATGCATACTGTTCTTTCTTTCTTTTCTGGCTCTTCTGGCATCCAGTTTGCATCCCTAAGTGCTTCATCAGCCGCACATAAAGCATATGATATAAACCTTGCCATGGATCTATGATCCTACAAATAAAAAAAGGTAACGCTGGTAAATGAAACCCACTCATCTGCACTATCTTAGCATAATTTGTGCTAGTACCAATGTCGCAATCAGTAACGTAAGAATCGCAAGTCAAATCCATGCATCAAAATAGGACTTTTATTTCAGAAAACCACATAATACTCAAGGAAATTGACACAATTCATTTCTAAATTTACGAATTTTACACCCTGGCGCAAGTCCATGGCTCCTGGCCTAACAAAATCAAAATAATCACGCTCAACCAGATGTCAATAATCACAGAAACCAACAAAGCGTATGAAATTCATGCAACAAAGCAGTTTTTTAACACCATTAAAAAAAGAAACACAAAATAAAGTTCCAAATTGTGAATTTAACTACCTTCGAGCGCATCCACAAGTCCTCATCGAACTCCCCCTTCCCCTTCCCGCACGGTACCACGGCCGCCACCTTCGACGCCAGCTGCTCATACGCGTGCGTCACCACTGAATCATCGAAGCCGTCCATCTTGAGATCGGAGGGCGACAGCGAGCGGATCCCGCAGTGGCCTTGGACGACGCGAGACCATGTGCGGCCGACTCCACATCCGAGTGGGGTGACCATCCCGAGGCCAGTGACCACGACGCGGCGGCGAGGGCCATCTGGGGGAGGAGGGAAGGACCCGGTGGATAAAAGTCGGCGGATGTCGCCGGCCGACAAGCAAAGGAGGCGGCCGCTCCCTCTTTTCATGGCACCCCACTACCACAGCCGCTGAAGAGTGCAGAAAGCGAACATCGCTCCAGCAGGGAATTCGAGCAGGGGTTCTTTGTGCAAGTCCCCTGATTTTTCAGTATTTATGTTAAACTATACATTGTAAACACTGCCTCGAGATTAGCAATATGAAATGAGATTCGAGAGCAACTGGGCCCGAAAATGTCCGGTCCGGACCTGAATGACTCATAGCGGTTTGAGCCAAGTCTAACTCAAAATTAAATTTGTCAAGTCGTTTGCAAGAAATACAACATAAATGCATTTAAGTATGTTTAATATTATTTATATTAAATTAGTTTTAAAATATTCATTGCTAATAGTCAATGGAAGAAAAAACGTTTTAATATTGTACCTGACAACATATATCTATACAAAATTATTTTTAATATAATAAAACTAAAAATATGGGTTATGAAAATTTTATATAATTAGATAATTA
Organism: Trichopus zeylanicus subsp. travancoricus; assembly: GCA_005019695.1. Lineage (NCBI taxonomy): Eukaryota > Viridiplantae > Streptophyta > Magnoliopsida > Dioscoreales > Dioscoreaceae > Trichopus > Trichopus zeylanicus. The sequence continues at coordinate 61,071 of RXID01015019.1, forward strand.
TCAAGAAAAAATGATAAATAATTAGTCAATTAAGCAAATAAGTAGTCATTTAATAATTTTATTATCATTAGTTGTATAACCTATCAATTTTTATCGTCAAAAAAATTAGACGGCCAATTTTTATTAAGTGTTTTGTTAATTATCTCTGAATTAGAACAATATCAAAAATATATTTTAATACATCAATTACAATACACAATGTGGATATTAGATTTCATAAATCGTGTATTACGGAAAAAAATGCTTGAACTTCACTACAAATTTAATTAATTATTATTTCTAATATAAATACGAGTTATTTGAATATCTATATATATATAGATGAACTCAATAATAAATTTTTTTTCAATCGTTACAAATAAAATGATACATGAGATACATAAAAAAAAAATATATGAAATGATATTTAAATATTTAAAAAGCTTAAAGTAAAAACTGAAGAACAAGATGGCTCGAAATTGAGAAATGAAATGGATTTCTATTTTACATGCAAGGTTTCCATTTTGCGTGTCACGTTGATTTATCTCCGTGCCAAATCCGGAGCCGGACTCTTTAATTGGCCCGGGGCGCATCGCGGGCCCATTTGGAGCCCATCAAAGAGACAGTCACGTGATCGAGCCCCAGAGATTTTTTATCTGGTCTTCCTGTTGCTTGAAACGCCGACCCGGAGACAGCGAGGTGGCATTTTGGTAATTAGTGGGCACGTAAAAGCCCGAACTCCTGCAGCCAACAGGCCCAGGCTTCCTCTGTTTGGCTTTCGCGGAGCCCCTTCTCGCCCTCCCGGCTCTCCGATCACCGGCGAGCCGCCCTCCCGGAAACCCTAGCCCGCGAGGTACGTTCTCGTTGAATTCGTTCACCTCCGTCCTTTCCCCGTCCCAAATCAAATGTTGTCGGTTCACTGAATCGTGTTTTCACCCCCAATTCCATCTCGCTGCGGTGTTAGTCGTCGCGTTCGAATTGGAATTTTGGACTTGGTGATGGATTTCTGGGTTTGAAGATCTGGGGATTCGATTCTTGTTCCATTCTGTTTGTGTTGTTGATGGTAAGTTGCGAGAAATGGGCGTGTTTTGTTCGAGTGGGAATTTTTTCGAGTTTGGCGATTTAGGGAATTGTGCTAGTGAAATTGAGATTGAGTGGCTCGAAATGTTCTTTTGTTCTCTAAAGAGATATTGAATGCACGCATTCGTGGGTTACATGTGATGTGGGCATAGTTGATTTTCCTCTATTTCTGAATCTTCATGTAACTGTTGAATTTTAACTAGGAAGAGGAGGAAAAGTGGTAGGATTAAGTGAAAAAAAGGAGCTGAAACTAATTGAATGGTTTAGAAGAAGAAAGTCGTTACTTTCTGCATAACTCTGTTTCTTTTGAATTGAATTTTGCACCAATACCTTTTGTTTTCTCTCTGGAATGTAGAGGCAGTAAACTAGTTTTGCTGTTATTTAATGAAGTTGTTGCTACTAAAATTAAATGCTATTTCTAAATTACTCACATGCTAGTTTTGTCTTCCGTATACAGCAAGTAGCCAATTGTTTTTTCCACTCACATGCCACGTATCTAAATTACTCATTTTTGTGAAATAAAAGTTGTCCACTTACATGTTTGTTTCCTTGCATTTGTTTCCCAAATATAGTACTTTGACTTAAGGACAAATTGGTTGTTGTAAGTTGAAATGTAGCTTTTTGAATGAAGATGTCAATGCGTTAATGGTAGAACTCTGTTTCTTGTGAATTGAATGCCACAGCAAAGCCATATGATTCTCTCTAGAACATGGAGGCAGTAAACTAGGTTCTTTGTTATTCAATTAAGTTATTGCTGCGATCGGCTAAATGCTGCCTCTCATATATTGTGATTTACCTATTCCATATGCAGCAAGTAGCTAATTGTATTTCCACTCACATGCCACGTGTCTAATTCACTCGTTTTGGTGTGGTAAAAGTGGCCAACTTTCATGTTGGTTGCTTGCATTCGTTTCCCAAATATAGCATTTTGACTTGAAGACAAATTGGTTATAGCAAGTTTTTTTTTTTGTTTTTGTTGTCTTTTTTAGAATAATAGGGTCCACATGCTTACATAACAGACTTGGTTCAGCCCTGCTGCCTGTAACAAGGGGGCTTACCTTAGCTACATTTGGGAGTGAGCCCCTAGCTTACAACAAATAGGGTACACCAGAGCTTTGAACTCATCACCTCACATATTAGAGGCTGGTACAAAAATGTAGCTTTTTGAACAAAAATGCCAATGCACTAACATATTTTCTTCCTCTTCTCACTTCTTATCTCCTTTAAAAGTACATAATTTTTGAGGTTTCTTATCGTTTTTTTTCTAAGTGTCCTTCTCAGTTCTTGATTTGGTTCTCTTTCTTTTCTTCTTTTTGGATCAAAAGGTTTGGATTTTGGAGAATCAAGTTGAAGACTTGGAAAATGTAATAATAACATGCAATGTAGGTTATATGGATTTGAGATTTATGCCATTCTTGAACTGTGTTAACATGTATTACATATGAAATGAGCTGCAAACATTTTGCAGAGTTTTTGTGTCTGTTAAAAATTCCATAAGGCATCAAGATTTGTGTATGCATATGAAGATAGAAATAGCTTCACTGTTGGAAGCTTTGGGATGAACATGAATTGAGGGACTATCTTAATGGATCACTGACTTTGATCAGCTCATTTGTTTTTCAATTGGGCAAGGGTTCCGCTAAGCCGGATGTAGCTCATAAATGCACATTCTCATCTGAGACCGTGAAATGTTGAGGCATGTGAGGGTGATCAGGGGCTATGTTTATCTTATGAAAATGAGACATCTTCACTCTTTGTTACTATATTTATTAGGTGACTATGATCCATAAATAAAATACAGCTAAGAAATCCTGAATAGGTTGGACCTTTGACAGACTAATGCTCATAGCTACTGAGCTGGTGTATATCATAGTTGTGTAAGTTATGAGCAACTTTCTATCAGACCCAGTTCTTGTGGAAAGGTGCTTCATCTGATTGAAGTGGATTCATGCCTAAAATCCATTCAGACTGTTAGAAGGTGATAAGATGTGGACGTGTTCTGATCTGAACCTTCCTGATGACCATGTAAGATTTAAAAGAACAAAATGCAACGGCATATATTCAAGCTCATCAATAATGATAAGCAACCTAGCATTAACATGTAAATAAATATGGACAATTGTTCAGAACATGTCTTGTGCAATTATTACTCTTGGTCATCATGTTTCCTGAGGCATGTATTTGCTATGTGTGTGTTGTTTGTTGCCTCTACAAATATGTAATATTCACATTTGCTCCTCCCATAGTCTATCGGGCTCCATATTAGATTTATACATGTAAAAACATAAACAAATAACACTTGTGTATGGTTTTATTGTGTTACAGTGAAACAATGGTTTCCAGCTTCTGTTTTTGACTCTCGATGGGGCTCAAGTTTCTTAGGAAATTTGGGTAGGCTTGTCTTGGAACAAAAACATTTAGAAATTCCAAAATGCTTTGGTGTATGTATGCTTGCATTTGATCCCTTTTGTGGTCTCCGTTGCCCTATGGCCTTCTTCAAAAGATTTGACTGGTTATTTTGCTTATCACTCCATACTTTCTTAAACAAACTCATTATTGTGCTGAAGAAGAGGCTTTGTTAGTTTATTTGTGTGGATAAGCTAATGGGACAATCCCTTAATCTTTGACTGTTTGGCAGTACCAAAGTTTTAAATCCTAATTACTAGAAATTAGAATTCTGAATCTGATTGGTTGCCTACTCTACATGGACCTTCATTTTGGATACTAAGAAAATATCTGGTGCCGGTTGTCATTTCAATTAATTCTATAACCATAACTATGAGCTGTTTATGTAGTCAGCTTTGTTAATGTACTTGCTTGCTTATTTGTAGGACTAAGTAATAAATTAGTTTCTCTTTATATTTAAAATGTGCAAGTCCTAGGAGAAAGTCACAATGTGGTTTTCTAGTGTTTATTCTAATAGTTAATGTTTACATTCAAACTGTAGCGTGTACCTTGTCTTATTTTAATTTAACTAGTTTAACTTTTTCCCCCCTGATTTCATATAAATTGCCTATGTATTGGATTAGTTATTTTCTGTGTTGTTGTGCTAAAAAAAATTTGTTATCAAATTCCTTTTTGCCAAAAATATGTAGCTGTTTCCCTTTTTGATTCCTTTGCATTTTTGCAGATACACTTTCTTGTGGCATAGCTTGGTAAAGACTCTTGACTAGCTGCCTCGACAGAGTCTTTCTACCACAAACCTTTTTATTGAAAAAGCATTCTCTGTCTCAATTTTGATTTCAGATTGAGAAGCAATTGGTTTGTTCGGGTTTGAGAATTCACTCTTTGGCTGATCATCTTGAATCAAGAGTGATACTGAGGCTTTCCTGCTTCCTAATTTAGTCAGATCTTTTTTATTACCAAAATAGACTTTGTTGCACTATGCCCGCTATTCAAAAATTATATGAAGTATGCAAAAAATCGTTTTCCACTTCTGGACCGGTGCCTGACGAAGCTCTTGAAAATGTTTGTGCTCTTTTAGGTGAGATATTAGTTCCTTTCTACTAATCCTATCAATTTCCTGCATGATAAGCTTGAATGAAAATCAAAATTAGATGGTACACTTCTTCAAAAGGTGGAAGAGATCAATATTTTCTATTTGCCAACTTGACAATTTCCTTGTGGTGCCATTTTATAGTTGCTGACCCAAATGACAAGTTTGTATCATTTTCCAGAAGCTTTAGTTTAAACATTTCACTGCATGGTTGGATGAAAGTCTGCCACTTCATGTATAATTATTGTCATGAAAAACTTTCTATGTTTGTTTAGTAAAGCATCATGTCATTCTTTTAGTTGCTATTGAACATTACCTACAGCTTTTAAGTCACACAGTTCTGTTGCTACTTAACAAACCCATGTCTGTTTTGGTGTAGTACCTTACTATTTGATGCACTGTATGTCTTTAATCCAATATCCAATTATCTTGTTTATCTGAGTTGGCATTAGCTATCCTTTCTTTCTCTGTTTCCTTGTATAGGGCATATCGTCTTGCAACGGTGCTTATACACATCTAGGTAGTGCAAACAAGTGGGAAGCTAGCACATACCTTTGTTCAGCCTAAGTTGGGTTATCGATTCTATTGTCCTGTATCAAGGTTTCCACAACTTACATCTAAATAGTGTTTTTTGACAGTACATATTTTTGAGGAAGATGCTAATTTCCAATAAGTTATGTCAGAGTAAAAGCCACGATCACACTCTTTTTGTAGTATTGAACTTTCAGACATAGCCATACTGGGTGGTTCTTTTCTTCTTTTTTTGGTCAGTGGTGGTTCTTAATTCTACACAGAGAAAGTAATAGAAAACCACCTAAATCAAAAGCTCATGCCATTCTAGTTGACCTGGAAATCATAACATAAATGCAGAGTGAAATTTATGGGTTGTGGTTGTCTCGACTCTTATATTTTACTTTTAAATGGAATTTTTCCTTATGCCTATCTATTTAATGATTCTATCCAAATTAATCATCCAAAGAGGTGGTGAAAGAATCAAGTCAAATGGGTGAAAGCATAAAAAAGAATAATTTTCTAGTGGGTTGGGAAAATCAAGTGCCATAGGTGAAAGAATCAACTCCATTTTCGATGTCATGTATTTGGAAATTTATCATTTTGTTGCCACTGATGAACATGTTATGAACCTCTCAAGACGTGTTCTATGAACTTACCTATTTTAAATGGTTCAGATTATGAGTTATAGCGTTGATTTTCAATTTGAAGTAGCTATGACAAAATGTACAACGATCTTGTTTCTACCAAACCAATAACCTTCTCCCATATTAGAAGAGGTGTTTTACAGAGTTACCTATTTTTAATGGTTCAGATCATGGGTCATAGTGTTGATTTTCAATTTGAAGTAGCTATGACGAAAAATGTATGAGGATCTTGCTTCTATTCAACCAATAACCTTCTCCCATATTAGAAGGCATGTTTTATGGTGTTACCTATTTTAAATGGTTCAGATCATGAGCTATAGTGTTGATTTTCAATTTGAAGTAGCTATGATTAAAAATGTGCAATGATTTTGCTTCTGTTGAACCGATAACCTTCTCCCATGTTAGTTATAACTATTTTCAATATATATATATAGAAAGTTTAGCTTAAAAAATACTTGACAAAAGATATTGCTTTGATTATATAGTTGGTTGTATGATTTTGTAACAGAGCTATAGTGCCAATTACTCGAGGTTTACTGTAATGCTACAACTTAGGCTCCTAACTGTTTGTCATAATGTCCCTACTCAAATGCATGGTTCGAACATGTCATGAAGTATAAGCCTTAAATCTCTTCTTTTTGGTTCTTCCTATATGTCATGTTAGAATAGCTTGCACTCAATAGAATGCATTTCGCAGATTTAGTAAATTTTGTGTAGGTTTGGAAGGGTATTTATTGTATTCTTTTTGCTTATATGTACCCTTGACATGGACATGTTTACATATTTCAAATTGGTTATTGCATAATAATGCTGAAATAGCATTTTCTTCATGGGGTAGATATGAAAGCGTGAACTTTAAAAAAATGTTTCTTTAAAAGCATATATGCATGAGGTATGTATCATTTCTATGCAAGCTCAGAAAATAGAGAATGTTCACACGTAGGCTAGATAAAAATGCTGGCAAGTACACATTCCCTAATGTGACTGTCTGCATGTGAGCACATGCAATTTGATTCTTTCTGCATGTTCTTCTGCAGTAAAGCTAGGGTTTTGTCTAGGATCGTACTGATTTTGAGGTATCAAAACATTTGGTCCTCAAATTGTGCGTCTATGATGTCAATATTAGTTTTCAAAGTTTTTGCAACAAGAAAACTAGTTGGGAACATTACAGACTACCATCTTTTTGAAAACTTTTTGCATAAGAAGCTTCTGAACATGTATGTGTACAGCGGGTGCATTCTCAGAAATTGGATTGGTCAATAAGAACACATTTACCTTGTCATATACCTTGTTCCAATAGCTACACCACCTTTCTCCATGTGTGCACACATTTACATGCTGTATTATTTTCTCTTTTCTGTTGGATCTCATGTACAAGCTAGTTAAACTATGGGAATTTATTTACATTTTCATTTTTTTGGGATCCGACTTTGGCTTGAATTTTCTTAATTATTCTTAATCCATTGTACTCTCTAATTTGAGCAGTCTCCACTGCCAGATGAAAGTTTATATGATTTTTAACATTACCTATGTCGGGACTTCCATGCAAATGAATCAGAATGCATAATTCTGCTTACAGATACTTGACTATCTTGTGTCCAATGAATTCCCTCTTCTTTTAATGAAGTATTTATCGTGTGTTGTTTATTATTTACAGACAAGATAAAGCCTTCTGATGTTGGTCTTGAACATGAAGCACAATTAGTACGAGGATGGAAAGGTCCCACAAATCCCCTAAATGGGAAAAAGGGGCGCAATGGAAACAACCAATATTTGCCTCCAATCAAATATTTGCATTTACATGAGTGTGATAGCTTTTCTGTAAGTTACAATTGCATTGTGGGATTGAGTTTCACATAATACATATTTTATTATTCTTTTCAGCTACTGACAACTGAATCAACTAAAAATGGTCTTCTTGGTAAATTGGCTTGGGTCTTAGAAAATTTACTGATATGTTCAAGATGCTCTTAACAATTCTTGGCAGATTGGAATATTTTGCATGCCACCTTCATCTGTCATACCTCTTCATAATCATCCTGGAATGACTGTATTGAGCAAGCTTTTGTATGGATCATTGTATGTGAAATCTTATGACTGGATTGATATAAACAGAGCCTTTGGTCCTTCTGAAGGTTTGTTTTCTCCTCTCATTTGCTTTATAGTTATGGAATCTTTCCTTATTATTGTTTAATTTCTATTTGCACCCTGTATTTTATAGTGATGTCACCCTCCTTCATATAATTTTTTGTTGAACTATATTGGATGAAGTCTTTATCATAAAGTGCCTTTCTCAATCTAGTTGGCATACTTGTTATATGTAATTTGACTAGTTCCATCTTTACTAGTGGATGTTCACCTTCATATTATCTAACACATTTTGATTGGAACTTCTAGCTAGACCAGCAAAGCTTGTTCGAGATGGTGACATGTCAGCACCCTGTGGGTCGACAGTTCTTTATCCTACTAGCGGTGGCAATATCCACTGTTTTAAAGCAATCACCCCTTGTGCGCTCTTTGACATTCTATCACCACCCTATTCATCAGAAGATGGACGACATTGTTCTTATTTTCGGAAGTCACCCAAGAAGGATCTGCCTGGTACTCAGTCAATACTAACCTTGATTCGCATATATCATTAATCATCTTTTCACACTCAAAAACTTGTTTCTCTGTCTGCAGCTGACATTGTTGAAGCTGTTCTATCAACTGGAGTGAAAGAGTCTGAACTGGCTTGGTTGGAAGAGTACCAGCCCCCAGACAGCTTTGTTATTAGGAGAGGTCTATACAAAGGGCGCTCTATCCGCATCTAATGGTTTAGTTTCATGTAACCATTGTAGCATTAATCTGGTCGGCTCTAATCACCGAAAAAGTAGAGGGTGGATTAGTTATTGATCTGTGGTACAAATCATTTACCATGAAGTAATAATGCCCTCCAAAAGCAGTTCGTATCTGGTTGTACATATATCAGCTATACACTCTTCCCCTCAAATGGCCCCGACTCTGTCTAATGGCTGAGAGTAAAGTCCTGGAGTCTCCTATATTGTTACATCATTTTGACCTTTCCATCTTCCCTGATTCAGCCTGACATTACAGTTCCAGCTATTGTGCCTTGTGTTGTTGTTTTGAACCATTTCTGGTATTCTGAGAAACAGAGAATTTTTGGAGATGAGTGAATCGTTGTATTATATATGTTTTGCTTCTCCCATCTCTTACCTATCTTCGCGGTAGCTCTTTGGCCAACATTGCATGTATTTGTGTTTACATATTTTGATGCTTAGCGGCAGGTCCAGCAAGACGGACAGCGTCTCATGTAAATCATCAGACCAGAGACATTGAGGCATGCAGCTCACGAGTAACATTTCTAGATCTGTCTGCTGACAGTACTTTTATATTCAGTATGATCTTCTAGTCAGTGTCATTGACTGGTCTTAACTTTTTTTTTTTTTCCCTTTCTTCTTGTATAGCTAAACTTTTGTTCGCACATTTAAGGCGGTTTAAAACCAAATAACTTTTTTTTTTTTAATCGTGTGAAAGAGGTCAAATCTGGAGGACTGATGTTTTGAACTAAGACCAAAAAAGAAAAAGACCACACTTAAAGCCGAAGATTGGTTAAATAAACTTCAATATTATTTCTAAAGAATTCATCTTGGAATTGGTTGATCCCAATTCACCATTAGTGTAATGCATGGCCTGCTTCAATAATTTTTTTAGTATGATGCAGTCAGATCGGTGGCTGGCAGGTGACCATGGTCACTGACTCAAAATATTCACCAAATTATGTGCAAATAAATCTGTGTTAATTAATAAAATGGCCACATAACCACCGGTTCTTATCTCAAAAAGATTAAAAAAAAAAAATCGAGATTCTCCCGCCCAAAAGCAATAAACAAACCCTAGGCGTCAACTCTCCATGCAGACGTGCAGACAAAAAAATCAACGCAGAAGCTCAAATCTCATGCTTTTTAAGTATTCTATTATCATGGCTATACCTACTATATTTGGACACCAAGGCTGTGCTTGTATTGTATACTGCTTGGTATTCGCACCAAGAACATTTGCCCCACATCTCATTCTCATGGGAAAATTTTCCGACTGTAATTCGATTGTTGAGTTATAGTGTGTGATAGATTAGCTTGCCATCTGATAATTGGTAAAATAACGTCAACTGCAAAAAGTGGGTTGATCCATATTCTATCAGCTAAGCCGTTTTGTGACTCATGAATCCCCTGTTGAAAAGCCAATTATCTTCACATTTCTACTAATATCTTCATATGATTTACTGCCGTGCATCAGATTCCAAAAGCAAGCCAATATGGGAGCAATATATAATAATACCAAGAAGATCACAAGTCTTTTACAGCCAAGAAGACCGTGGAAAGTAAGAACTTGGACTGTTGGGAAGAAGATGGAGAAAGAGACACCAAGGAGTATAATTGGATTTGGTTGGAGACAAAGCTTCCCCCCATTTTCTAATTCCAAATCCTTCCTTATCTTCCACTTTTCTACTCAATCCCTGTCCTCTTCCTCTCTGCAACTCCTCTTCCAAAGTATTCTGTCTTCCTTGTTTTCATTCGGAAGCATTGATTATAATACTCAACCTATCTTTGTAGGAACTAGCTTTCAGATACCATGAGAAAAAACATATGGCCACTGAATCAGATCAACAGCCCATCTCTCAGGAAAAGGTAAAGTTTATAAAATTTGCACTAGTGTTGGCAGAAAAAAACATAAAAGAAGTAATAGATTTCTACTCATTTTTCTATGTTTAAAAACAAAGGCCCGTTTCGATGATCGCGTGATGGTCCCGATTAGTGATCATGGTGAGAAGTGACTCCCGATGTCATTTTAATTGCATGCATTTCCTAGATTTGTAATGTTGTGTTTGGATCGAGTAGGTTTGGTAGTAGAATATCTAAAACATGTTCGATGAGTAGAGATGAAACATGAAAGTTTTTTTTTTTTTTTCCTCATTTAGTGCTTGTTCCTAGCAAAACAAGAAGATATTCTCTATCCCTAACGTCCCCTAGGTTTGTGACCTGAACCAAGAGTTCGATAATATAGAGATAACTGAGAAAGAATAAGAGCTCAATACAAGCGATAACGATACTTGCCGTCATAGAAGTTGTGTCAATGGCTCACGCTTGGTCACAAGTCTCAGTCGCCAGATTTGTTTATAAGTACGTAGTTGACGTATTATCATACTATCCAATTGAGCAAAAAAAAAAGACTGTATTAATCAAATGTTGGATCCAGAATTCCACATGCAACTCAAAGGAATATTTTGATCTGATATCGTATGTGGGCTGCAAGTGGATGGGATTAACCCCATCTGATCTCATTCAGTTTGATCCAAAATAATTTATCAGTAACAAGTTGATTGAAAAGAAAAAAAAACATATCTTGTCAAGTTCAATCCTATATAATACAAGTCATATACATTCAGTATAATCCATTCTAGTCCGTATATAACTCGAGTTCAGTGAAGCCTTCGTTCTCAGAATGGCCTAGACAACTAATTCATATTCATATTCACATTAACTGCTACTTTAAAGACCTTGACATTCATGCTGAAAACTGATTGATCATGTCTAACTTCATTGATGTGTATTGTTGCGATCCGTCTGGCTTCAGGTTGAAATCCCCAAGCTCCTTTCGGTTGTCTCCGGTTGATTCCAATATGCACGAAAAAAAAAATATTACTCATCTAATTATAACTAAAAGAGTATGGTTCGACACGCAAGTCAATGTACTAGTTTTTGGTGATCCCTTTTGCTCTCGAGAGATTTAAGGTTTTTTTTGAAATGATGTGTAGGAATTAAATTTATGAGGGAAAGATAAAAGATCTCCGAACTCCTTACCTAGATACTCTTGGCTCTACTATATTGGACATGTCAAGTAGTTTAAATCGATCTTTCAAATAATTGTATTATAATTAGTGTGTGAATTAACTTAAATAGTTTGAGAATTTTATTTGACCTTCTATGCCGCAATTCAACAGGACTTTATCTCGTAGCAAGCAGGGATGGCAGTCGTAGCCGATGGTGCAGGCGATGCTTATAATGCAAATGGCACATGCAGTGCAGATAGTACAAATAGTATAGGTAGTGCAATCGGCGAGACGAGTTTTTGAGAGAGTCGACCTCCGAGTTGTCACCTCATCCTTAGATTTTATAGGACATGACTTTTGATGGACGGGTTGCAAAGCTCATCTCCGAATGCTCAAGCTGTGAAACTTATTTTTCTATAGCTAGTCTGTAGAGCTCATTGATTAATGACCAAACTATAAAACTTATTTTTTAATAAATAAATTGTTAAGTTCATTTTTTGACGGTCTGAGTCATGAGACTAGTCTTTTGATGATCGGGCGGTGAAATCGCCTGGTATGGTTCTTGACCCTTTAAAATGTTATTGGATTCATGTGCAACAGTGAGACCGATGATTTTGATTTCCATCCGACCTATTTTTCAATTTGTCCCCGTTTCGATCCACCATAGTCTCCTGACACATCATATATGGTACTCGATATCATACTTAAGAGTTGATGGTATTATACTGAGAGTAGGCCTAGAGAATTTGACGATCTTATTTTAAGTCATTAACCAATGCTCGTTGACTGAAACGTGAAGGAGTGGAACCATCGTTAGCACAGCGGGAGAGGCATCACCGAAAATTCTCCGAAAAAAATTTAAAAAAATAAAAAAAAGACTGAAACATGAATGGGAAAAGGGATATTTCCAATTTGTTTCTGGGCCAGTGTGTTTCCGGCCTACCATACTTGACTCAATCAGCACACGAGCTCACTGCTATTTTTTTAGCCAATCACATGTGAGCAATAGGCTCCAATTATGGTCTCATATCTATCGCGAACGAAATGCGGTGTCTAATTGGATAGTCGGCTACGCAGGGATGCGAATGTGATAGAGAAGAGATTCACATTCAAGACGAGCTTCTTATTATAAATAAGAGAGATGTACTTTCTATCAATAATTTTTTTCCCACCAAAAAAATTATGAGATCATATCTCCCTCATAAATGTTTTAAAAGCAAAGAATTTTTGGAAAAGAGCGAAGATGATTAAAAATCTGAATGAGATGATTCTGCAAACAGAAGATCAGAAAAACAAAACAAGAGGACCACAAGTCCTCCTGGATGCAAACAGATCTCTGTTTGTTTTATCCATTGTTTGCAGTGCATGCAAAGCATCATCATCCATGCAAATCCATGCACGGGTGGCAGAGTCCCGAACAAAGAGTGGCATGGCATGTGGCGACACATTTTAGGGTTTCTTTTTTCTGTATACGCTTGCTCACCAAGTGCCTATGTTCGCGGCGACTCTTTTGCCAAGATTGTATCAAAGACAGACGGACATCTCCTCATGGGAATCATCGCTTAGCACCATATAACCAAGCACTTGGGTCTGTCTGCCTATGTGTTGTTGTTGTTATTATTATTATGTGGGATGTTTCATCAAAGCTTTCTGTCTCTCCTTTTTCTTCCAATCATTTTACTTTATAATCATAAGATGAAGGTAGTTAACTTGCAAGGTGTTCTTAACTATAGGCATGGATTTAATCACATGGCCTGTGATCATATTATTGTTTCGATGAGCATATAGTGAGAGAGATATTACTTCCTGAACGAAAAATCTGGTGTCCACCATGTTTTAGAGTTACGGATCAAATATATGACAACATTTGAAGGCAAAATATTGGTCCGTACAAGAAAATTTCTCCCTCGTGATCTCATCCTCTATTGCTCTTATTCCTAAAGAATTCCTGTATGTCTGCCTCAAGTTTTATTTCCAAAAGGATCAAGTCAGATAGTTGGTAGGTCACCTTCTCAATGCAGGATAAGACCATAGTCACAATATCCGGCGAATTATAGCCTTAATAAATCATCAATTAACAACTTCATTAACAAATGAGTAACATAATTGACTTCTCATATTCACTGAAATCTCAATTTTCTACCTTTCCCCACATAGAACAAAGTCACCAATTCCCGACCGATCTTGAGATTCTCCCACCCGACCACAATAAAGAAAACCCAAATGTCAACTCTCCATGCAGACATGCAGACAAAACCCAACGAAGAAACCCCTTCGCTTCCAGAGACTATTAAAATAAAATAAAATGTCTTCCCAGGCGACCCAATCTCCTGTGAATACTATAAGGACATGTAGACACCTAACACATCATATTGCCATTCAAACCAAGAACATTTGTCCCGTATCCCCATCTCGCATCCCTGTTACGTGGGGCAGGCTCACATATGTCGGCACACTCTCTTCCAGACTCCTCTCCCTAAAGAGACTAGCCAAAATAGAAATAGTTTGGCCAATAATTTTTATCATATAGATTGTAATCTCATAGTTGTGGGACTTGGTCATCAATTTTCGTCCCTCGCGAGATACTACGCGATACGTTTGATTTAGTACTAAAAAATAAAATAATATTCTAAATTTAATTTTAGTTCAAATCTAGATTAATTAATTTGATTAAAAAATAAAGATTATTTCAAACCAAACACTCTATAAAAACTCATCTGAGACCCAAATCATCTAAAATGCCACCCACTAGAAACTCCTGCGGAACAAAGTGATCCGTGGCAGAACACAAAGCTACCTAAACCTCCATATGATTCCTGCCATTAGTTGACCTACACGACTCCCAAAGAGCATCCATCACCAAACGATATGGGACTAAACAATGGGGGGCACAAAGTTTTAGCCCTTCACATGAGACAACATGCGGTCTAAATTCCCAAGAAGATGAAGTCGCTCTGAGACGATTATGGAGCCGGAAAGCAATAACTTGGACTGTTTGGGAAAAAGCGTGGGAGAAATGGACGGGAAGGGGAATAATTAGATTCGGTTAGGGACAAACCTTCCCGCCTTTTTATAATCCCAACCCAATACTTATCTACCCTTTAAATTTTTTATTCAAAATTCATTTTTTCGTTTGAAAATTTCGTTTCTCTGCAACTCCTCTTCCAAAGTATTCTGTCTTCTTTGTCTATACGTTCAAGGGATTGTTATTATATTTCATCCTTCTCTTTCGAGGAACTAGCTTTGAGATACCTTGGGAAAACGATGGCTAAGGAAGAATAAAGTTAAATAAAGTTACCGTTTTTGAGGTATTTTTTTCTTTTGGAGTGATATATGATCATTGCTTTCGAAGGAGATGAAATTGACTAGGTGTTGATGGAGCAAGAACTTGGAAAAACCCTAATTTCCTGAAAAGAGAACCTTTGCCAAGGTGAAAAACAACCAAGAAAGACCCCAATTAATTTATTGCAAAGAACCAAAGACCCTAGATATGACATTTTTCTCACTAACAAAAACCCAAAGTTGTCATATTTTTTCTTTCTTTGTTCGCAATTTCCCAACTTGAGATGCTATCGATCGGCTTCCTATATTTCCTATTTATGGAAAATGGAAAACCCTAATTTCTATATTAACCTACACAAGAGTTCAAAAATTAGATACTTGAAACCCGACGAGCATTGCTGCTCAAGAGCTGCACAAAGCATTTGGTCAACTGAAGATGTATAATTATGAAAGCTTATCTTAATGAAGAACAAGCAAGGTGCAGTTTCGACCTTCGCTATAGTCCAATAGAAGAACCATGCATTGGCGGGGACAAAGTTATGAAATGGCAATTTGTTCATCTATGATTTCCAGGAAAAAAAAATATAAATAATGACATTTCTATTAGGTATTATTTGTGATTCAATAGGCTCCGACATGATGCACATCACGGCCAGTTTGATGAATTGATATGAAAGACCGAAAGGGATATCCAACTCACCAAGTCCTCTAACAATTTCCATTTTGGTATTTTGGTGCAATAATCTCAGGTTTTGTTTCTTCGATAATTTTCTTTTGAGGTAATTGTTTCCCCGCGTTTGTTAACGAGGTAAATAGATCTCCTGCTGGCAGCAACCTACCGCCGAAGATAATGAGAAACATACAAATAAAAACATTTACTTGCCTCAAACACCATGAAAGCAAACGATCAGTTAAGATCTGTCTGTTATTTTTATAATGTTTATATTTGTGTGATCTTCTGAAGTACAATCACGTCTACTAAGAACATATCTGGCTTGTTTAAAAACCCAGTATTCGTTTGATCTTTTATCGGAGAAAATGAAGTACCTAAGTGGAAAAAGAGGAGCTATTGTATTTTTTGACTGAAAGAAATAATGAAAACTTTTATCCCAAAACCATGATAATAGTTTGAAATTATAGATCTACACACAAGTAATGAAATCATAGTTTTAAGGCTTAGGAGTTGAACACTGAAGTCTTGTTTATGTTACCATATGATGCATATGTTTATAGCTTAATGATGGATGGTTAGAGTGATGCACAGCAAGATCTAATTCTGAAACCCTAATTTTGGCATCAGCATAGGATGTCACTTCAATCGATGAAGCTACTGAATTCTATAGAAACCCTAATAAAAGTGCCACAGCAACCATGTAGCAGTAGCAAGCCATGATCATGCAAGAGCTGGAATAAATCACTATAGAGAACTCTAAAATGCTTTAGAACCTATTTGTTTTGGAATCATCTTAATTTAATCAGGACTAATTAATCATATTTTTTAAACTAAAAAGAACTAAAGATACTATTACAAATTGCGATTATTATTTTTACTAATCACCAACCAAACTGACCCTTAAAAGATCTAAACGATTTCAGATGACAGCTAAAATGAGATTAATTATGGTCTCAAAGGAACCATCAGTATAAACCTTATTTTTTCCACGGGCAGCATAGCCAAGCTCCACCAAAGGCCTTGAGGCAAGTACTTGAAAGATCTCACTCCAATGCCTTGATCGACATGGTCAGATCCAAAGTACTCAGCCCCAGAGCGGCCTTGTCGCTGCTACCTGCTTGCGAGAACCGCAGTTTGGATTCTTCGATCTCCTTTCGCACATCGAATGAATGTACTCTTTGGTTGGTCGTAGGAGGAGAGAGCGAGAGCGACAGCTCGCTGTCAACTTCTTCTTCTGCTTCAATGCCCTTCTTCTCATTAACACCATCAACTATGGAGTTAGGGCTCAAGCTTAACTTCAAGTCTGGCATCAACTTCTTTGTTTCTACGGCAATTGTTCCTTTCTCAAAGATTTCTCCAAGTCTTGGTATGGTCTTGTTCAGTTGGTGCTTCTGCAACTGCACCACCAAGATCATTGATCAACAATGGATTCTAACATTTCGCAAAGTACTTGTCTGGGTTTGAGGATCGTACCTCAAGTCGAAATGGCGACTCAAACTGAGCTTGGATGTTGTTGATGTTGTTATAGCAGAAAGCATTACTGCTGCTTCTGCATCCAGAGGTTTCGGAGCCGGCCATGGAACCAATTGAGACAGGTTTGGAGAGCGGCCGCGAGCTACTACCAACCCAATCAAAGGATCCCATCCTCTTTCTATCCATGTCTAGAGGCCATCTCCTCTCCTCAAGGAATTGATGTGGTGTTACACCGCTTCCATTTCCAGCGATCGAATCCCTTACATTGAAAAGATGCATCGCCGACGGCTTCCAATCCTTCTTGCACATCATGTCCTGGATCAATCCCCTTGCAGGGCCTTGACTGCTTACAGGACCAGCTCTCGCAGTTGCTTGCTGGCCAAAAGCCCACTCTTGTTGCCTTCTAAGAGGAATAGTTCAGAAAACATGAATTAGGGTTTTGAAACTTAGGTTGTCTCTGTCTAGAGAAACGGCACCTCTTTGGATGGCTGGAGAGCTTACCTGAAGGAGTCCTTTAGGTCAAATTCTTCTCGGGGCGGCTGTCGGTGAAGAAGGTTGTATAACCGATCGGAATCATGAGCATTTCTTGATGGATAGAAGCCTCCATTATCTACTCTGAAGAGCTGGTGTGGAGCTATTCGGTGGAAGAACATGTCGCCAACTCGATCGCCTCTTCTTATATGCATATCTGCCGGCGATAATACTGCAAAGAACGAGTCCCATGAGATTTCCCTCTCCATTCAAAGGAAAAATGATTTGAGAGCATAAATTGCTTCCTGTTTCTAATAAGAGAAAGGTTCTTAAGTTTCTAGTTCTCATGCAAGCTAGTGATTTTTCACCCAAAAATCAAACTGAAGTTGCAGAATAGAGAGAGAGAGAGAGAGAGAGAGAGAGAGATTATTCAAACCTGAAGAAGAAAGGATGGATTTCTCTTGGCCAGCATCATCTAGCTTCTTACTTCTGTACATCTGATCCAAAAAGTGAAGAGAAATCATCAGTTTAGACCAGGAAAATTTCGTAGTCCATGCACAATAATGTTGTGACGGAATCTTCTTTTTCCATCTTCTCTTACCTGCAAGTGGCTCTTTACATGAGCAATGCTCAGCCCCCTCACATTCATCATCTGAAGAACCAACTTTGGTGTTGCCCCTGCACCATCAGCACCAAACAATCAAGATTCAAGTGAATTAAGTGAAAGAAAAGGTGCTAGATCCCAAATCCATGGCAAACTTTTCTGTTTTCCATTGGGGGAAAGTTTGAAAGGATGCCCAGAGAGATGGGTGGGCCTTACTCTCTTGGCCACCAAGCCGCTCCACGGCATGGACAAAGGTAAGGTGGAGATCGGGCGTCCACCGAAGCCTTGGCATTTTGGACCTGATGTACTGCCTCACGGTGTGCGGCCTCTCTCCATTCCCCTCGCTCTTCCCACTGCCGCCCTTCTCGTTGTTGTTACTGCTGCTGTTGTTGCTTGAGCTCCCACCGCCTGCCACATCTGTGGTGCTCCCTCCATCCTCATCATCACCCACCTCCCCCTCCCCCTCCCCCTCCTCTTCCTCTTCCTCTTCACCTCCCTCCACCACCACTTCCTCGTTGAGGTCCAACCCCGCCGGGGACCGCTTCCTCTTCATCACCGGCCGGCTACTACTCCCCACACTCCGCTCGCTCTTCTCCTCATCCTCCCGGGCCTCCACGACCCCCTTCCCCTTCTCCCCTTCCATCTCCTCCTTTACATCCCCCTCCCCCTCCTTCTCTATCATCCTCCGGACCGATGGATCTGAATAAGGGGTAGAAGACGCAGAAGAAGAAAAGAGAAGACTGTGAGAGAAGAAGAACAATAATAATCTCAATACTATTATTCAGCGGAAGTTGATGCGGTGGAAATTAAAAATTAAGGGAATAATATGAAAAAACAAGATTAGAATATGAATGAAGACATGGAACAACTATTCCCTACATTGACTGGTTTCTCTTATTTTATTACTTCTCCTCCTCCTCCTTCTACTCTTTGATGGGAGGAGACAAATAAATAGGAGAAAAAAAAGGGGATAAAAAGGGTTTTTACAGTTGAAACTTGGGCTTGGATGACAGTGATGTGTTTTCCTAGTTTGAGCATATCTGAGGTTGGATCCACGCATAATCACTGTATTTCTTGGCTATATCATGATAATTAATGGTAATTAATGTTAACCTAGAAAATGAAATCCAGGAGCGTGTTCTTTTGGCCGGATAGTAGATTTGGTAATATGGGTTTGCTGTTCAATGTATCAAATATTTGCCGTAGTTGTCGAGCATGTCAATTGATCGCATATTAGATATGGTTTCTGATTATGCGAATAATTTCATTAATGGCTGTGGTTTGCTCCATGAAATTAATTCTCGCAGAATTATCTGAGGAGAGCCGCAGACATTCCTAGAAAAAATTTCTACGTAATAGGACGAGAAATATGTCTTAGTCTTTGAATCTTTTTTAAAATTAAACTAATAGTGTAGTATGGGAAATTTGCTTCTTTTTTTTCTGTTGTTTTTCTCTCCTCTCTCTCGCCTCTCTTTTCTTGTTTATATTTCATCGCAACTAAATCTAGGGTTTTGTAAGAATTGTATGTATGGGCCGGGAAGGGTTTCCAAGGAAAGAAAACAAGTCCAGGCCGAACCGGGTTTGGACCCTGGTGTACGACTGACAGGGCTCCGCGGACCAACCGGTTCAAAAAAAATCAAGCAGCAGCAGCAGCAGCAGAGCAGAGAATCAGAATCTATGGGACATTTTTTAGGTTTAGATTTAAGCTAAAAGCCTGTGGTGACTCATGCCTTCCACCAACTTCTTCACGTTCAGCTTCTCCTCGCACCCGTCTCCATTAATTTTCCATACAGAGAAAGCTCACTTTCACTTCTCTTTCTCGTCACCGATCGAAAACCCTAGATTGGCTTTAGAAAATTATGCAGAAGTAAACGAGAAATTTACGATGATTCAGTCTGGTTGGCGTCACCTTCACTGTAACATTTAGAACAATGGGTGGTAACATGCTGCAGTGTGATGATAAAACACAAAACCTTCTTGAATTTACCATAAAAATAGATCATACCACACGATGAAAAGCTTGTTGAGTTCGAATAAACGTGATTCATGGTACATATATCTTGTGGATAAATCAAGCAAGCCAATCGTATGGTTATTGAAAAAATCGAGTTTTTTTCCCTTTTCTTTTTGGGGTGAACTCGGATTAAAAAGAAGAGCTCACTGGTGAAAAGCTGCAGAGACGTGGATGAAGTAAATAACTGCGACCAAAACATGCCAAGGAATTCCAGTTCCCGCTTTGAATATTGAGACCGAGTCCTCAGGGTCGACGCGCTCATGTGAAGCATCTCTTTTCTTCTTCTTCTTCTCTGCGTCCGTGATTAGCTTTATTATTAGTTGACCTCGGTCCCGTGTGTGTTGCCAAACACAATAAGCCAGCTGATGCTTTACACCTAAAAAAAAAATGGGGATAATAGAAATTCATTTTCCTTTTTTCTTTTTATTTATTGGCGCGTGTGGTGGCTTTTCTTTTTTGGGCAGAGATCGTTGCATTTTTTTAAAAATTATTTGCGATTAACTAGTTGGGTGAATGGTGAATTTTGATGGAATTTTAATTACATAAATATTTTGAATTTGTATAGTTGAGTTTCGTAGAAAAAACTTAAACCATTTCTAGATGAATTCGTGATTATCCATTTAATCATCACATAATAATTATGGAGCTAATTTCTTAGCAAACCAAAGCCTGAGGCCCGGTTTGGTTGGCTGAGAAGTAAAGTGATTGTAAGAATTTCATTACTATCAATGTGAATATTTAAATTTCAAGATATTATTTGATAATATTGAAGAATGTTATTGAAAAATGATTTAACTTTTTTTCCGATGTTTGACATTTATTAATGTAACAAGAAATTATTAATTTAACAAAATAGTCAAATATATCCTTCTTCAATGTAATGTTAAACTATTCAATTATTGTAAAACTTTTTCAATAAATATAAGAGTTTTTTATGAAACATAGCTAAATTACATACAACCACCTAACTTTTTCATAATTATGTATAATCCTCTTCTTTATTTTTCAGAGAGGTTTTAAGTTCTTAGATTAAAAGAGCTACTTTTTACAGAAAATATACTTGGTATATTCTCCAACTATTATAACCAAATAACCAAAATACACTTGTATAGTAATTGAAAATTTTGGTTATAAATATAGTGATTTCAAGAGATTTAGGGTAAAATTTCATTGAGTCTTTTTCGGCATCACAATAACTTTAAATTTGAAGTTTCAAATTTGAAACATCTGATCACAAAAAGCAATAATATCATAAAAAAATTGAAGCTTCAAGAAAAAAGATAAATTCACATAATTTCATCAAAAATTTATATTTTTTGAAATAAAACTTCAAATTTGAGGCATCTAAGCAAAAATTGAACATTTTTAAACAGTAGTATTGCAAAAAGTTGAAGTTTTAAGTAATAGATGAGAAATTAAATAATACTGAGACTAGTCTAGAAAAAATATTGAAAGAATTGATAATGATGACCGAAAGCTTTAGCTTTTGCAGTGTTATTATTTTTTAAAAATTTTCAGTTTTTGCTTATATACCTCATAGTTGAAGCTTTAGATTTGAAGAATAAAAATTTATTGATGAAATAATATGGACTTATTTTGTTACCAAAACTTTGGCATTTTTATGTTTTTATGTTGTGTTGTTGAGGAAGGGTCAACCAAATTTTTGTCCTAAACACTCTAAAATTGCTATATTTATAATCAAATTCCTCAATAACTATACAAGGATATTTTAATCATTTAATTATAGTCATTGGAAAATATATCTAGTATATTCTCCATAAAAAAAGGCTCTCTAAACTCAGGAATCTAGAACCTCTTTGAAAATTAAAAGAGGAGATAATACGTAATTATGAAAAAATCAAGGGATTATATCTAACTAGCTATTTTTCAGAGGATTATATGTTAAAAACTCTAAGAATAAAAATGTACCAAAAATAAATATGAAAAAAAATTAAAATACAATTTTGACAATATTTTTCTACTTAATTTTTAAAATTTTTGTCGCCATATAAATTTGCACATTTTATTTTATTTGCTATTATCCTTTATAGCAAAAAAATATCAACTTCTAATTTATCTTCTCAACAAATTTGAATTTTAAAAAAAATGATGGTATTTAAAACTAATGACAATTGTGTTTTAAAATATTTATAATAGGTCTATGACCTTATAATTTTCTAATAGTAAGATAACATGAATTGATGAAATATAAAACAATACAAAATTAAAAAGGTAAGGACCTAATTAAAATTTTCTTAAAAAATATAGATATTAATTTAGTATTTTATAGGTACATATCCGTAAAAATTTCAAAATATAAAAAAAAAGTCTCCACATTTTTCTAGTTTGAAATTCTTAGAAAGATTAGTCACAATACTTAAAAAACTGAAATATAGAATCTACACAAAAAAGTAGTTACTTTAAGCAAAAAACTTGAAACTTCTCTGAAAATTAAAGAAAAGGATTATACATAATTATGAAAAGTCTATGAATCATATGTAATTTAATTATTTTTTAAGGGGTCACACATAAAAAATTCAAAAATAAAAGAGTCTCCTCGTTTTTCTAGTTTTAGACTCTTAGAAAAATTAATCACAATACCTAAAAAATGCAAATTAGAATCTCCCTATTCTTTGACTTTTGTTAAAAAAAAATCACATTATTTTTCTTAAAACTCATTAAATAAATATTGAAATTTAATTTTAAGGAATCTTGTTTATTTCTTAGGAAAATCCTCCCGTATTTAGCTGGCAAAGGAAGAAAAAATTGAAGCAATAAACACCAACTTCTCTCCGTTCCCATTGCCCCATGGATCCCACACCGTGTCGGAACCCATTTGCCCTGAGAAGACAAAAAGTGTTGCAAGTCGCATTCATTCACCATTCTTCATTCTTTTTTCCTTCCGTCCCTCTGAAGACAATTTGATGGGTCAACCTCTCCATATATAATGCTGATGATCGATGATGCATATCATTTCATAATATATTTATTCTCACATTGGATTTCCAATCAATTCTTTATATGTTACTGCCCCTTCATGCCTCACATCTGGATGGAATCTAGGGTTTTCCATTTCTGTAGCTTCATACATGCAGACAGTCAAAAGTTTCAACACCAAAGTCTTTGCTTCCTATTTTCAACTGCCATGTTCGCCTTAAGTGATCCTGATCTCTGGAGAAATAGTTCCTATAGATAATTATCATGTTCATCTTTGATGCTAGGGAATTTTGAGGAAACAAGTCAGAGAAGAAGAAGAAGAAGAAGAAGTTGTATGCGATTCCTTCATTCTGAGATTTTCTTGCCACTGATTGAATGCTAAGTCAACTATGGCAGGCCGGTATGTCTCTGCCCAAGTCAAACTGGTGTTGCCCTAAATTTTCATTCCTTCATGTTTCAATCAAGGAGCACTAAGTAATAGATTGAAGACCACACATCAAGTTAATTAAAACAAGATTAATTGTTTAATTCTTAAATCCCTACACCCACTTACAGTAAAATACTGCAGCTTAATTCCAATTCCTTCATACTAATTGTGGACCCACACTTGGTGGACATGAATTCTGTCTCTAATTGCATGAGTTAAACTATAAGCAGCAAATAAATACATCAATTTCATCAACATGAATTGAATGTCAAGGTCTTTCAAGAAGTTCTTGTGAACAAGAATATGAAAATCATTTCACATGGAATATACATTTCTTTAAGGATTGATGCATGATGTCGTTGAACGTTGCATGCATGGCGTCTACCGCTCTGACATAGTTGCTGCAAATTAATACACACCAAGTCTACGCCGATCTGAAAGGGACGGCTGTGCTGAGCACGAGTTGTAGACTAACAAGATAGGATTAGAATCAATCCGGATGAGTTTTTCTTTTCCAAGCAATTTCTTGCAGATCGATAAATTACTTGGATAAAACTGAGTGAGATCAGATGAGGTTAATTCCATCCAATTGCATCTCATATACAATCTCTGATCAGATAATACGGAGTAGAGAGGACTCATATATCATAAAACAACTAAATATTCCTATGAATTCCATGTGGAATTCCGGATTCAGTATGTTTTTTTGTTCAAACACATTGACAAAAAACATTCGTTGTCCCCAATGGACATCAAGCACTACAATGGCAAACATCATCGTCTCTTGTTCTGAGCTCTTGTCCTTTCATTTTCCTCTATTTACACTTGTTTGGATTTGCAAGTTATGTAGATATCAGAAGAGAGCTAGACAGAAATATCCATATAATTCCCATGTACAAATGTTAAACTGAAACCCTAGAGTGGATCGGAAGGACGATGATATAGAAACCCAGAGAGTAACAAAGACAACACACACAAGTTTACTTAATTTGACTTAGTTGATGGTCTACGTCCATGGACGAGGATAAATTGAAGCAAAGGCTTCGTTATTGTTGGATGCCAAAAATGCAAAGTATACATGGAATGCACCACATAACCCTCATCGCTTGCTACAGCATATTTTGATATTTTCTCACCCATAATACAAATCAGATTAAATTAGTTATAAAATAGGTCATGCAATCACATCTCTACTATCGTCACAAAGCTTTAAAAAAACTTAATTTATCAAGTTGGATTTCCAATGCAATTAGGTTGTGAAATTCAAAACATAATAACAACAAACATACTGTTGGATGATACGAAATTAGAAAGAATGCAGTGAGATATATAGATATGAATGGTTCCATGGACAAGAATTAAGAAGAATTTAGTGAGATTCAAAGGTGAAAAGATGTGCATAGTTGGAGAGATATCACGTGTAGGGTTTACGGATGGATCAACATCCACCAAACTCAACCACAAGAATTCATTTGGCTGGCAAACTGTGCTTCATGCAACATCAATTAAGCAGCGAACACGTGAGAAGCAACTCAAAAATACAAAAGCAGAAAAAAGGGGGATGCCCAGTTTCCAGCACTCACATGAAAAGATCCTCCTGCTACGCATTATGCATAGATTTACTTAGCTTCTAACTCATGTGCCACCTGGACCAATTGCGGATCCCTACAAGTCGCCCAGGTCGACTCAGTTCTCTCTCTTCCTTCTCCATGAGACACGACTCAGATGAAGCATCACACTAGCATCCAACCTCTCTAGCTACATCAGGACCAGGACAGAGTCATCATACATCGACGCATCTCATCGATCGGCAACAGCATTATAAAGAGGAACTCTTCGTCGATTGGTTGCAAGATGTCTGTCCAAGAGAGTTAAATAAACTTGAGTGTCCAGTTAGTGAACATGTAATCGAAATTTTGAGTTTCTCGTTTTGAAAACATCTACAAATAGTATAGAGAAAAAAGAAGAAATTATGATTTCAAGAACTGGTGGTTAGTCATTATCAAGAACAAATGGCATCATGGAGGCAATTAGTTTATGATCTCATGCAAGACTTGTAAGATTATCTAGATTAGCATGCACTGATGGCAGAATAATTAAAGATATTAGCTGGAACAAACGCATCAATGATTTCCCAGCCCAAGTCATAACAGGTACTGGATCGATCACAAGAGAACTAATCAAACTCATTTGTCTGTTGATGAAGAGCTCAGTAGAATGGAATTAATCAATGGTGATTGGTTAACACTCGAGTTACCATAACCCAATAGAGGTGGCAATTGGTTGGTGCAAGTTAGGTGGTTGGCGGACCAGTCACATACAGCCCTAGATGTGTTTGGCAAACCAGTGAAACCCTCCTAACCAAACACACTGTTTCTATCGGCTGTGATGGGTTTTAGCCTGATCCGAATCCAATCCACTGGAGAAATGGGTTATGTGTTCAAATCGAAATCCGAACCATTTAGGAACGAACAAGTATTCGACTACATGTAATGCACGTTAAATAATAAAAATCTCGTCTCATTCCTTTTTTTATTTTTTAAAAAAATTTATTCTTTGTAGATTTCTTTAAATCGAAAGGACGAATTTTTTAAGCACTTGTTTAAAAATTATCTAAGCACTTGTTAACAAATAATTACGCTTTTTTTTTTCTAATTTTCTGATGGGATTTTTTTCTAAAATTTTCATGTTTTCGGGTGGATTGAATTGATTTTATTGGTTTTCGAGTTAACTATGTTAGATTTGAACTGGATCGAATCACACTTTTGTCAATTCAAATCCAATCGACTAAAATTTTGAATGGGATAGTTAGGTTCAAATATAATCCATAATAAAATGGACCTCGGCAGTAGATTTTGTTGGGCCTACATGTGAAATTTGGGCCATCCATCCTGACCCACGTGCCCAAAAAAAAAATTTCATGTACAAATTTCTAAAAAATACGTCAATTACTTATTATTTTTTATTTTTTCATAATTATATATAAATTCTTTCTTTAATTCTCAACGAGGTTTCAGATTTTTCAGACCCAATTGGGGGCCAATTATAGTTAAGTTAAAATATAAAATATCTATTTTATCCATTAATTCAATATATCCATCTCAGTATTGGAAGCAATATTTCATGTATAAAAAAATTTCTCATTTAAACTTTAAAACTTTTGTTTTATGTGTAACTGTTACTCAAAAAATTTTCTTACATTTTATTTTATGATTTTCTTATTTTATTATATTTATAGAGAATTTCTTAATAGACATAATAAGGATATTTTAGTTTTTTATTTATAATGATTGAAAAATATTCTGGATATATTTCATATGAAAAAATGTTAAAAATTATTAAAAATTTTAAAAAATATACTTAATTTAGCTATTTTTAAGAGATTATACATAAAAAAAATATTATACAATATCACATTTTTGAAGGGTAAAAACTGCTATAAAAAACACGCCTCAATCAATTCCCATATTTGGTCCGAAGTAACAATCTGTTAGGTAAAATCGAAAGAGTGTCAAACCATACTAATATAGTGGGTCGGATACTAAAATATCCGAAAAACTTAGTTCATGGAATATGAGTTTTTTTCACTATATATATTGAACTATATTTATCCAATATCCAATGTGGGACTAATTCATCACACCTGATATTATAACAATCTTACTAACGAGTTTTTGTCTCAATCTTCGATTTTTTTAAGAAAGACTAATATGTGGCTCAATTTAGTTGTATCATCACAGTAACTTCAGTTTTAAAGGTTTGCACAATTTTGAATATAAAGCTCTGATAGCATTTGTTAGAGAAAGTCAAAAAAGTATTGAATCGGAATAATATAGTGGGTCAAATACCAAACTATCATAAAAGCTTAAACTTTTGAAATATAAATTTTTTTATTATATATATTAGATTCTATTTATTCAATATTTTTATAGGACTAATCTATCACACATATTATTATAACAATTTCTCCCTTCAAGTGTGATCCGACATTAATTTTAACACTTTTAATCAAAAAAAAATTTTACTCTATCAGTTCCACCATGTGACCTATACCAATGAATTTTTATCCCAAATTTTTATTTTTTTAAAAGAGACTAACATGCAACTTAACTCAATTGTATCATCATGATATTCTTTTACTTAACTAGTTCCATCGTGTGACCTATACTAACAAATTTTTATCTCAATTTTTAATTTTTTAAGAGAAATTAACAGATAATTCAATTTAGTCACATTATCACAATAATTTTGATATTAAGAGTTTACACAACTTCGAACTTAAAGTTCTGATATCATTTATTAGGGAGAGTCAGAAGAGTGTCGAATCGAAATAATATAATGTGTCGAATACCAAAATATCCCAAAAGCCTAAATTCACGAGATGTAGGTATTTTTATTGTTTATATTGGACTATATCTATCCAATATCTGATATAGGATTAATTCATCAAACTTGATATTATAATAATATTCTACATGACTATTAGTTACAAGTTGGAAGTGTCTTTTGAACCAATTGACAGGTAGAAAATTATACTTACTAACAAAAAATAAAAAGTTTCTAAAATTGTAATTAAGTTTAGTTGTCATGGCCTAAGATAAATTTAATAAAGATTTAATACTAGCATGGATGATGGCAACACCAAGTCTATTCATTCTAACAATCATTCAGCATTCTTCTTTCCTATTCTAGTCGCCTATATATATAAATACATATGGATTGCAAACCAAGTCATCTTCTCCCCTAAATTGGTAGAAAATGGGTTCTTACAGCAGTAGTCATACCATTATTCTTCTTCTTTGGCTCTATGCATGTGCAACCCTCCTCACGAGCTTAATCTCTAGTGAGAATTCCTCCATCATCGGCTACGACCTTTCCTCTGAGGCTATCATCTCAAAAGAGTATGGGCTCAAGCTCTTTGAGCAACGGAGAGCAACCCATGGCAAGGTTTACAAGCACTCGTCTGATAAAGCAAAGAGGTTCGAGAACTTCTAGAGGAACCTAATTACGTACTCAAAAGGAAAATGGAGAGAGAGCAGGTGTAGTGAGTCATGTTGTTGAACTCAATGCGTTCGCTAACTTGAGCAATGAGGAGTTCAGAGCTATGTAACTAAGGAAGATGAATCCAGACAAGAGTGGATGGGAAGGAGGAAGAGTGCAAGGCACCGTACTCACTTGATTGGAGGAAGGAGGGAGCTGTTATAGGAGTAAAAGATCGGGACCAGTATGGTGAGCCAATCCTCTCTGTAATATATACCTGTCTAGTGCCCATTTTCAAACTTCAACAACAATAGCACAACATGGTACCTTTTTCCCTCTTTGGGTAGCAACAGAACAACTGTCCAAGAACTCCATCATGTTTCCATATGCTTCAGGTGAACAAAATAGTAGTTGTGTTTTGGGCTTCCCTTTCCAAATTGCAACCAAGATATAAAAAACTAAATAAAGCATGCTCACTTTCATAACGTATACGTTAGAACCTGAATAGTTTTAGAATAAAATGACACTAAAAATAGAATATAAAATTTGTGTACTTGAGTCTGGAACTTATGGCCACTTCCACACAAGGAATGTAACTAACAAGCCAATAATATATGCTTTATAAAAGTATTAGAGTCCTAGTTTGTCTCTGAGCTGAAAACTTTTCTCCAATTATTTCTTGTCTTTAAGCCCAACAACTACTAATAAAGGGTTGCAAGGGGTATCTAGCTTTTATTTCTGAGGAGCGATCGAATACATGCCAATTAGAGGATATTTCTATTATTCGAGAGTATCCAGAGATCTTTCCCGAGGAGTTATCAAGGTTGCCTCCTAACAGAGAGGTGGAGTTTGGCATAAACCTTATGCCTTGTGCAACTCCAATCTCAAAACGGCCTTATAAGATGGCACCAGTGGAGTTAGTAAAGTTGAAGAAGTAATTGTAGGAGCTATTGGACAAGGGTTATATACGCCCCAGTGCATCTCCTTAGGGTGCACCAGTCCTTTTTGTGAAGAAAAAAGATGGGACTATAAGATTACGCATAGATTACCATCAATTACATCAAATCACAGTAAAAAACAAATATCCTCTCCCTCGGATTGACGACCTCTTTGATCTGTTACAAGGTACTCAAATGTACTCAAAGATTAACATAAGATCTGGCTATCATCAACTAAAGGTCAAGGAGGAGGATATCTTGAAGACTGCCTTCAAGACTCACTATGGACATTATGAGTTTCTTGTTATGTCATTTGCCTTGACCAATGCACCAGTTGTTTTTATGGATTTGATGAATAAGATATTCAGACAGTAATTAGATTAGTTTGTCATTGTCTTTATAGATAACATCCAAATATATTTCAAGAGTCACAAGGAGCATGAGCGACATCTCAGAATTGTGTTGGAAACTTTGAGACAAGAGAAATTGTATGTCAAGCTCAGTAAGTATGGCTTTTGGTTGTCATAAGTGATTTTCTTGGGTTATATGATCTCTGGTGTCGGTATATTGGTAGATTCCAAGAAAATAGAAGTCATGTTGGACTGGAAAAGGCCCACTAATATAACTAAGGTGAGAAGCTTTGTTGGATTGGCAGGTTACTATAAAAGATTTGTGAAAAAAATTTTCAAGATTACTACTCCACTGACCCGATTGACTCAAAAGGGTTTTAAATTTGATTTGGTTGAAGACTGTGAGCAAAGTTTCCAAGAATTGACGAGAAGATTGACTGCTGCACCTATGTTGACCATACCTTCCGGGGGTGATGGTTTGGTGGCATGCATTGATGCTTCTATCAAAGGATTAGGTTGTGTTCTAATGCAATATGGAAAAATGGTTGTTTATGCCTTTAGATAGTTGAAAGCCCATAAGAAAAATTATCCCACTCATGACCTTGAATTAGTGGCCATCATTTTTGCACTGAAATTTTGGAGGTATTATCTTTATTGATAAACATTTGAAATCTTTACATATCATAAGAGTTTAAAATATCTCTTCACCCAGAAGAAACTTAATATAAGACAAAGGAGATGATTGGATTTTCTAAAGGATTATGATTGTTGGATGAATTACCACCCATGCAAAGCCAATGTTGTTGCAGATGCACTCAATAGGAAGTCAACCGGATACTCAATCCACTTATTGGTAAGAAAATGAAAGACCTTAGAAACTTTGGAAAACATAAAACTAATTATTATATCAAAGACTCAACGAGGATTGCTAGCTGGATTGTGTCTAGAGTCAAAACCGGTGCTAAAATTTAAAGAGAGTCAATTGAAAGATCCTATGTTGCAGACTTTAAATTTGGAATTAACTCAAAGTTCTAAGCCAGGGTTTGATGTGACTGCTGATGGTGCGGTTCGATATTAGGGTTGGCTATGTGTCCCTGATGATTTTCAATCGAAACAGGAATTGTTAAATGAGGTTCATCGCTCTCACTTCTCAGTACAGCCAAGTAACACAAAAATATGTCGAGATATGAAGTAAGATTATTAGTGGCATGGCATGAAGAGAGACAGTGTAGAATTTATTTTCAAATGTCTGACATGTCAATAGGTCAAGATTGAATACCAAAATCCAACAGGAAGGTTACAGTTACTTCCTATTCCTGAATGGAAGTGGGAATATGTAACCATAGACTTTATGGTTGGGTTACCAAGGACAAGGAAAGGATTGGATGCTATTTGGGTCGTGGTGGATCGGTTAACCAAATCAATTCATTTTTTTCCTATCAAGATGGCCTACTCTTTGAACAAACTTACTGAATTATATATGGAGGAGATAGTGAAGCTTCATGGAGTACCTATTACCATCATCTCCGATAAATATCTCAAATTCACTTCACAATTTTGGGGTAGCTTTCAGAAAGCTTTGGAGACATAACTATGTTTTAGGACAACATATCACCATCAGACTGATGGTCAATTAGAAATGACAATTCAGACTCCAGAGGATTTACTGAGAGTGTGTGCTCTAGATTTCAAGGAGAGTTGTGACTTTCATTTGTGTCTAGTTGAGTTCACCTACAACAACAACTATCACGTTGGTATTCAAATGGCACCTTATGAGACTTTGTATGGGAGGAAGTATAGATCCCCTATTTGTCGGACATAAGTTGGTAAGAGACAGATTTTGAATCAAGAGTTGGTTCAACTGGCTACCGAAAAGATTGAGGTGATTCGAAAAAGGTTGCTCACAACATAGAATAGACAAAGGAATTATGCTAATATTAGAAGGCGGGATCTTGAGTTTCATGTGGGTAACCATGTCTTTCTAAAGATTTCTTGAATAAAGAGCATAATGAGATTTGAGATGAGGGGCAAGTTAACACCCCGTTATATTGGCCCCTTTGAGATCTTAGAGAGAATTGGGGCAGTTGCTTATAAATTCGCTTTACCTCCGGCCTTGGCTAATGTACATAATATTTTTCATATGTTAATGCTAAGGAAGTACATCCCGGATGTCACACATATTTTGTCATTCTAGCAATTACAGCTGAGAGAGGACTTGACCTGTGAGAAGCAGCCAATTCAGATGCTGGAGTGAAAGGAGCATGTGTTGAGAAAAAAAGTGATCCTTTTAGTAAAGGTACTATGGCAGCATCACTCTGTGAATGAGACCACTTGGGAGAGAGAGGAGGACATCAAGGTCATATACCCTCATTTCTTT
This sequence comes from Trichopus zeylanicus subsp. travancoricus, assembly GCA_005019695.1. Classification (NCBI taxonomy): domain Eukaryota; kingdom Viridiplantae; phylum Streptophyta; class Magnoliopsida; order Dioscoreales; family Dioscoreaceae; genus Trichopus; species Trichopus zeylanicus. The sequence continues at coordinate 93,139 of RXID01015019.1, forward strand.
TAAGGTATGTTCAATTTAAATTTAGGGACCAAATTTATTTAAAGGAGAAGGAATGTAACCGCCTACTACTTGAGCCCACTACCCAAGACCCAACAACCGCTCCCACATATGTTAGCAGTAACCACTCACTACTAGGTAATTAGAACCTGAGAATAAATTAATTATTATTTATGACAGAGAGATAACAAATCATTTTCACGCTAAACCTTCTTGAATCAGAAACTTGTCTGGAGGTAAAGAGAGTTAGGAAATGATCATCGTGAAGGCTTGCAGAGTGGTAAGAAGTTTCAGGACGATCACCATTGAGATTCGAGATAAATTAAGTTTGTTTTCGTTTGTTTTCTCTTTACCTCTATTTCTAAGACAATTCCATATCGAATATTTTGTAAACTTAGTGACCCTTATGATACTTAGGAGGAGAATAATAACCTAAATTTAAGTAAAAACTCAGTAAAAACTTAATAGAAAGTAGGTATGTCAAAATTTTGAGATATTATATTGATTTAGGTATCCTATAAAGAATAGGAGAATTAGAGGGTTATATTTGCAAAGTCTTCATCTTCCTCTCCACAGAGCAGTGAAAGTTGCTCATTGGCGGCCGGCGACAATTTGAGAGCGAGGCGACCAGAGTGGGGTGGCTGATGCCAGTGGCACACAGTATATCAGCGTGTAATGCCACTGTGCGTAAGCAGCGAGCGTGACTGCGCATGGAGTGGCTGCACGCAACCCCCCGGTGGTAATGCTAGTCCAGCACGCAACTCGGTAGCAATGCGAGTCCAGCGCGTGGCACAATGGCAGGAGCAGTATGGTGGCACGTGCAGCGCGTTTGTGAGCGAGCAGCGCATGCGACTGCACTCAGCGTGGTTGCAACTGGCGATGGTGTGGATCCAGCGGTGGTCCACGGATGGGGCGAATAGATTAGGGCTAGGGTTTGTGAGAAGAGAGGAAGAAGAAAAAGAAGGGTTTAGGTTTTAGTTTAGAATTGGTTTTGGTTTTGGGTTGATATTAAGTTTGGTTTTGGGTTGGTTTAAAATTTGGTGTTTAATAGAATTGCATTTGGAATTGATTGAGCTCAATTATGATTTAATGGATGTCATTATTGGTTATAATCAAATCAATTAATAGATGAATAGAACTTGGTTCTAGACGGCATAATTAGATTTGAACCTTATGTTTGTCAAATTGAGATAATTGAAAGGAGTTGATGATTGAATTGGTTTAGGTTAAAATAATTCAGTGATTAAGATTGAATTATATTAGTAAATGAATTAAGTAAAATTTTAGGAATGGGACTAATTGATGATTTGATGGATCACTTTGATTTGATGATAATTTAGAGTTGGTGAATTGTTGAATAGATTAAATTAATTAATTGGGTACGTAGTTAGAATAGATCTAGTTTGGATGATGACTTGATTAGAGGTTTATTTAATTAAAAATTGAATTGAATCCATTAAGGGGTAATAGGAGATTTCGAGGTTTTATTGAGCTTATATGAAAATTCCTTGAAGATAATAATGTGAATACTTCGAGGACTTAAATATAAATTGATTGTTATTTACTTTATTGAGAATTATACTTCAATTTGACAAAATTTTAGAGAGTTATATGAAAATTTTTGAATGAATAACTGAAGATAATAATTTGTATAATTTAAGGATGGAAGTGTAAAATTATCCAAAATTCATCACTCGATGACTGAATTATGATTTGAGAGAGAATAAGGAGTTTTCTGTAAAAATTACCCTTAATAGAGAGGATTAAACTAATAAATTATATAATTGAGGAGTTAAATTGTATAGACATATTTGAACAGTCATAAGTCCCTCATTTGAACTCCGATTTTGATGATTCGAGAGTAGTTAGACTCAATTTTTCATGCTGATTCTATCAGTAGTCTCAAATTCTTCTTTTAATAGTATCTTTTAGCCGATTTAGTCTAATTTGTGATCGAGTCAATTTCTTTCTGTCGTTCGGTAATCTTAACTCGATATTTATTATGGTTGAGCCTTTGGTATATTGGGGGACGTACGTAGAAGGACTTTATTTGACTAGTACCAATTAGCGATTTCCTATTTCGGTAAGATATTAGTAAGACTGTCAGATGTAATAATAGCCAATCTCCTGAGTTTCAAAGGACGTAATCCATTGTGTGACTAGAAGGGATCATCACTCCATCAGCAGTTGAAAGTACAGCATAATATAACTATGCTTAGTAAGGGGTCTAACAACACCCATAGACTAATTTATTTGTAGATTGGTTCGACTCTGCCTGGTGGGGATACAACCATCTTCATAATATCAATATGGGAGTCCATAGTCACTGTCCCTAACCGTTCGCTATCAGGGATGCGATATTTTTATTAATTCATTCCTTGATGTGGATATTAATTTATCTAACCATTATTGTCGTTATATCATTATTGATGTTACTGTTGTTAATTTTATTATTACATTCCATGTATTGATCTCTCATATTGTCTGAAGGTGATGACTCCCTACTAAGTATTTTTTACTCACTCCTTGACTATCTTCATTCGCAAAAGAGTAGCCAATAAGTACAGGCGACAACAGTAGTAGTGCATACGCACGTGATTATATTTGGAGTTATTTTATTTGTATGTTATTTTATTTTCTTGTCTAGGGAATCATTATGAGAAACTTCAATGTTTTCTATTGGATCACTTTTTTTATGTTATCTGTACTATATTTGTATTAATGTAATAAATCTTTATTTTATATATTTTATAAGTCTTTATATATATATTATCTATTTTATATTGTGGTTCAATCAGACATAACGGAGGTGTTATAACTTTTATGGCCCGCTAGACCTAACAAACATGGTCTTCAAATCCTAAGAATTAGGATCTAATTACCAAAGTATTTTACTTGGTTCTAATATATTTTAAATAATTAAAAATATACTCAAGTGAATGGAAATTTAAATTTTGAATTAAATAATATTGAGAATTTAAGTTTTTCCAACAGTATAACTATGTAAACAGTAAATAGATCTATAAATCACACTCTTTGTGTCCAAACATCACCTTTTTTTCATGGAATAGTTTGTAATTGTAAACATAAGCATGAAAGTAAAGAAGATAGCATATGATCATTGAGCACCTGAAACATTGAGAATCTGGTTATAGTGGGCATTCAGTAAACCTAGTCCAAAGAACAAGCCAAACAAGGATACATAAATAGGAGAGTGTATGGTTGCATTTCATAAATTCAAGAAAAAAAGAACAATTTGGTGTAGATTTACAAAATCTAGATTACTGCACAGGGAGTCATAGATGATTTTCGTTATTGTGGATTGAAAAAGGAAACCCAGTATGAGAATTAAAACGAGATTTGACAAAAATGTTTAATTTGTGTCATCAGAGAATCACATATTCTTGGCTCATCAACAAGTTAACTGCTCCTCACAAAGCTTGCTACTGAAATTGTTGTCACAGGGAGCTGTTGGGCATTCTCTTCAACAGGGTCTATGGAAGGAATAAATGCCATCATCACAGGAGATCTAATCAGTCTTTCTGAGCAAGAACTTGAGGCTTGTGACACAACCAATGAAGGATGTGATGGTGGTTACATGGATTGTGCATTTGAGTGGATCATGGACAATGGAGACATGGACACCGAATATGATCATCCTTAAACAGCACATGATGGTACTTGTAACATTACAAACGTAAATGCTTAGCAATAGCAACTTCCAATCTAGCATCTTTCCTACCAAATAAAAAGAACAACCCAATATCTACTTCTCCTCTTTTGTTCATGCAGAATTCTTAAAGCAATCTCTTTAGTTTAAGTTGTTCAAATCTAAGCAAGACCTCCTTCATAAGGAAAACACCGTAGTAACCATCGGCCGGTACCACAATGTAGCAGCAAATGAAAATGCACTATTCTGTGCTGTTAACAAACAGCCCATCAGTGAAGCGATTGATGGGTCAGCATTGGATTTTCAGCTGTATAGAGGAGTAAGTAAATTATAATGATATACCTTCAAATTTCAGTAAGAGAATAATTTGTTGAAAGCAGCTAAAAATTATCAGTAAGGTTAAGCATTTTATCCTTCAACAGAATTTTGGAAAGTGATCAAGGAGGGGATATATGATGGAGAATGTTCAAGCAATCCAGAGAATATTGACCATACAGTTCTAATTGTTGGATATGGATCACAAAAATAAAGTTAGACTATCGGATTGTTAAGAACTACTGGGGCACTAGTTGGGGCATGAAGGTCACAAATATGTCAGACGAAACAGTTGACTCCCATATGGTTTGAGTGCCATAAATGCAATTCATATCCCCCTCGATCTTCACCTACAATGCCACCACCACCTCCATGTCCAGCCCCTAGCCCTTCACCAACCAAATGCAGTGATTGGTCTCAATGCCCAGCTCTGGAAACATGTTGTTCAGTTTTGAATTCTATGAATTTTGCCTGGTCTATGGTTGCTGCCCGTATGAGAATGCAATATGTTGTCCTGGGACAGTTTACTGCTTCCCTCAAGACTATCCCATCGGCAACACAAAAGGTGGCCTCTGTCTCCAGGTTAAAATATCTTACTTTAAACTGAAAACCTGAAAACAGAATAACTCCATTTTACATTACATTACTGCAACACTGATAGGCTTATGTAATTATTTTTTAATTGTAATGGAAATAAATGACACAATAGCCTATACAGAGACTTAACGATGGCTGGAGAGAAAAATGCAAGTATGATTATCTGATACATGACAGGCGCATATAAATTTGTCATTCTCTCAAACCACGTGATGAGTACAATACCAACAGTTGGGCTCTTGATTTCAATAACCAGATGATCAAAAATCGAATGCTACATAAAGCTTTAATTTGTAAGGTACAGCTATCAGTATCCTACAATGCAGAAACTGTTGCTAACTTTTAAGGGATTTGCCACCTCATACACTTTTTGTGAATTTCGAATATCACTCTGCAGTCAAGGGCAAACTTTTGTGGTTTTTTAATATTTATGTTAATGATTATCGTAAACTCCACTGCCTGTCTCTTGCAGAATAATGGAGATTTCATGGCCTTGAGGGCAAAGAAAGTCATAATTCTTGCCAAACCCAAGCTGCCGTGGGAAGAAACAGGAAATGGATCCAATTCATATCAGGTGCTAAAGCAGAACAGAGGTGTCCTAGTGAGGTTAAGTCAAACACATGCAGTTTAATCAACTTGAACAGAGGTGTCCTAGTGAGGTTAAGTCAAACACATGCAGTTTAATCAACTTGAACCCGGAAGCAATCTGGAAAAGAGGCCACATCTGCGGACCTTAGATGTAAATGACCAAATTTTTTTTGCGGAACATTATGCATTGCACTATAATAATGATATCAAAGTTATCATTGCATATCTAACAATCCAAATGAAATAAATTGTAAACCCATATGGCTTGAGTCAGATACAATTAGTCAGCGATGACTCATACTGACAGTTTATGTGATATTAACATAAAAGGGACCAATATTTGGGTAAATTCTTAATTAAAAAGACTAAATAGATGGTTAGAGAAACATGAAATGGAGTACAAACAGCAGATAGTGAGAACATAACATAATTGTCACCAGTGACTTCAAAGAGAAGGGTAGTTTTTTTATCAGAGGACCATGCTTAGCACCAAAGACATATATGTGCCGCAAAGAATATAGATGCTTACGCAACAACACTAGCTCCATAGAGCATCAAGTGGCATCTATTACCTGGTCCACCACTTGTGTACTCCCAGTTGCACAAACACTATCATGTTCATGTAACTGAGATTATGAGAGAAATGGTGGTGTGATCTTCCTGGTGCCATAGCACCCAACAGGTGAATGATATCTGCATCCATTTTTTTGCCTTTAGAAAGACCATCAAGCTCCCACTTGCCAAAAAAAAAAAAAAGACCGTCAAGATCCCTCAAACTCAGAAATCCAAAAAAAAAAAAAAAGCTCACCACATATGCTCGAACTTGATCATTCCCCAGTACAATGATTAGTATGTATATGAAAGAGAATGAATTAGTATTGGCTGTGAAGAAATAATATATTGGAGCATAAACTTGGGGAAATATAGAGTGGAAAAAAAAGCCTGCAAATAGGAATTATTTAGAAGAAAAACTGCAAGAATAATCCAGAATGATGATATTAATTAGATGAAATAATGCTGGACATTGCAATTATGATTGTGAATAGTGAACAGAGAAATGTCCAGATCAAGAATTGATTGTTTACCAGATTCATAAAATGATCCTCTACCAAAAAGCTTGACTCCTGAATTATAATTATCATGATTCATCATATATCTGGCTTTAGGCCAAAACAAAAGTTTTTGGTCTTTGTAGAATAAAATAAACTAAACAACATGCGAACTTCTCATCTTTCCAAATTAGAATTGACAAGTACATGGGCCCATTATTTGAAGTATGACTGATATTTAATCTACAAATTGTAAGAACAACACAATAGATAAAATGGTGATAGACACCAACAGACAGAAGTGAACAATGAGAGGATAGAAGAAACTAAAAACTATGAAAGCTTAAAAGCTGACTCCCAAGCAGCAACTTCAAAGATCCCATATGACTGTTCCTCGGTGCTTTGGAGAAAAGCCAATTTATTAACCAATGCTACACCTCATCCATCTAATCTCCATTCTGTAAACTAAACCATGCCAAGGATGCCCTCCTCGATGAAAAAGGCAGCCATCTACCAAACATATAGCCGTAGCCAGATAGGGAACTCGTGGGGCAAGAGTTCCCTGATTCATCATGCAGAATAGTATAGTTACTACTGCTCACATTCCTAAAATAGCAACCCTCAGTACTGTCATATCTATACAGTTGTTGTGTACTCCCAATGCCGCTAGTAACCAAGTTCCCCTTCACGCGCATGACACCCTGAGCTTCCTGTGAGTTCCTCAGAGAGCTAAACGAGAAGCCAACCTGCTGTCCTCTGAGCATTTTCTCATTGAATCCAAATGAGACGTTTGAGACAAGAGAGTAACTATCATTTACTTGATCAGCAGTTCCAGTGAACAGATACAGAGGAAAGCTCTGAAACACTTGATCTGAATACAACCCCGAAGATGGGTGCTTGGCATAGGTCCCATAGTTAGTCTCTATCGTCTGGTTGATCACCTGAACACTTGCATTTGCACTATACACCATCAGGTTCTCGTATTCGAACTTTTGAAAGAAATGTGTGGTGATTTTCCCATACGACGACTTTACCCAACCAGTCGCTGAAGTCTCCCTACTCGCCTTTGTCTTGAAAACCCCGTCAAGGCCTTTGAATTTCAAATCCAGCGAAGTCTTCAATGAAGGAGCTTTATATTTAATCAGCTTCCCAACAACATGTTCATTCTTGTGATCCAACCAAAGATGCAAATTTGCATCAATATACCAAACATCAAGTGCGTTAGTAACTCCAAACCCGAATTCATGAGACTTCCCATCCAAAATCTTCCCCAAAAATGGAGTTATATCAATGTTGTAAGACGGGAGATCGAACGAGCCAATGCCTGTGATGGGTCTCCACAGAAGGGGATTGATCCCTCCTGTGTAAATAACAGTGAACGGCCAAATAGCACCAACAAGATCGCCGTCGACACTAACTAAAACCTCCCGGAAAGGACCATTCCCAGGCACATTAGTGAGATTATTCTCTTCTATATAAGCATTGGGAGGATTAGTATACCAGAATTCATCATCGGAGTGGAAAGAGACGAACACTTCAAGCACCGCCCGGTAGGTGTTCGACGGAATGGCCAGCTGCTTCGACTGCACATCGGTAGAATTCTGGATCAAGAACCACAACCCATCGTTCAACGGGGGAGATCGAGAAACCGGCAGAATGAGATCCGCCGGGGAGTCGAAGCAGGCCGGCAAGTGGAGCCGGGCAGGTCCGCGGGCGGCAGCGTCGAAGTAGTAGTGAATCGAGACGTTGACGTGATAGATGCCAGTGTAGGTGGAGTCAACGAGGTTGCCGAGGTAGACTGCGAGGGTGGAGTTGCGGGAGAAGAGGGAGGAGAATCGGGTGACGTCCTTGCGGACGGACCAGAAGATGCCAGAGGCCCGGGGCTCAGCGGTGCAGCTGCGGAGGAGCTCGACGCCTGCGAGCCAGACACCGAAAATGCGATCGAACTGGCGGCCCTGGCAGGTGGCCGACCACTCGAGGACGACGCGGGAGGGGGCGGGGGAGCGGGGGCAGTGGGAGGGGAAGGAATAGGGGGCGGTGACGGGGGCCTTGCCGTAGGTGAAGGCGAAGTCGTGATGGAGGAGGAGGGCGGAGCAGGCCGTGGCGGCGGCAGGGACGGGAATGGGGCGGGTGACTTCGAAGTAGGTGGTGGGGGGAGGAGCGGTGGAGTGGTGGAGGAGGGGGAGATCTAGGGCTGAAAGGTGCGGACGGTGGAGAGGGATGGCATCGGAGATGGAGATGGAGATGGAGATGGAGAAGAGTAGGAGGAGGGGAGGAAGGTGAGGGGCTGCCATTGACAAGAGCAACAAGAGCAGCAAGAGCAGTAATATTTATTACTGAAAGGGACAGGGAATTTTGGTGTAAACAAATAAAAAAATTTGCATGGGCACCCTTGTACAAATATAAAATAAAAAATTATATAAATATTATAACGATGTATTTATTTTGTGGGATTGGATTTTTAAATTTCGAAAACCATTTGTTTTGGGATCCGTTCGTTTTGAAATTATTTTTTTATAAAATTAATATTTATTATTCTATATTATTATTAAATTAAATTATTATAAAAAATTTAAAAAAAATTTGAACTTTAAATTATTGAAATCTTAATTTTGATAAAAAAATTAATTTATAAAAATAGTTCAATAGTGTTAATCTTGACATTGATCTTGACCCCCAACCAAACACCCCTAAAATCTTTACTTTTTATACAAAATTTTCAAACTTCAATAAATTTTAAATTTATTGATTCTTTAAAATTTGTGGGATTTTAAAATTTTAAAATTTAAAATTTAGTTGAATTTTAAAATTTGAATTCAAAAATTACATACTACAAATAATTCTTTTGTCATTATTTTATCAGTCAACTGAATTGCTTTAGATCCCTCGCTGTTCTCTGACTTTTTGCTTTCTCTTTTTTTTTCACTTTGGAAAAGTCATAAAAATTATTGTCTTTTTTTCTTCTATTATCTTACTTTTGATCTCAAATTTCATTATGTTTTCTATTAAATTTATAATCTTTTTGCATGAGAAAGTCATAAATTTTAGTAATTAAAGTTTGAATTTTAATTATTTTATTATTTTATAGGTTGTAATTTTTGTGCAAAGACCCTATATTTTATTTGTGTTTTAGTTGACATTTAAATTTAATTGCAATCCTTTTTTGGGTGTTATAGATTTCAAATTTAGCACAATTTTTTGTTAGTTTAACCTTGATTTTGTGATTTGACTTTTTTTTTTTTAAAGATCTCACTCTAATGTTACCAACAGATTAAACTTAATGTAGAATTTTTAATTTTGATATATTTTAACTTAATGGGTCTGTGTTATTCTTGTGGTGATTATCTTATAAAATTTTAATAAAAAAATATAAAATTTATAAATTTAAAATTTACAAGTCCAACAAAATAAATATACATTTTTTTATTCGAAATTTTAAAATTTTAAAATTTTACAAAACAAACAGAGCCTAATATAATTATACATTCCTTTCGTAAATGGTCTTCCACTAAAAAATAAATATTATTGGAGTTCTTATACAATTATATTCGCCAAAAATCCAGCCCATAAAGAATATTAAAAAAGAAATCATAAGTTTAACTTAGAATGTGGTTGTTTGGTATCTATTCTATCATGTGCATTATTTTGAATTTTCAAACATAGAGCCCACTTATATGGGCCGTCCCAACCCGAATAACGAAAAAAGAGAGGGAAAATATCTGTCATTTTATCGGCGACCGTTCTGTCAACGAATTTCCAGACGTAGAAGTCCGCAAGTGGCACTTCCGTAATTTCAGCAACATGCTCCTCGACGTGTCTCTCCGGTCTCCACAAGTAACTGGTTCGACGATCGTTTGAGTCGTTGTAGATCGATTCTCCAGTGACAGGCCCGAATGGAAAAGATCTCTTTCCGAGCAACCCTGTGTCGCCACGTCACCGGCTCGGTCACGGAGATCTCGACCCGGACCCGTTTTCTCACCCACCTCGCCGATCGTGCGTGACGTCCGTGATCGCTGGAATTCACCGGGGTGGTATGTGTCCTACACGAAATGAGTAGGAAAAGATCATGACCATCGACTTCAACTCGAGATGGGTGTAATAATTATTTGCACGAATCTGAAGACACAATGTGTGGGTAGGATCTTCTTTTTCCGTGAAACAAGTCGTATTTGAGTGGCTTCTCTTTTCGGTCAAGCCCGTGGTCGCGGTAACACGCCCTGCAGGCCCACAACCTGGCAACCATTCTGCCAGGTGAAAAAGGCAGCTTTTTTTGCACATCCACCCCGGCAAATGTAGTAATTTCATAACCATGTATCCAAGAGATTTTATTATCATATATACCCCTATATATCGTATTATTCGAGTGTGGTATCTGAAAGCTTGAATTTATGCCGAATCTAGGAAACAAACATATGGAAAAAAGAAAAATAAAGATGCATTTGTAAATAGCTGTACCTTTTATGAATGAACTGCTTAAATTATAGATTTTTTTTAGTATAGACCCCTAAAAATAGTTTAATTACGTCCAACATTTTGATTTTTTTAAATTATATATCACTCTTTTTTATTTTTAGAGAGATTTCAAATTCATGCATTAAGGGTATTACTTTTTATGAAAAATATATTTAATATATTCTCCAATGATTATAACTAAATGATCAAAATATTCTTGGATAATTGTTGAAAATGTTGACTATAAATATAGTAATTTTAAGAAGTTTAGAACAAAATTTAGTTGAATATTTTTCAACAATACAATAATTTTAAATTTAATTCATCTAATCAAAAAAATAAAAAAATTTTAGAAGCAACAACACTAAAAAAGACTAAAGATGCGAGCAATAAGATAAGTCCACATCATTTCATTAAAAATTTTATATTCTTCAAATATACGAGGCATCTAAACAAAATTTAAAGATTTTCAAATAAAATAACAATGAAAAAACTGAAGTTGTAAGCAACAATAAGAAAAATAATTATAATGAGGTTGATTTAAAAGAAGATGTTAAGAGAATTTACAATGATGACTGAAAGTTTGAGCTTATTGTGGTGCTAATATTTCTAAAAATTTTAAAAATGTGCTTTAGTGACTCTTATTTAAATCTTTAGATCTGAAGAATAAAAAATTATTGATTAAATGTGTGGACTTACCTTGTTGCTTGAATTTTTAACCTTTTGTGACACCATTACTTTTGAAACTTTTTTTAATGAGATATATCATATTTGAAGCTTCAGATTCAAAGTTATTCTACTGTCGAAAAAGACTAATTAGTTTTTTGTCCTCATTTTTTAAAATTACTACATTTATAGTCAATTTTTTTAACGGCTATATAAGAATATATTGGTAATTTGATTATATTTATTAGAAAATATACATATATTCTCCATAAAAAATAACTCCCTTAACTTATGGTCTCAAGACCTCTATAAAAATTAAAAGAGGGAGTTATCAATAATTATAAAAAAAGTTAAAAAAATTATACATAACTTAGTTATTTTTTAATATGTAAATTTACTCTAAATTATATCATTGTCCATAACATATCTTAATTTTCTCTATATATTTCTAAATTGTGGCATATTTCAAGAATTAAATTAATCTTAAATTTTGATGGGATACAAAACTATGAGAAAAAGTCAAGTGATAACACCAAAGAAATTTATCTTATATTTTTCTCTCAAAAAATACAACTAATTATTAAGCTTTTATAAGAGTCATGAGAAGAAAATTATAAAATCGATTAATTTTGAAAAATTTGTTCTTTGTTGCGAGATGTTAATTCTAATTTATCTTATTTTTGTTAAATCGAATACATGGACATTTTCAGTTTTTCAATATAAGAATTTATAATATGAAGTTTTAGTTTGACCTCGTTTTAGTGGATATATATAAAATTTACAAATTAAATTATATCTTCATTAAGAAAAAGACAGTATATTTGAATTAACAAAACAATTTTGTCAGCGCACCCATGAAAATATGATTTTCCCTTTAGATCCTTTGCACAGAATTTTGGATTAGTTCAGGGGCATACGGAAAAATACCCAAAAATGGACAAAATCGTTTACTATAAAACTTCGAAAAAAATATTCGAAATCCTTCGCTTGCTCTTCTCGATAAATAAACGCCCTCCTCCGCCCGCTGCTCCCCTTCTCCTTTCCTCCCATTTCTCTCCGATCCCATCTCGACGGCCCCCAGATCGCGCGTCGGGATTCGCGTCCGCTGCTTCGCCGGCAGAGTGGTGCGCTCCGGTCGTCGATCCGCTGGTGAGTGCTCCACCTCCGAGATCTGGGCCGTCTTCTTCGTCGAATCGAGCTGCCGGTCTTCGGCTAGGGTTTGATCCGTGGAGTTTTTGTCTGAGTTTTTCGTTCTTTTGATTTGATCTTTGATCTGCTTTTTGGTTGTGTTGAATTCTGATCGGTTATTGGAAATCTCGATGTTTTCGCTAGCATTTGAAACCTCAGGAGTGCGGATCGGCGGATGATTTCGAATAGTAGGTCATTGGAGTATATTGTGCTTATCTTGAGTTTGTACTGTAGCGTCGTTTGTGCTTGTTTGCTGAATTGTAGTTTGGACAATGAGATGCTTCTGGCGTTGCTTGTGATTATTGAGGTGATGGAGGATTGCAGCAGGTTTTTTAGTATCTAGAGTAGGCTTTTGTGGTTCATAGTAGCTGCGTCTTCATGGAGTTGAAATGTCGATCAAATTCAGCATAAGCTGAATCCAGCTAGATATATAGATACTTGACCAATATAGCAATTCTTCTGTCAGTATAACCCAAAACGGCTTTATTGTCGTTTTTTTCCATTTCACGCGATATATAAAGTTGGGACTGCTTTATGAGTTGTTGAATTGCAGATTATTATGTCTTGCATAAAACTTATTTGGAAAGACTTGTAGAGAAAATGTTTAATGCTAGCTGAAATCCAAATACTAAACCGGAATTGCATAGGCTCGAACTATCTTAGACTTGCCACATCATAAATTGATTTTGTTAGCCTTAATTTTTGCTTATATTTATCGCAAAGTTCTCTCTCTGTTTGCTGTTTGTTTTATTTTTTGTCCAAGTTCTCCTATAAGTTGACCTTCACACAATATGTATCTTGTTTTATGATGGCAGGGAGATTATAATTTAAAGGATTTTCCTTTAAATTTCAACTGCCATCCTCAACTTTCTTTTGAAGTTCTCACACTGATTGACTTTGGATAATATAACCTCAAACTTTTGGAGTATTGTTGATCTTTAATATTGAAACTTCATGCTATGAATATATTAAGTTCTTCACTCAGTAGGATCACCCAAGAATATGACATTCTTCTGTATATTTTGCAGACTTAAGAATGTCATGACAAATGTTGATATGGAAATGGAAAATCTGGGTCTACTTTGTTTTGTCTAAGCAGTCTTAAATAGTTGCTGTCCTCCATGGGGTGAAAAGTGGAACGAAATGAATTTGTATTGTAGATATTTTTTGAGATGGAGGAGATGCAAGCTGATTCAGGTCAATCTGAACCAGGACCTTCCAATCCCTCTTGGTGGCCCTCAGACTTTGTGGATAAATTACAGTCTGTTTCCATAGTCCCACAAGAAAGGGCTTCAAATGTCAGAGAGCACGCAGGCCATGTTGAACAATCTGAAGTTTCATCTCAGTCTGCATCCCAGGTTTTGTGGTCCTCAGGAACATTGTCCGAACCAATACCCAATGGTTTTTACTCCATAATCCCGGTGAGCTGAACATTTGTGTGGATTTATTTGTACTATATTCAGACATACGGTTAGCTGTTGTTTCTTATCCATGCATCAAAAGCTCCTTATTTAAATCTGAACCCTTTTATAAGCACAAGTAATTCTTTGTCTTCCTTCACATTTAATAACTTCAGTGTTCTAGACATAAAGCTCTATAGACTTTTCTTAGATAAATCTGCACAACTTCATTGCAATATTTGGTTCTATATTGTTTTGTTTTGTAACATTGGGTTAATTTATCCATTCCTCTCTTGAAGTGCAGTTTTCCTCCTACAAACTTGGATCTATGAGTTGAAACGTTGATCTAAGATTGCATAATTACTACTTAGTATGCTTGTGGTTTTCTAGTTTCTTGTTATAAGTTCTTGCTAACATTCTCACCTTCATTGTGTTGATATTTTTTTATTCTTTTTGTTCATCGGACATTCTAATATATTATGCCAGACTGGAAGCCCTTTTCAAACTTTAGTCCCAGAGATAAGTCCACTGAGCATTCTTGACGTACTTCACCATGTTTTACCCATACATCATCAGCAGTTCTATGCCTTCTATTGTTATTGTGATCATCCTCCAAAAGATGCAGGTTTTTGTAAATTTAAAAAATGCATGTATGTATTATGTTTTTGCTTTCCAAATTTTCAGCTGTTCTTTTGCCTTTCAGTATTGGTCATGTTTTCAGCAGTGGTCGTGTTATTTGTGTTAATTTGTGGATTATTTTTCTCTTTCCACTGTAAAATGTAGTCTGTGGATATATGTGCCATAGAAAAAAAATATATTATGTTTATCTCAAGCCAAAACTGCAACTCTGTGGTCTTCTAGATATTATATATTATAATGAAAAGCTCAACTTAAAAAAAAGTCAATTTTTACAGGACAAGAAATTGAAAGAGCTCTTTGATACTATTCCAACTCCAGAGGACCTTTCTTCCGTTGGTATGGAGGGCCTAAGGGCTGCAATCATCCTTGTTGATGCAACAAAGGACAAAAAGCTTACCATGCTAAAGCAATTGAGTGCTGCATTAGTGAAAGGAGTGAATTCCAATCCTGCTTCTCTGATAAAAAAGATTGCTGGTTTGGTAAATAATTCTAACATCTAACATTGTGTAGATATCTTGAACTCATTTATTCTTTTATAATTCAAATTATAAGCTTGCCTTTTTAAACGCAAAGGTCAAAGTTTGCATTTTAAGCAATCGCTGTGTAACCAGTGAACAGGAGTTCCTTTGTACTAAATCTCATGCTTGGTTTACGAATTTGAATACAGGTGGCTGATTTCTATAAACGCCCAAATCCAGAATTGAGTCCTGCAAAAGCTGCACTTGATGAAGTGTCTCATTTGATGGAAAATAGAGGCATTCAACTATTGGGACAGATAAGGCATGGATCATGCAGACCTCGGGCAATTCTTTTTAAAGTTCTTGCTGATGCTGTGGGTCTTGAGAGCAAACTTATGGTGGTACATTCCCGCATTCTCTCAAAATGTGTTATCATTGTCAAAATTACATTTTTCTTGTTTGCAAAACAAGTATCAAGGTTAAACCAATAGTGATGTAGCACTTTTAAGCTTTCTTTTACTAATCTTGTTCTTTATATTTGTCAGGGGATTCCTAGTGATGGTGCTGTAGAATACACAGACTCATACAAGCATATGTCTGTAGTAGTTGTACTGAACTCAGTAGAATTACTGGTTGATCTCATGCGCTTTCCAGGACAACTAATTCCCTTTTCTGCCAAAGCTATCTTTCTATCCCATATATCTGCTGCAGGGGAGAGTGACTCTGCTGAGAATGACTCTTGTGATTCTCCCCTTGAACCTAACAGCCCTTTATATGGTTTCTCTGACAGAGTCGATGGGGAATGGTATGTAACATGTACAATGTTTCCTCTGATGGCTTTCATTTAGTATGTCTTATTCAAAAGATAACTCTTGATTATATCCATAAATGCTGTTGATGTGTTCCTCGCGAAGTTTGCTGAATTTACATGGCTAAAAATTACACTCATCCAAAGAGTATCAGCCTCTATATTAGTCAAGAATGCCTTTGTTGTGATGCCATTCTTGCACTTTCCCAATTTCCAGCTGTAGCTTTCATTTTATGTATTTTGAGGAAATGTCCAACTAGTGTTGACCTGCAGATATGTGTGGCTTTCTTGCTCTCCCCCTCCTTTTTCTCTTGTTGGCTTAACTTGGAATACAAAAGTAAGCATTTCCTTAGTGAATTAAGGTGATAGTTGTTTCATGTTTGAGCTAGCTTGATCATGTGTTTCAACAAAACGATTCTCGTTTCTAAGTTCTAACCTGAATATTCCGCCAGAGAGGTAAGGCATGGCTGCATATCTACTAACTAATGAGCATCTTTGACATAATCTTCTAAACCTTTCAAATTCAGCATATCACTAATACTAGAGAAAAGGAGATAAACATGATGATGAGATTCCTATAGTTATCCTCAACCTTAAAAAGTATCTGAAAGGTGCCAAACATTAAAATAATTCTGCAACGTGTTAAAAAAATTGAACCAAAAGTTGAAACATCAGAATGCAGATAATTCAAAATAATGAAATTCCTATCAGTTGGATGATTTGGTCATGCAACTCTCCTCCTCAGGGCGGGGAATAGGAAGTGAGGAAGAGTGATAGAGCTACATCTTTAATTTTGTTTGTCATCCAAATTCTCAATGTTATCAAATTGGAACATTATTGCTTCTGCTTCCTTTCATAATTCATGGTCAAACAATTTTTTCTCTGACATTTCAGTACAGAACAAGACGAAAACCTGCAAGCTATGGGCCAACGGAGACTTGAAGGATCATCAAATGCATCTGGTCCTTCTTTGCGCAATATCATGCTGAGACCAGCAGCATTTGCTGAAGGAAAACTGAGGTAGTGCCTGTGGTTTAAGTTCAAGAAATGTTGCAGATTCTCATGTTTGGTTTAATTTTCTTGTTTCTGTGTCTATTCTTGGCGGACAGTATTGTTGATACCTACTTTTCTAATCATCTAATCTTTCTGTTTCGGTGAATTTCATGTATCAGACAGTATGTTCTTGTCCGTTTTGTGTGTGTCTATGTGTGCGTGCATGTGTGTGTGTGTTTTTTGACTAGATTGTTTTATTTGCTGCTTGATTTTGCTGCAGTGCTTCACATAGTGAACCAAACATTGCAAATGCTTTCTGGAGACGCAGCAGGAGAAGAGCTGTTGCAGAACAACAGCGCACTGCTAGTTCAAGGTCTTCTAACTTGAGATATAATTTTATTTGTTCCATAGAACTTTAATTACTATGTCTTATGCTTGGACATGTTCTATATTTGGTAGGCACCTTCTAACTCAATATGCTACAAAAATTGCGTTGTGATAGCTTCTGGTTGTTGTCTTTGGATGGAACTAATATCTAATCTTGCTTCCACCAAATTTTTTATTATTTATTTTTCATACTTTACATTTTGTTTTAGTTATGGTTTGTGGACCTTTTTGGACAATTCTTATCTATAGTGTGTGTATATCTATGAATTACAGCTGAAATGTTTATAAAGTCCCAGCATGTTTATAAAGTTGCTCTTCATCCTGAAAGAACTTATAATTCTTGATCCATCTTACTTCCACCTTTATGCAATTTGAACTTTAGTTATAAAAGTTCTCCTTGAAGGGCATCATATTACATACAGTATCAGAGTTTCTCTATTCTTTTTCTCTTATTTACCAAAATTCATTGTATTACAAGTTGGTTTCTGTGTGCATCATGTAGATGCCTAAAATTAATTGTCTTTTTGGAAATACGAATTGAGAATCATATAGGAATGGCCAATCCAACAATATGAACTTATTATTATATTAGTTTTATCAGTGCCAATAATTTTTTGAGGAGCCCCTTTGGAGCCTGGTTGGGCAATGAAACCATCCCATTTATTGCTGGTTTTTGAGATGAAGAAGAACATTGTCATAAATGTTTTCCCTCTCGCTCTCCCTCTCGCTTTGTTATCTGAAACACTGATTAAGCAATTTTTGACTGGTAAACAATATCAAATATTTCCTTTTTGCAGTCCAGAACATCCATTATCTCGAGCACGTGGAAGATCTATGCTTAGTGGTGATAGACAATCATTTAGAGAATATACAGATGAGGTGCCTGTCTCAAGGTATGTAGGTTTCTTTCTTTGTGAAGCTATTAATGTCACTAGCTTGTTATATCTTACTTCTTTTTACTCTTGGAATTTGTGTAATCTGTCCCAGCTGATGTCATCTGTGCCGTTTGAAATGTACATTATTTCAAATGTCACTCTTTTTGATCTTTTCCTCTTCGGGCATGTTACTGGTGCTTTAAGTTTTTGGCACTGCATACTTTTCCTTGGAAAGTTTTAACAACTTTGGTTTATAGTTTGGATCACAATATATAATTTGACCGATGTTCATGTCTTGCATGGCAAATCCTCTGCAGATCAGAAGGGGCTTCAACAACTGATGCTCGTAAGATACGAAGAAGGAGCATTAGCATCACCCCTGAGATTGGTGATGATATTGTAAGGTGGATGTTTTGTTTGGGTATAGTTATATTGTCTGTAATTATTTACTTTATGGGAATCTTCTAATTTTTTTGTTATCATCCATACCGGCGTTCATGGTTATATTTCTCCATTATCCTTCATAGTTGGACACATTTTGTGTTAATGCTTTTTTTTTTATGCATTAAAGAAACCTTAAATGCACACCAATCAACAAAACTGGTTCTTAAAAGCCAATTTTTTTCCTTCTTTTTCAATATGGTCTATTTACCTATTAGAAGAAAAAAAAGTGATCGGCATTATGCATGGACTAGTGAGTTTGCATTCGTTGGAGTGTTACAGCTGTGCTAGAAAGGGATCTTGGGTGAAGCAACTCTATGTTTGCCGGTCAGAATAATTATGCCCCAAAAACCGTATGTTGTGGAGAAGCAGCAGAATTCTGCTTTTCCGCTCTTTCATGGACATAACCAATCTTTTTTGCTGAATGCTGTCTTCACTTATGAACTAGCAATTGAAATCTTTAGAAGTTCATTTTACCTGAGATTGTGTTATACATCTCGTGAAAAAATTATGGTTGAAAGTTAACTTTTTTGAGAAAAAAGTTGAAATTTAATATATGGACATGTTGCTTTTACTTCACCATTTCGAAAAGTATATTCTAGTGTGTCCTATATTCACTTTTTTGGTTTCCAACCTTGATCTAGGGCTGTTCGAGCAATGAATGAAACATTAAAGCAAAATCGTCTCTTAAGGGATCCAGGCGAAGAAGGTTCACGTTCATATTCAAGAAATGTCATGAATAGTACCCAAGGTTCACCAAAAAATGTATGATTTCATTCATTATCTGCGATGGATGTTTGATCACCAATTTATGTGTAGTTTTCTTTTATTTGGAACTAGAAATATCATTGTTGTTTTGTGAATTCCTTTTTTGGTATGATAATTATGATCAAAATGGTATGAGATCATGTGTCTGTGCAGTTGCAATTCATATTTTATTGGTGCCAATTTTAAGGGTATTGAGTCAAGGCCCTTAGTCAGCTCGTATCTTCGTTAACCTTTCAAGAGTCAGTTTTGCCATCTTAGTCTTATTATAATATTTGTGTTTAATTTGTGTCCTTGGAGGCTATTTCCAGGCCCTAATTTAAAGAAGCATTATTTTTATTGAAACTGATTTAATTTGTATAGTTTGGTACATTCAAAATGTGTTCAGATTCTACTTTGAGCGCCATAACTCATAACAATTGATACTGGACATTCTAGTTGTTTGTTGTTTTTAATACTGTCCTTTAAGAAATTGTCATTCTTCTGTTCAGCAACAATATTTCTCTTCTAAGTTTGCACTGATAATGGGCAACATGAAGATAAAACTCAAACATCACACCAGCCTTCTCTTTTTATTTGAACGAGACTATGTTCTCTGATGCATTGGCCGTTTTGTTTTCATGTTATTGACTGTTTATCTTGTTTGTATATAATCTAGGCATCAGGTTTCGATGCTAGCAGCCATCAGGAAGAACCAAGCAGATCAACGGGTGGTTACAATGGCCCAAGAAAGCTATTAAATTCCACTCAAAAAGCGATGTCAATGCCTTCGTCTCCTCATGAATTCAGGGATCAGACTCCTGATAGAAGTGAGGCTTCTGAGTATTTAAGTACAGAAGATTTGATGTCGACATGGAACAAAGTGTTACAATCCTCATCATTTTTGCATAAGCCCCTCTTACCGTTCGAAGAATGGAATATTGACTTCTCTGAGCTAACTGTTGGTACACGTGTTGGAATAGGTTGGACTATTATTTTCTTCTCCAGCAATCTAGATCCCTTTTTGTTTTTTTTTTTAAACCTTTGGATGTCCCTAGCATGACCAAGACTATGTTGTTTATTTCTACAACCGAAGAGTGGAGATGAGAGTCAACAAAGGGAGTGAGCAATGCCTATATCTTCAACTTGGAAAAGTGATGGGACGTTGAAAGTCGTGCAACCTATTTTGTATGATGTGTTGTTTAAGGTGCTTTTAGATTGATACAATTTACAGCAAGGAAAATGAATGGGGAGGAAAACTACTGAGAGTGGAAATGATATTTTCAGTGTTCAAGTTATATGGCAAAAGGTGACATTAATTTCCATTTGATTATCTTTGGTGTTCAGTTGAGGGGAAAAAGATATAGAACAAGCAGGTCTTTATTCATAGGTGCACCAAAACTGTTCATAATCATTTAACGTTCCAAGTTTCATTAAATTGAACTTCATCAGCTGCTTCTGTTTGTCTGAGGGCCTGTTCGATGTAACTTGCACTTTGAATAATGCCAAAATATTCGTGGTCAATTATTTGAGATGTTAAGGCTATTCAATGTGTTAACAAATGTATATTTTTCAACAAAATATAGGGTTTTTTGGTGAAGTTTTCCGAGGCATATGGAATGGTACAGATGTTGCAATCAAGGTTTTCCTGGAGCAAGATTTGACAACTGAGAATATGGAAGATTTCTGCAATGAAATATCCATATTAAGGTACCAATCTATATCCGTCTTGAGAAACCACTTGATATTTCTGCTTGCTTATTTCTTTAATCTGACTATGGATGCACTTTCTTTTTCAGCCGACTCCGACATCCAAATGGTATCAAATCTACTTTGAAGCTTATCAGTTATTTCAAATGATGTTTCTTGTTTGATATTCTAAGATAGACATTTATCATTCCATCAGAAACAACACGCAAATATTCCGTCTACATGAACTCTAAAGGACCTTTTTTTCTTTTTTCTTTTTTTTGTGTGGATTGTGAAGGACTTGTTTAAGCTTAGTTTTGTATACTGCTGCTTGTAGTTATCTTATTCCTCGGTGCTTGCATAAAGCCTCCTCACCTGTCAATGGTTACCGAGTACATGGAAATGGGATCCTTGTATTATCTAATTCATATGAGTGGCCAGAAGAAAAAGCTTAGTTGGCGAAGGAGATTGAAAATGCTTCGTGATATCTGCCGGTGAGATTCTCTTATGTGTTACTATTTGTAACTAGAGTAGTAGAATAATAAACCATAGCAGGTGACTGTCATCATGGGAAGGCAAATTCGGGCAGTTGGTTATATTCAAGTTCTAGCAATATATTACTTGGGGTACATGGCAACTAAAGGTCGTATCTTTTTGGAAATAAAATCCTCATATTTGCATCTTTATGAACAAGCACTTATTCTGTTGTATTTTTGTTCCTGTTTTTACAACGCTCTAATTTCTCTCTATAAACAGGATGGTAGCATTTTTTTATTTGTAAAACTAACGCGCATTGTACATGCAAATTACTGGATGTATAGAGGCATGCCTATCATTGTCCTCTGTTTTGATGATATTTGCCATTTGCTGAAGGGGGTTGATGTGCATACATCGGATGAAAATAGTCCATCGTGATCTGAAAAGTGCAAATTGTCTTGTGAACAAACATTGGACAGTGAAAATTTGCGATTTCGGGCTTTCTCGCATAATGACTGATGTTCCCATGAGTGATAATTCATCTGCTGGCACTCCGGAGTGGATGGCTCCAGAACTCATTCGCAATGAACCATTCACAGAAAAATGTGACATCTTCAGTCTTGGGGTTATAATGTGGGAGCTTTGTACTCTAAGCAGGCCTTGGGAAGGTGTACCACCAGTTCAAGTGAGTCATGACTTCATACCTAGTAGAGATTCAAGTTACCCAATCAACAAGCTGTTAATCTTGATATACTTCTTCACATTCTTCTGTTCAGGTGATATATGCAGTAGCTAATGAAGGAACACGCCTGGAGATTCCTGAAGGTCCTCTGGGAAAGCTGATTTCAGGTAATTCCTTGCAGCAACCAATTTGTATTGGCTAGTATCCAACTGGTGTCAAACCGCTTGTTTTTTTAAAAAAAAAATAGTGTCAAACCACATTTTTTTAAAAATAACTCTTTAAATTATTTTCATGTAAGTTTGCACAAACTTATGTAATTATCTATCTCATTTTAAAGTCCAAATATATTTTTAATTTAATTACGATTGATGATTAGAAAAATTTAAATGTGTCATGTGTTGCACACATGATTTAATAACCACTTAATTAATTAATAACCACCTCTTTTTTCCCTTTTTTTTGGATGCTTTTTCTATATTTTTAAGAATTGATTGTTTTCCCCCACATCTCAACTCAGTGGTATAGTATAAATGTAGAAATGTTGCATTTGGCCTAATAAACCTCATATTATGTGCAGATTGTTGGGCGGAGCCCAATGAGCGACCAAGCTGCCAGGAGATCCTTACCCGCCTGCTGGACTGCGAGTACACTCTTTGCTGATGTATTCTCACCTCTGCATGTACAGCCAAAATAGATGCATCAAAAGTTAAGCGTGCTTAAGTTGTATATTAGCCAATCTTTTTATTCCCTGTATTCCAATACACAAGAATTTTTGGCGCTTTGGTTTCAAATTTCGTGTCATATATAATTATAAGCTGTACCTGTTTTAAGGCAAATTTTCTCAAAGCAGCATATAGTGTGCTTCAACTATCAAATTGGTTTCAATAGCATTATGTTGTAACAAATTCAGCAGTTTTATCTTCATTAAATGAGCGTTTTATCTGTTCATGGCCTTTGCACGGATGTAATGATCTAAATTCTGATAAATTGTTGTTCATATTATGTTCCAGTTTTGCCGCTGGTTAACGTGGAAACAAAAAGTTAGATTTCTGTAACCTAGTTGCCGGCTTCTCATCGAACAAAATGCATGGGTTGGTTCCATTTGCTCTATGCCCATGTATCAATGTGCGCTAGTAGCGTCTTCATATGGAGAAATTTCTTGAAAAAGTAGATTCCTGTAATTAACCGTTAATCTCACGTAGCTGCTGTGAGCCTGCGAGCGGCGGAAAGGCAATCAAAATAAGCCGGTATAGGGTAGGGCTTATTTGAGCCCAAAACCAATGTAGGCTCTGCTGCCCAATTTGATAGCGCACTGCGCACAAATCAGTCTTGGGGCGGGCCCACCGTTCCAAAAACCCACGGCTCGTCTCGCCATCCAACGGCGACCAGCCAAACCTTCCCCGAAATTGTGATCACCGACGACTAACTTTCCGAAACTACCCCCCTCCTCCTCCCCTCTCCGCAAACCCACAAGGGATAATCGCGTCATCTAATCTCAATCCCCGTCCTTTCCCCGGACCCCCGGTTCGCCGAACCCGGATCATGTCACCCTCCCCGGTTTCCCCGTCTAATCCTCTCCGTCCATCCCTAATCCGACGGCCGCTATGCCTCGACGCTGACGCCAACAAACAACCCCCGCGCGCGTCGGCGCACGCGCGCCGGCGCTGCTCGATCCCTAAATACCCCAATCAGGACTAGCGTTAGGGTTTGAAGAAGGAGGAGGAGAAGATGGAGGGGTCGCCGCCGGCGAGGAGGCCGCCGAACCCGGCGCTGCCCTACCGCGAGGATTGCTGGAGCGAGGGCGAGACCTCCGTGCTCATCGACTCCTGGGGGGACCGCTACCTTGAGCTCAGCCGCGGGAATCTCCGCCAGAAGCACTGGCAGGAGGTCGCTGACGCCGTCAACTCCCGTCCGGCGGGGTCCCGCCGCCCGCCCCGCACCGACGTGCAGTGTAAGAACCGGATCGATACTCTGAAGAAGAAGTACAAGGTCGAGAAGGCCCGGATCTCTGACTCCGGTGGCGCCCTCGCCAGCCACTGGCAGTTCTTCTCCCGCCTTGACGCTCTCATCGGGGCCTCAACTCCGGCCTCGGGGTCGAAGAAGCCGTCCTCTCCCTCGCCGCCACAGCCGCCGCTCGCATTGCCTCTTCCTTACCACCGGAAAAGCTCTCCCCTACCTCCCGCTGCCACGGCCACCATCGCCATCGCGCCCTCCCGTTCGGAGAAGCGACACACCGCGGCTCCGCCCTCGGTGGACGATTCCTTCTTTAGGAGAAACTATCCTGCTGCCGCGGCCGCCGCCGCCGCTGCCGCGGCGGCGGAGGCCGAGGCTGACTCCGGATCGCCTTCGAGGTCTTCCAGATCATCGAGATCTAGCGGAGATCGGCCAGCAAAGAGGTGGAAGCGTAGCAGGGAGGAGGAGGGGGACGGGATCCGGGAGCTGGCGCGGGCGATCACGAGGTTCGGAGAGATGTACGAGAGGGTGGAGGGTGCGAAGCAGCGGCAGATGATGGAGCTGGAGCGGCAGCGGATGGAGTTCGCCAAGAGCTTGGAGTTTCAGCGGATGCAGATCTTCGTCGATTCACAGATCAAGCTCGAGAAGATCAAGCGATCCAGGGGATCCGATGCCGGTGAGCTTGGATCTCTCGCTGCTCTTCCTTTTCTCTTCGATTCCGTCTCCATGAACCTGTAGAAGGAGTGATCTTGACTTAGGATTAGTATTTATGTCTTGATTTGTGGATTGTTAACTGTTTTTATCGCATTTCTCTTTGTTGTATCTGTATTTTCTAGACTCTCTTCCTGTTGAATGTAACCATTGGATTCTTATTTGCTGTGGTTTGCCGCTTCGTGTTATGGTCTTTGACAAAAGTTGCATTTGAGGAAATGCCTGAATCCCTGATCTGTCTTTATGAATAGCTGCTGTTGAGTAAACTTTTTTCTATTTTGCTGATGTCTGTGCAGGATGATTATTTTTTTATTTTTACTTCCTTTTTCTTTGAAAAATTGGGTCAGAAACAAGTGTTGATTTCATCTGTTCTTTGTGTGGAATGGCCCGTGCATTTGTTGCTCGAATTAGCTAGTCACAAAAACGTGTAGCTCATGTGTGCAAAGTTTATCTAAATTTGATCTCATGATGAAAACAGCGGAATTACATTGGTCTGTTTTTCTTGGACTTTTGATTTGGTGAAATTGGGCATAATGACTCTTTATTCACAGGATCTATTGTAGTTAAGATTATAGTGACTGAACGACCCATTAATGTTGTAGCCAGCATGCATTGTGGAGGAGAGTTCAAAACTTCCTCTTTTTTATGATCAAAGAGATTAGATGAGCTCATGTATCTACACTACTGCTAGAATATGACTAATATTTTCAGTGCACTTGGCAAGTGCTTCATCATATACAAGTTTGTGGCAATTATTTGAGTATGTTGCCCCCTACATTGTTGTTGTGTACACTATTTAAATGTAGTTGGCTTCATTGTTGTGTATTATGATGTTTGTTATCTTCAGAACCTTGTTTGTTCATTCATTGTGGGAGTTATTTGGCACCTTTTAATTTGGGTGCTGGTTTCTGCTCTACAGATGCTCATATTTTAATGCCGTTATGTTCATGAGTACAAGTTATAACTGTAGAGATATATGATTCATCTGTCCTAGGTAATAGCATCAAACTGTTGGGTTCAGTTGGAAGTTGATGTTGTTGTTCAAACAAAAGCATACATGTTAGTCCAGTTATGGGGCTTATTTCGTAGGATTTGTTGTGGCAGCAGAAACAGACACACCGATCTTTGTGACCTGAATATATTTTTGTTTTCCTGGCTTTTTTAATTTGAACCCCTTGTTGCTATTTATTGGTACCTCACATCATTCAAATTATTTGGTTAATCATATATTTGTTTGCTATTTATTGGTACCTTACATCAGACTGCCCTTTGGTTTACATTTGCACACTGCTACTGCCCTTTGTGGGTCTTTGCCTTCTGGATCACTCTGCTGGTTGCATTTTCAGATCTCAAGTTCATCTAGCTGCTCTTTGTCTCTTGATTCAATGAATTAGAACTTGCAATTTGTAAACTTGATCTATATTTTGCTGCGACCAAGACAGCAGATTGACTAGATGCACTGGCTAGTGTCTACCTTCTTCCTATTTTTGCCCTTGGCCTACTATTGTTCTTCATAGTAATGCTGTTTCTGTCACTCTTAATACACTAATTTCCCTGCATCACAACGAGTTAAATTTTTCTTTCTTTCCCTTTCTTGTGGAAGAAGTCTCTTTGCTTGTTATGCAATAGTGACGAGGAGATCTTACTTTTGGACTGTTTGCTTCTTTTGTTGTTGTTATTGTTATTTTCTGGACAATGAGTCATCTTGCTATCATACTATGTTGGAGTCTTGGAAGTTTGTGTTCAGGTGGTCCTCCGTATTTCCAGATGGCAGGACCTGTTTGTTTTTCCAATACATTTTGTTAGCTGTTGTATACTGATGCTACTGAATGTTCTGCTTCCAAATACTTTGCGACTGCTAGCTGTCATCTTCACTAGCGCTATTGTTGTTTTTCCCAGTGGCATTAGTTTGAACTTCGAAGTATAGCGAGTTGTATATTTGAGAAGTTTCTCTGGGAATACAACAGGAGCTCTAGGTAGTCTGCTAGCACTTGTCATCTGGAATGCATTTCAGTCCACCATAACATTCTCATAATTACTTGGTGTAGAACTTCATTAGTTTGTCTTGCATAGTAGAATCTGTTTCTTCCAACATACAGATTATGACATTCTTTTACTTCACTGTTTGTGTAGAAGAACATGACCATGTATATTCAATTGGGCCACCATTTCAGGCAACAAGAACTTCTTCTCATTTCCATCTGAAATCAAGGTGCTCTTTGTTTCCACTGGGATTACATGGGAATAGTTTCGAACAAGATGCAAAGGGCTGGTTCCCTTGTATTGGACACTTGAATTAATTATGCGTGTTATTTCTCAACAATATTATTTGATTTATTCAGTTGATGATCCGAGCTATAGATCTGAGCATCTACGGCCGTAGATCTGTTGCTCCCGTCCCATGGGGGTAGCTACCTAAATTTCTTCCTGCATCTTCCTAATGTCACCCGTGTGTCATACTAGATTTATTGAAGGTTGGTCTCCATCTCATACGGTGTCACGATGGTTGCTTTCATTCTGCTGACCCTACTACTGCTTGATAGTTGCTGTTTAGATTGGTTACCACAGCCCAAAATTTTAAAATATAGCAAGTGCTGAATACACCTCAAAGGACAGAATACAGTGTTACCATCATCAGAGTCACACAAGTCCATGAATTAGCACTCTGAAATTTACCCTTCTTTCTCCCAGGAACGACTTCCAGCACTGATCTGGTACGTGTAGAGAGGTTTTGGACTTCATTTTTTCTGTGCATGATTTATTTCCTGAACAAAAAGCTGCAACAAGCACTATTCATTTATTCTTTCAAAGACAAAAAAAAGCGCGTAGGAAACATTTATTTATTCATTATTAGAAAGATGCCACAGTTCCATGAAACTGGCGACCCACTCTCCTTCTAAAACTAGTCCGCTCTAATGTAAGCAACGTTGAGTAGAATCAGAAACTTTGTTTAGAGTCCCCGGCGTGGACAACACCCTTGTTTGCGGTGCCGGTGGACCATACCATCTTACCGCCAGATTCGGCGAGGACGAGATTACCGTCGCTGCGGAGAGAGAAGGTAGGGTTTTCACCGACACGCCGGCCGCGGTTGGCCTCCCATACCCAGCGGACGAGGGACTCGGAGAGGCTGGCGGCCATGCCGAGGACGAGGAAGAATTGGCCGGGGGTGGTGTTGTAGAAAGCCATTTGGAAGGGGGAAGCGAGACGGGAAGGACGCGGTAGTCGGCAGCGTACTCAGAGCTGAAGGAACCGAACTCACCTTCGTTTACATAGGTGAAGTTCTCGATCCTGGGGCGGCGGCGGCGGCGGCGGCAGCGGCAGAGAAGAGAAGGAGAAGTTAAGGTATGAAGAATGTGATAGCCACGGTGGAGTACTACTGGTAGGAGTTTCAAGGTGATGGTGACGGAGGAAGAGGCCGCCGGAGCATTTATAAGAAAGTAGATTTGGTTTTTTTTCCCTTTCTTTTTCTGAGAATAAGACGGATTTGGATTTTTGCGGATTATCTCACCACAACAAATTTAAGTATTTTTTATATTTTAAAAACACCCTAAAAAATATATATAATAGTAAAAGAATTTTTCGACATTAAGGAAGCATCAAGAAATAAACCATCGGATTTTTTTCTGACATTTTAAAAATATTAGTAAAAATTTTTCCCAACGTTTTTTATAATATTAAAAAAATGTTAGCGAAAAGGACTCACTCGCGGTGTTTTAGGTTGAAATGTTGGGAAAATCCCTTTACATCATTGAATTACATCATTTATATAATCCTCTTTTCCATGCCCATTTTGTAATATTTTATTTTTTTAATTAATATTAATTTTTTTATTTACCTACAAATAAATTACTTTTTAAATAAAGCGTATGTATTTTAATTTTACAAACAAATTTTGATAAGAAAACTACAAAATTATGTTAAACAAATCCCTAATTAATTAAATTATATTTATATAATCCTCTCTTTTTGGGCTATTTTTTATAATTTTATTATTTTTTAAATTAATTTACAAATTTTAATATTAAAATTATTAAAATTTCCTATTTAGTTACAAAATATTTTTTTTTTAAAAAAATGC
>RXID01015020.1:0-15000 GCA_005019695.1 Trichopus zeylanicus subsp. travancoricus
ATTCCTACTTCTACTACAACAACTATTACTAATACTACTACTAGTACTACTATTGCTGCGGCTAGTTAATCTACGACAACTACTATTAATACAACTTCTACTACTTCTAGTACTCTAATATCTACAACTACTTCTTCCACTAATACTATGACTCCTCCTCCTACCACAACGACAACTATCAACACAAGTACTACTATCGCTACTAATACTACTACTACTATAATTACTACTACTACTGTTGCTACTACTATTACTACTACTAATGCTGCTGCAAGTACAACAACTACTAATATTAATACTACAACAATAATAACAACTATTATTACTATAATCGCTACTTCGACAACTACTACAACTACTACCTGTACTACTACTACTCCAACTACGGCTACTACTACTACTACTACTACCCCTGCTACAACTACTACAACTACTACTGCTACTGCTGCTACTGCAACTACCTCTACTACTACTAATACAACAACTACTACTACACTACTACAACAACTACTACAAGAAGCATTGCTACAACTCGAACAACTACTGCTATTACTATGATTATTACTTCCACTACTACTACAACCACTACAAATACACCAACTATTACTAGTACTACTACTACTGCTACTACTACTACTATTACTATTACTACTGCTACTATGACTACTACGTCTACTACCACTACAACTACGACTACTAGTACTCCTACTGCTTCAACAACTACTCTTACTAATGCTACAACTAGTACTACTACTACTACGACTACTTCTTCGACTACTACTACTACTACTACAACAACTCCATCTCCTACGACTACTCTTGCTTCAGCAACTTCTACTACTACTAGTATTACTACTACTACTAATACAACTACAACTATTGTTGCTACTACTACTACAACAATAATAACTACAAGCACTACACTACTACTGCTACGACTACACTCCTGCTACTACTAGAATAATGACTACTACTACAACTATTTCAACTATTACTACTACTACTACCTCTATTGTTGCTACTACTACTACAGCGACAACAACTACACTACTATCAAAACTACCTAAACTATTACTCCAACTACTACTACTCCAACTACAATTACTACTAGTACTACTACAATAACTGCTACTACTTCTACTTCAACTACTACTACTGCTACTACTTCTACTACTACCACAACTACAATTACTACTACTACTATTACTATGACAACTACAACTACTACTACGACTACTACGACTACTACTACTACTACTACTACTACCACTACAACAACTACTACTATTTCTAATCTTACTCCTAAAACAATTTCTACCATTACTTTTGCTGCTAGTATTACTACCACTACCATTACTTATATTATTGTTACTACTACTGCTACTACTACTTCTACTACTACTACAAGAACTACAACTACTACTTCTACTCCTCCTACTGCTACTACAACAACTACTCATCCTGCTACTACTACTACGACTACTACTATTACTACTGCTACTAATATAGCTACTAGACACTAAACTACTACTCCAACAACTACTATAAGTTTTGCTACTGCTCCAACAACTAGTACCATTACTACTATTAATATTGCTACCACTACTACTACTACTACTACTACAACTACTCCAACTGTTTCTACTAGTACTACTACAACTACCGCTACAACTTCTATTACTACTACTACTACTACTATTATGATAACTATTGCTACTACTACAAGTACTCCTTCTGCAACTAGAACTACTCTTACTAATACACCTACTACTGCTGCTACTACTGCTACCTCGTTACTACTACTACTATTAATACTCCTTCTACTACTACTACTACTCCTACTTATACAACTACTTCTTCCGCTAATATTGTGACTCCACCTCCTACCATAACTACAACTACAAATACAAGTTTTACTACTACTAATACTACTACTACTACACCTATAACTACCACTAGCTCTACTACTACAATTACTACTACTACTGCTACTACTACTACTACTACTACTACTACTACTATAACTACTATTACCGCTACTGCAACTACAACTACTACTACTCCTACTACTACAATAACAACTACTACTACTACGGTGACAATAGCGACTTCTACTACCACTACAACTACTACCAGTACTAATACAACTCTTGCTACTGCTACTACTACTACTACTACTACTACTACTCCTGCTTCAACTCCTAAAAGTAGTACTGCTACTGCTGCTACTGCTACTACTTCTATTACTACTAAGACAACTACTACTGCTATACGACTACACAACTACTACTACAAGCACTGCTACTACTCCAACCACCCCTATTATTATTACTATTAATACTACCACTACTGCTGCTGCTGCTATTACTACTACAAATTCACCAACTATTTCTTCTCCTACTACCGCTATGACTGCTTCTCTTACTATTACTACTATGACTATTATGTCTACTTCCACTACTGGTACTAAAACTAGTACTCCTACTGTTACTGTAACTAGTCTTACTAATACTACTACTAGTACTACTACTATTGCTACTTCATCTACTGCTACTACTACTACTACTAATACTACTGCTACAACTACTACTACCACTACTATGCAACTCCTACTCCTACTATAACAAAACTATCGATACTACAACTGCTACTGCTACTACTACAACAATAACAACAACAACAACTACTACTGCTACTACTACTACTACAACAACTACTACTATTACTACTATAACCACTACTACAATTACTACTACTACTGCAAGAACTACCAATACAACCAATACTACCACTAATACTGCAACTGCTACTATTGTTGCTACAACTACTATTGTTACACATTCTACTACAACTACTACTACTCCTCATATTACTTATACTATTGCTACAACTACTTCTGCTACTATTGCTACTACTACTGCTACTACTACTATAACTAATACTCCAACGATTGCTATTACTACTGCTGCTACTACTATTATTGCTACTTCCACTACTGCTACTACCACTACCACTACCACTGCAACTGCAACTCCTACTACTACTACCACTTCTTTTGCTACTCCCATTACTCCTCCTCGTCTTACTACTACTACTTTTCTAATAATACTTTTGTGACTACTACAATGACTACTACAACTTCGACTTTTGATACTACTATTCTAAATCCATCCGCTACTTCTACCACTATTCCAAATACTATAACTTCTTCAACTGCTACTATGACTTCTATTGCTACAATAACTATAAGAACTACTACTATTACAACTGCTACCACTACTACTACTACTGTAACTACTACTACAACTACTACTAGTTGTGGTAATAGTAATAGTTGCAGTAGTTGTCTTGGCTGTAGTAGCTGTTGTAGCGGAAGTAGTAGTGGTAGTAGTAGTTATTTTTGTTGTTGTACTAGTAGTAGCAGAAGTAGTACCAGAAGTAATCGCAAATGTGGTGTTAGTAGTAGAAGCAGTAGCAATTGTAGTAGTAGTAGTAGTAGTTGTAGCAATAGTGACAGTAGTAGTAGTAGTTGTGGTAATAGTATTAGTAGTAGTGGTGGAGGTGGTAGTAGCATAAGTAGCAGTAGACACTGTTGCAGAACTAGAAGTAGTAGTTCAAAAAGTAGAAGTAGAAGTGGTAGCAGTAGTAATAGAAATTATAGTTGTAGTAGTAGTCATAGTAACAGTGCAAGTAGTAATAGTTATACTAGCTACAACAATAGCAGTAGTAGCCATGATAGTAGTGATAGTTGTAGTAGTAGTAGCAGGATTAGTAGTAGCAATTGTAGTGGTAGTAGCAGTAAAGTAACTGCAGCAGTAGTGGTAATAGTAGTTGCAACTGTAGTGGTTACATTAGTAGTAGCAATAGTAGTTGTAGAAGCAGTAGTTGTAGCAGTAATAGCAACATCAGCATTAGTAATAGTAGTAGTGGTAGTCACAGTAGAAGTAGTAGTAGGAGGAGAATCAGTAGTTTTAGCGGTGGTAATAGTAGCAACATTAGTAGTAGTGGTAGTAGTAGTTGTAGTAGTAGTAGCACTAGTACTAGTAGTAGTAGCCAGAGTAGTAGTAGTAATAGTAGTAGTAGTTGTTTTACTAGTAGTAGTAGTGGTGGCAGAAGTAGCAGCAATAGTAGTTGTAGCAGTGGCAGTAGTAACAGTTGTTGTAGTATTAGTAGTTGCAATAGTGGTAGTAGCTGCTGCTGCAGTAATAGCAGTAGTAGTAGTAGTAGTTGCAGCAGTACTACTAGTAGTTGAAATAGCAATTATAGTACAAGCAGCAGTAGAACTAGAAGAAGTAGAAGTTGTGGCAGCTATAGCATTAGTAGTAATATTAGTAGTAGTAACAATAGCAACAATAATAGTAGTAGTGTTAATAGTAGCAGCAGCAGAAGACGAGTAGTGTTTGTGGTAGTAGTAGTAGGAACAGTAGTAGAAGCAGTTATCATAGTAGTAGTAGCAAATGTAGGTGTCATACTTATAGTGGTAGTAGCAGCAGCAGTAGTAGTGTTAGTAGTTGTAATAGTAGTTGTTGTAGTATTAGTAGTGGTAGTAGTAGTCATGGTTGTACGACTTGAAGTAGGAATAGTAGCAGCACTAGTAGTAGTATTATGAGTAATAGTAGGTGGAGTAGTTGTAGTGGTAGTCATTGTTTTAGTAGTAGTAGTTATTCTGATTGTAGTAGTAGCAATAGAATGAGTAGTAGTAGAAGTAGTTGTAGTAATTGTACTAGTTGTAGTATTTGTAGTAGTAGTAGTAGTAGCAGCATTTCTGACAAAAGCAGCAACTGCAGTAACATTAATAATAGTGGTAGTAGCAGTACTAGTAGTTGTAGTGGTAGTAGTAGTAGTGGTAGTAGGATCAGTAGTACACATAGGAGTGGGAGTAGTAGTAGTAGTAGTACTAGTCAGGAGAGAAGCGGTAGTTGGTGTAAGGGTAGGAATGGACTAGTTGTACTAGTAGTAGTGGTAGTAGTAGTAGTAGTAGCAATAGCAGTAATAGTAGTAGTAGCAGTTGTTGTTGTAGTATCAGTAGTAATGGTAGTAGTAGTAGTAGTGGTAGTAATAGTAGTTGTATTAGTAGTAGTAGTCTGAGTAGAATTAGTAGTAGTCATAGTAACAGTACTAGTAGAAGTTGTAGTAGCAGTTGATTAGTAGTTGTAGTAGTCGTGGCTGTATTAGGAGTAGCAGTAGAAGTACCAGTAGTAGTAGTCATAGTCGTAGTAACAAGAGAAGTAGTAGTAGTAATAGTGGAAGTGTAGTAGTAGTAGTAGTAGTAGCAGTTGTAGCAGAAGTGGGAGTAGTAATTACAGACGCAGTAATAGCAGTAGTACCAGTAGTAGTAGTCGCAGTCATAGTAATAGTATTAGTAGCAATAGTAGTGGAATTTGTAGTTGGAGTATTAGGAGAAGGAGGAGGAGGAGTAGTAGTAGCAGTTCTAGCTGAAGTAGTTGTAGTGGTTATTGTAGTAGTTGTAGCAGTAGTAGTAGTATCAGCAGCAACAGTAGTAGTAATAGTTGTTGTACAAATAGTAATTGTATTAGTAGTTGTTGTAGTAGTAGTAGTAGGAGTACAAGTTGCAGCAGTAGCCGAAGTAGACGAAGTAGTAGTAGAAGTAGGAATAGTAGGAGGAGTAGTAGTAGTAGGAGTGGTAGTGGTAAGTTCTAGTAGTAGTGGTAGTAATAGTAACAATATTAGTAGTAGTAGTTTTAGTTATGCTGGTAGTAGCAATTGTAGTATTAACAACAACCGCAACAGCAGCTGCAGCTGAAGTAGTAGAGGTAGCAGAAGTTCATTTAGTAATAGTAGGAGTAGTAGTAGTACATGTAGTAGTAATAGTAGTAGTAGTAGTAGTAGCAGTAGCAATAGGTGTACTAGTTGTAGTAGTAGTAGTAGCAGTAGTGGTAGGAGTAGCAGAAGTTGTAGTAGTAGTAGCAACAGCAGCAGCAACAGTAGTAGTTGCTATTATTGTAGTAGTAGTAGCAGTCGAGGTACTGGTTGTTGAAGTTATATATGGAGTATTAGGAATAGTAGTCGTAGTAGTAGTAGTAGAAGCAATAGTAGCAGTTGTTATAGTAGTAGGAGCAGTAGTAGCAGCAGCAGTAGTAGTAGCAGTAGTTGTTGTTAGGGTAGTAGTATTAGTGGCAATACTAGTTCTATTAGTAGTAGTAGTCGTAGTCAGAGTAGAATTACTAGTAGTAGTAGTAGTAGTAGTAGTAGTAGTAGACTACTACTAGTAGTAGTAGTAGTAGTAGTAGTAGTAGTAGTATTAGTAGAAGTAGTAGTAGTAGTTGAGTATTAGTTGTAGTAGTCATGCTTGTATTAGGAGTAGCAACAGAAGTACGAATAGTAGCAGTCAAAATCATAGTAATAGTAGTAGCAGTAGTAGTAATAGTGGCAGTTATAGTTCGAGCATTAGGAGTAGTAGTTATTGTTGTTGTAGTAGCAGTTGTAGCAGAAGTAGTAGTAGTCGTTGCAGTAGCAGTAGTACCAGAGGTAGTAGTCGAAATTGTTGTAATAGTAATTATATTCCTAGTAGTAGAAGTTGTAGTTCAAGTATTAGGAGTAGCAAGTGTATTAGTAGTAGCAGTTGTAGCAATAGTAGTAGTAGTAGTTACAGAAGTAGTAGCAGTAGTAGTAGTAGTAGGAATAGCAGTAGTAGTAGTAGGGTTAGTGGTAGCAGCAGTAGTAGTTATTGTAGTATTAGTAGGAGGAGGAGTTGCAGTAGTAGAAGTAATAGTAGTAGTAGTAGTAATAATAACAACATTAGTAGTAGTAGTATTAGTAGTACTGGTACTAGCAAATATTGTAGTAGCAAGAACCACAACAGCAGCAGCAGTAGTAGAAGTAGCTGAAGTAGTTTTAGTAGTAGGAGTAGTAGTAGTAGTAGGTGCAGTAGTAGCTGGAGTAGTAGTGGTAATAATAGTTGTAGGATTAGTAGTAGTAGTTGTAGCAATAGTAATAAGTGTATTAGTTGTAGTACTAGTAGGAGAAGTAGTCGTAGGAGTAGCAGAACTAGAAGGAGTTGTAGTTTTAGTTGTAGAAGTAGTAGTAGTAGCAGTAACAACAGTAGTATTAGTAGTAGTTGAGAGAGTAGTAGCAGTGGTAGAAGTAATAATAGCTGTAGTAGGAGTATTAGTTGTAGTAGTAGTAGTGGTAGTACAAGTGTTAGGAGTAGTAGTTGTTGTAGTAGTAGTAAGAGATGTAGGAGTCGTAGTAGTAGTAGCAGCAGCATCAATAGCAATAGTAATAGTAGCAGCAATAGTAGTAGTAGTCGCAGTAGTAGTGGTAGTAGTAGTAGTAGCAGCGGTAGGAGTACTAGTAGTAATAGTACTAGTAGCTGTAGTTATTATAGTACTAGTAGTAGTAATAGGAGCAGCAGTAGAAGTAGTTTGAGAAGTAGTAGCGGTAGTAGCACTCACAGCAGCAACAATAGTAGCGATGGCAGAGGCAACAATAGCTACACTAGTAGCCGCAGTAGTAGTTGTACTAGAAATAGTAGTAATTGCAATAGTAGTAGAAGCAAAATTAGTTGCAGAACTGGCAGTAGTAGTAGTATTAGTAGTTGTAGTAGAAGCAACTAAAGTAGCAGTAGTAGTAGAAGTAGTAGTTGTTGTAGTTATTGTTGCAGTCATAGTAGAAGCAATATTAGTAGTAGTAGTAGTAGTAGTAGTAGCTACTGTAGTAGTGGAAGTAGCAATAGCTGTTGTAGTAGTATTAGTGGTAGCCGCAACAACAATAGCAGGAGTACTTTTAGTACTAATAGTAGTAGTAGCAGCAGCAGCAGCAGTAGTGGCAGCAGTAGCAATAGTAGTAGCCGTAGTAGCAGCAGTTGCAGCATTAGTAGTAGTTGTAGTATCAGATGTATGAATAGCAGTGATAGTAGCAGTAGTAGTAGTAGTAGTAGCTGCGGTAGCAGTAGTAGCGGTACTGGTAGTAGAGGTAGCAGTAGTTGCAGTAGTAGTAATTGTAGTGGTAGTCATAGCAGTGGTAGTTCCTATAGTAGTAGCAGCAGTAGTCGAAGCAGTAGTAGAGGTAGTAGTAGTAGTCGTCATTTTAGTAGTAGTACCAGCAGTAGTAGCAGTAGTAGTAATAGTGTTAGTGGTTGTAGTAGTAGTAGCAGTAATAGTAATAGTAGTAGTAGTAGTAATAGAATTAGTAGTTGTAGTAGTAGTACTTGTAGTAGCATAATTAGTAGCAGACACTATTGCAAGACTAGAAGTAGTAGTTGCGGACGTAGTAGCAAAAGTGGTAGTAGTAGTAGAAATTATAGCAGCTGAAGTAATAGTAGCAGCAACAGCAGTAATAGTTGTAGCACTAATGCTAGTAGTTAGCAGTTGTAGTAATAGTTATATTAGCTACAACAAAAGAAGTAGTAGCCGTAGTAGTAGTAAGGGTAGTAGTAGAAGTAGCAGGATTAGTAGTACTAGCAGTAGTAGTAGTAGCTGCAATAGCAATAGTGGTAATAGTAATAGTAGTTGTAGCAGTTGTAGTACTAGTAGTAACAGTAGCAATTGTGGAAGTAGTAGCAGTAGTACTAGCAGAAGTAGTAGTTGTAGAAGTAGAAGCAATAGTAGTAGTAGCAGTAGGAACAATAGAAATAGCAATAGCAGTAGTATTAGTAGTAGTAGTAGTACCAGCAGTATTGGTTGCAGTAGTAGTAGCAATAGTAGTAGTAGAAGAAGTAGTTGTAGCAGTAATAGCAACATCAGCATTAGTAGCAGTGGTAGTAGTAGTTGTAGTAGTAGTAGTAGTTGTTGTTGTTGTTGTAGCAGTAGCAACAGCAGCAGAATTAGTAGTAGTGGTAGTAGCAACTGTAGTGGTTGTCGTAGTAATAGTAGTAGTAGTTGCCATAGTAGTAATAGTAGTAGCAGCATTAGTAGCAGTAGTAGTAGCAGCAGTAGCAGTAGTAGTAGTAGTAGTAGCAGCAGCAGCAGCAGCAGCAGTAGTAGTAGTAGTAATAGTAGCAGTAATAGTAGAAGAAGTAGTTGTTGTACGAGTAGTAGCAGTAATAGCAGTTGTTATAGTGGTAGTAGTAATAGTAACTCTAGTTGTAGTAGTAGAAGTAGCAGTAATAGCTATTGCAGCAGCAGTGGCAATAGTAGTGATGGTAGTAGTAGTACTAGTACAAGTCGTAGCAAAAGTATTAGTAGTTGTAATAGTAGTTATAGTAGTACTAGTAGCAGCAGCAGCAGTATTAGTAGTTGTAATAGTAGTGGTTGTAGTATTAGTAGTGGTAGGAGTAGTCATGGCTTTATGACTTAAAGTAGGAGTAGTAGTAGCACTAGTAGTAGTAGTATTATGAGTAATAGTAGTTGGAGTAGTTGTAGTTGTAGTCATAGTTGTAGTAGTAGTAGTTATTCTGATTGTCGTAGTAGCAATAGAATGAGTAGCTGTAGAAGTAGTTGTAGTAATAGTACTAGTTGTAGCATTTGTAGTAGTAGTAGTAGTAGTAGCAGCATTTCTGACAATAGCAGCAAACTACAGTAACAATAATAGTAGTAGTAGCAGTAGTAGTAGTTGTAGTGGTAGTAGTAGTAGTAGTAATAGGATCAGTAGTACGCATAGGAGTAGGAGGATGAGTAGTAGTAGTACTAGTCAGAATAGAAGCAGTAGTCAGTGTAAGGGTAGGAATGGACTAGTTGTATTAGTAGTAGTGGTAGTAGTAGTAGTAGTAGCAGTAGCAGTAATAGTGCTAGTTGTATTAGTAGTAGCAGTAGTTGCTGTAGTAGTGGAAGTAGCAATAGGTGTTGTAGTAGTATTAGTGGTAGCAGCAGCAACAATAGCAGTACTTTTAGTACTAATAGTAGTAGTAGCAGCAGTAGCAGCAGTAGTAGTGGCAGCAGTAGCAATAGTAGTAGCCGTAGTAGCAGCAGTTGCAGCATTAGTAGTAGTAGTAGTATCAGATGTACGAATAGCAGTGATAGTAGCAATAGTAGTAGTAATAGTAGCGGCGGTAGCAGTAGTAGCGGTACTGGTAGTAGAGGTAGCAGTAGTTGCAGTAGTAGTAATTGTAGTGGTAGTCATAGCAGTGGTAGTTCCTATAGTAGTAGTAGCACTAGTTCTAGCAACAGTAGCAGTTGTCGAAGCAGTAGTAGAGGTAGTAGTAGTAGTCATCATATTAGTAGTAGTAGCAGCAGTAGTAGTAGTAGTAGTAATAGTGTTACTAGTTATAGTAGTAGTAGCAGTAATAGTAATAGTAGTAGTAGTAGTAATAGTGTTAGTAGTTATAGTAGTAGTACTTGTAGTAGCATAATTTGTAGCAGACACTGTTGCAAAACTAGAAGTAGTAGTTGCGGACGTAGTAGCAAAAGTGGTAGTAGTAGTAGTAGAAATTATAGCAGCAGAAGTAATAGTAGTAGCAGCAGCAGCAGTAATAGTTATAGCACTAATGCTAGTAGTTAGCAGTTTTAGTAATAGTTATATTAGCTGCAACAAAAGTAGTAGTAGTCGTAGTAGTAGTAAGGGTAGTAGTTGAAGTAGCAGGATTAGTTGTACTAGCAGTAGTGGTAGTAGCTGCAAAAGCAATAGTGGTAATAGGAATAGTAGTTGTAGCAGTTGTAGTACTAGTAGTAACAGTAGCAATTGTGGAAGTAGTAGCAGTAGTACCAGCAAAAGTAGTAGTTGTATAAGTAGAAGCGATAGTAGTAGTAGCAGTAGAAATAATAAAAATAGAAATAGCAGTAGTATTAGTAGTAGTAGTAGTACCAGCAGTATTGGTTGCAGTAGTAGTAGCAATAGTAGTAGTAGAAGTAGTTGTAGCAGTGATAGCAACATCAGCATTAGTAGTAGTGGTAGTAGCAGTTGTAGTAGTAGTAGTAGTAGTTGTTGTTGTAGCAGTAGCAATAGCAGCAGAATTAGTAGTAGTGGTAGTAGCAACTGTAGTGGTTGTCGTAGTAATAGTAGTAGTAGTTGCCATAGTAGTAATAGTAGTAGCAGCATTAGTAGCAGTAGTAGTAGTAGTAGGAGCAGCAGCAACAGCAGCAGTAGTAGTAATAGTAGCAGTAATAGTAGTAGTAGTAGTAGAACCAGTAGCAGCAGTCATAGTAGTAGTAGGAGCTACACCAGCAGTAGCAGTAGCAATATTAGTAGTTGTAGTTAGGAGGGTAGTAGTAGTAGTAATAGTAGTTGTATTAGTAGTAGTAGTCGTAGTACTAGTAGTAGTCAGAGTAGAATTAGTAGTAGTAGTAGTAGCAGTAGTAGTAGAAGTAGTAGTAGTGGTTGAGTAGTATTCGTAGTAGTCGTGCCTGTATTAGGAGTAGAAGGAGAAGTACGAGTAGTAGAAGCCACAGTCAAAGCAAGAAGAGGAGTAGTAGTAGTAATAGTGGAAGTTATAGTTGGAGTATTAGCAGTTGTAGTAGTAGTAGTAGCAACAGTTGTAGCAGAAGTGGGAGTAGTAATTTCAGAAGTAGTAGTAGCAGCAGTACCAGTAGTAGTAGTCGCAGTCATTGTAATAGTATTAGTAGTAATAGTAGTGGAAGTTGTAGTTGGTGTATTTGGAGGAGTAGTAGTAGTAGTAGTAGCAGTTGTAGCAGTAGTAGTAGTATCAGCAGCAGTAGTAGTAGTAGTTGTTGTTGTTGTATGAATAGTAATTATATTAGTAGTTGTTGTTGTAGTAGTAGTAGTGGGAGTAGAAGTTGCAGTAGTAGCCAAAGTAGTCGAAGTAGTATTAGAAGTAGGAATAGTAGTAGGAGTAGTAGTAGTTGTGGTAGTAATAGTAGTAGTAGGAGGAGTGGTAGTCGTTAGTACTAGTAGTAGTAGGTGTAATAGTTGTAGTAGTAGTAACAGTATAAGTAGTAATAATTTTAGTTTTGGTGGTAGTAGCAATTATAGTAGTAGCAACAATCACAACAGCAGCAGTAGTAGAAGTAGTAGAGGTATCAAAAGTTGTTTTACTGGTACTAGTAGTAGCAGAAGCAATACATGTAGTAGTAGCGGCAGCAGTAGTAGTAGTAGCAGTAGCAATAGGTGCACTAGTTGTTGTAGTAGTAGTAGCAATAGTGGTAGGAGTAGTAGAAGTTGTAGTAGTAGTAATAGAAGTAGCAGCAGTAGTAGCTATTGTTGTAGTAGTAGTAGCAGTCGAGGTAGTGGTTGTTGAAGTTATATCTGGAGTATTAGGAATAGTAGTAGTAATAGTAGTAGTAGAAGCAGTAGCAGCAGTTGTTGTAGTAGTAAGAGCAGCAGCAGCAATAGCAGCAGTAGTAGTAGCTATAGTTAGGGTAATAGTATTAGTAGCAATAGTAGTTGTATTAGTAGTAGTAGTCATAGTGGTAGTAGTAGGCAGAGTAGAATTAGTAGTAGTAGTAGCAGTAGTAGTTGAGTATTAGTTGTAGTAGTCATGGTTGTATTAGGAGTAGCAATAGAAGTACCAATAGTAGCAGTCACAATCATAGTAATAGTAGTAGCAGTAGTAGTAATAGTGGCAGTTATAGTTCGAGTATTAGAAGTAGTAATAGTAGTTGTTGTAGTAGCAGTTGTAGCAGAAGTAGCAGTAGTTGTTGCAGTAGCAATAGTACAAAAAGTAGTAGTCGCAATCGCAGTAATAGTAGTTGTAGTAGTAGTAGTGGAAGTTGTATTTGGAGTATTAGGACTAGTAAGTGTAGTAGTAGTAGCAGTTGTAGCAGTAATAGTAGTTGCAGTAGTAGTAGCAGTAGTAGTAATAGCAGCAATAGTAGTAGTAGTAGCAATAGTAGTAGCAGTCGTAGTTGTTGTTGTAGTAGTAATAGTAGTAGGAGTTGCAGTAGT
This sequence comes from Trichopus zeylanicus subsp. travancoricus, assembly GCA_005019695.1. Taxonomy (NCBI): domain Eukaryota; kingdom Viridiplantae; phylum Streptophyta; class Magnoliopsida; order Dioscoreales; family Dioscoreaceae; genus Trichopus; species Trichopus zeylanicus. Next base: position 12,739 of record RXID01015020.1, read on the forward strand.
AGTAGTAGTAGTAATAGTAGTAACAACAGTAGCAGTAGTAGTATTAGTAGTATTAGTAGTAGAAGTTATTGTAGTAGCAACAATCGCAACAGCAGCAGTAGAAGTAGCTGAAGTAGTTTTAGTAATAGTAGTAGTAGTAGTAGTAGTAGTAGTAGTAGTAGTAGTAGTTGGTGTAGTAGTAGCAAAAGTAGTAGTAGGACTAGCAGTAGTTGTGGTAATAATAGTTGTTGGATTAGTAGTAGTAGTTATTGCAATAGTAATAGGTGTATTAGTTGTCGTACTAGTAGTAGAAGTAGTGGTAGGAGTAGCAGAAGTAGAAGGAGCAGTAGTTGTAGTTGTTGTTGTAGTAGTAGTAGCAGTAACAACAGTAGTTTTAGTAGTAGTTGAGAGAGTAGTAGCAGTGGTAGAAATAATAATAGCTATAGTAGGAGTATTAGTTGTAGTAGTAGTAGTGGTAGTTCAAGTGTTAGGAGTAGTAGTTGTTATAGTAGTAGTCAGAGATGTAGGAGTCGTCGTAGAAGTAGCAGCAGCATTAACAGCAATAGTAGTAGTAGTGGCAATAGTAGTAGTAGCCGCAATAGTAGTGGTAGTAGTCGTAGCTGCAGCGGTAGGAGTAGTAGTAGTAATAGTACTAGTAGTAGTAGTTATTGTAGTACTAGTAATAGTATCAGTAGTAGTAGTAGTAGTAGTTTGAGAAGTAGTAGCAGTAGTAGTACTCACAGGAGCAGCAATAGTAGCGATGGCAGAGGCAACAACAGCTACAGTTGTAGCGACAGTAGTAGTTGTACTAGAAATAGTAGTAGTTGCAACAGTAGTTGAAGCAGTATTAGTTGCATTATTGGCAGGAATAGTAGTATTAGTAGTTGTAGTAGAAGCAACTAATGTAGCAGTAGTAGTAGAAGTAGTAGTAGTTGTAGTTATTGTAGCAGTCGTAGTAGAAACAGTATTAGTAGTAGTAGTTACTGCTGCAGTAGAAGTAGTAGTAGCAGCAGTAGTAGTGGAAGTAGCAATAGCTGTTGCAGTAGCATTAGTGGTAGCAGCAACAAAAGTAGCAGGAGTACTTTTAGTATTAATAGTAGTAGTAACTGCAGCAGCAGTAATGATATTAGTAGTAGTAATAGTGGCTGCAGTACCAATAGTAGTAGCCGTAGTAGCAGCAGTTGCAGCATTAGTAGTAGTAGTAGTATCAGATGTATGAGTAGTAGCGATAGTAACAGTAGTAGTAGTAATAGTAGTGGCGGTAGCAGTAGTAACGGTAATGGTAGTAGAGGTAGAAGTAGTCGCAGAAGTAGTAATTATAGTGGTAGTCATAGCGGTGGTAGTTGCTGTAGTAGTAGTAGTAGAAGTAGTAGCAATAGTAGAAGCAGTAGTAAGAGTAGTAGTAGTAGTCGTCATAGTAGTAGTAGCAGCAACAACAACAATAGTAGTAGTAGTTGTTGTTGTTGTTTTTGTTGTAGTAGTAGTAGTAGTAGTAGTAGTAGCAATAGTAGTAGTAGCAGATGTAGTAGTTGTAGTAGTAGCAGTAGTAGTAATAGCAGTTGTAGTAGTAATAGTTTAAGTAGATGTAGTAGCAGTACTTGTATTAGCATAATTAGTAGCAGATACTATTGCAGAACTAGAAGTAGAAGTTGTAGAGGTAGTAGCAAAAGTGGCAGTAGTAGTAGTAGAAATTATAGCAGCAATAGCAATAGTAGTAGTAGCAGCAGCATTAATAGTCGTAGCACTAGTGCAAGTTGTTTAATAGTTGTAGTAATAGTTATATTAGCTGCAACAGAAGTAGTAGTAGCCGTAGTAGTAGTAAAGGTAGTAGTAGAAGTAGCAGGATTAGTAGTACTGGCAGTAGTGGTAGTAGCTGCAACAGCAATAGTGGTAATAGTAATAGTAGTTGTAGCAGTTGTAGTACTAGTAGTTGCAACAGCAATAGTGATGGTAGTAGTAGTACTAGTACAAGTCGCAGCAGAAATACTAATAGTAGCAATAGTAGTTGTAGTACTAGCAGCAGCAGTATCGTCAACAGTAGTAGTTGTAGTAGCCTAGCAGTAGTAGTATAAGTAGTAGTAACAATAGCCACAGCAATAATAGTAGTATTAGTAGCAGGAGAAGTAGTAGTAGTAGTAATAGTAGCAACAGTAGTTGAAGTCGAATGAGTAGCCGTAGCAATAGTAGCAAAAGCAGGAGTAGTAGTTATAGTGATAATAGTAGTAGCAGCAGTAGTATTTGTAGTTGTAATAGTAGTACATGTAGTATTCCTAGTAGTTGTAG
>RXID01015020.1:20000-24948 GCA_005019695.1 Trichopus zeylanicus subsp. travancoricus
CTAGTACTAGAACTACTTCTACTACTCCTACTCCCATTCCTACTACTACAACAACTACTACTACTACTAGTACCACTACTACTACTCTCGCTACTCCAACTACTACGACTCCTACAACTACTCCTACTCCTACTCCTACTCCCACGCCCACTATTGCTACTACGACTCCTCCTACTACTACTACTAGTACTACTACTACTACAACTACTACTAGAACCTCTACTACTACCACTACTACTACTACAACTACTACTAGAACCTCTACTACTACCACTACTACTACTACTATTACTACTAATAATAATAATAATAATACTTCTACTAATACTATTACTACTACTTCTACTACTGCTACCACTACTACTATTACCACTGCTACCACTTCTACTATGACTACTATGACCACCACCACCACTACTTCTTCTACTACTATGACCTCTACTATCGCTTCTACCACTACCACAGCTACTAGAACCTCAATGACCACTAACACTTCTACTACTACCACTACTGCTGTTACAATTACTACTACTGCTACTACTACTACACTACTACTACACTACTACTACACTACTACAAGAGCTACTTCTACAAGTACCACTACAACTACAACTACAATTATTACCACTAACAATACTACTACTACTACACCAAATAATACTTCTACTTCTCCAACTGCTACTATTACTACTACTACTATTATTCCCCCTACTTCTACTTCACTCTTCCAACACTACCACTACTCTACTTTACTATTTACTTACTTCACAACTCGTTACTGCTACAACTTCTACTATACTATATTCCTACTACTACCACTACTATGATTACTTTTTCTAGTACTACTACTTTGACTACTACTAGTACTACTACTACTACTCCACCAACTACTACTACTACCTCTACTACTACTATTACTACTACTACTGCTATTGCTACTGCTACTGCAAGTACTTCCACTACTGCCACTATTACTACCACAACTAATACTACAACAACTATTACTACTGCAGTTGCTGCTACTATACATCCTCTTCATCCTCCTCTTCCTCCTCTTCCTACTACTACTACTACTACCTCTGCTACTGCTACTACAACTAATACCACTGCTACTTCTACTACTACTACTACTACAACTACTACAACTCCTACTACGGCAGTTGCTACTACATCTACTGCTACTACTTCTACTACCACAACAATAATTACTATTATTATTGTTACGCCTAGTACTACAACTACTCCAATTACTACTAATACTACCACTACCACTTCCTCGACTACTACTATTAGGACTACTGCATTTTTTGTAGCTGCTACAACTACTATGACTCCTACAACTACTCCTACTCCCACTATAGCTACTACTACTGCTACTAATAATACTACTCCTACAACAACAACAACAACAACTACTACTTCTACTCCTACTCCTACCCCTGCGACTACTATTGTTACTCCTACTCCTACCCTTACTACTATGACTTCATCTACAACTACTACTACTACTATGACTACTACTCCTACTACTAATACAACAACTGCTACTACTACTACTACTTCTTCTATTACAACTACAACTGCTAGTTCTACTACTACTATGACTGATTCAGTTACTACCACAACTAGTACTACTACTACAATTACAATAACTACTACAACTAATACTATTATTACTATTACTAGTACTTTTGCTGTTGCTACTCTTCCTACTATTACTGCTACTACTACAACTGCAACAACTATTACTAGTACAACCTCTACTACTACTTCCACTATTACTACTACTAATACTCGTACTCATACTACTACTACTGCTATTGCTGCTGCTACTGCTACTTCTGCTGCATCTAACACTGTTATTTCTATGACTCCTACTTCTACAGCCACTAATCCTACTACTACTATTGCTACAGCTACTACTACAGCAACAACTGCTACTACTGCTACTGCTCCTACTATTGCTACTTCTACTACTACTAATCAAGTACTGTTGCCACTATAGTTGCTATTACTACGACCACCACTTTTACTAGTACTACTGCTTCTACTACTACTTCTACTGCTACTTCTTCCACTACTGCTTCTTCTGCTGCTGCTACTATAACTTCTATAACTACTTTTCCTACTACTACTAGAGCTACCACTACTACTACTGCTGTCGCCACTACAATGACTACTTTTACCACTGCGGCTACCAACACTACTACTATACTACTACTACTACTACTACTACTACTACTACAACTACTACTATTACTATAGCCAGCACTACTACTCGTACTTCTACTACTACTACTACCATTGCTGCTGCAGCTGTTGTTGCTGCTACTACTACCACTACTCCAACTATTACTACTACTACTATTACTATTACTACTGCAACTACAACTTCTAAGGCTTCTACTACTACTATTACTTATACTAGTACAACAACAACTACTACCGCTACCACTTCTGCTTCTACTACTATGACTACTAGTTCTACTACTACTACTACTATTACTATCACTTATGTTACTACTCCTACAATTAAACTACTACTGGTACTACTGCTACCACTGCTACTACTGCTGGTACTAGTACTACTACTACTGCTACTACTAGTACTTCTAGAACTACTATTACTACTACTACTACTACTGCAACTACTACTACCACTATTACAATTATTACTACAACTACTACTACTGCAGCTATTGCTACTATTCCTACCACGTCTCTTACTACTTCTATAACTACTACCTTAACTACTACTGGTACTACTTCTACTACTGCTTATACAACTACTACAGCTACTACTTCTGCAATAGCTACTATTTCTACTACTATTGCTACTACTGCTGCTACTGTCGCTAGTACTACTACTGCGGCTACTAGTACTGCAACTGCTGCTGTTGCTACTACAACTTCTACTACTACTTCCAATACTACGACAATAGCTGCTACTACTACAGTAACTACTACTAGTACTACTACTGTTGTTGCTGCTACTACGACTCCTCCTCCTCCTCCTACTAGTGCTACAACTACTATAACTTTTACTGCTAGTATTACTATCACTACTGCAACTACTTATACTACACCAACAACTACTACAGCTGCGACTACAGCGACAACTACTACTATTACCTCAACTATGGCTGCTACTGCTACTGCACTACTACTACTACTACAATTGCCTCTGAGATTACTACTACTTCTACTTCTACTACTACCACTACTACTCCTCCTAGTATTACTTCTACGACCACTACTTCTATTACTACTACTATTAGTACTACTTCTACTATTTTCATGACTATTACTACTACTACTACTACTACTACTACTACTGCTACTATTATTACTGATACTACTAATACTACAACTACCACCACCACCACCATCACCACTACTTCTACTACTTCTACAAGTACTACCACAACTTTTGCAACTACTACTATTGCCACCATAGCTACTATTAACACTACTAATACTACTACGACAATCACTGTTACTAACACTGATTTTACTGCTGCTACTACTGCTACTACTACTACTACTGCGACTGCTACTCCTACTACTACAACAAATACCTCAATAATAGCTACTACTATTACTACTACCGCTACTACTATTACTACTATTATTGCTATTACTACAACTGCTACTATGCCAACTTCGACTACTACAATTGGTACTTCCCCGAGTACCACACATACTCATATTCGCAGCACTTCTACTACTACCACTCCTACCACTACTTCTACTCTAACTCATACTACTACTCCTACTCCAACTCCTGCTACTACTACTATGACTACTACAACAACTACTACTATTTTTGCTACTACTACTACTATTACTTGCATAATTACTACCACTGCTATTACTATTGCTACTACTACAACTATTACATCTCTTACTAGTATAATTACTACCACTACTATTACCATGCAACTATTACTGCTCCTATTACTACTACTATTACTACTTCTACTCCTACTCCAGATCAAGCTCCTACAACTACCATTCTGGCTCATACTTCTTCTACTGCTACTCTGACTCCTACTAGTACTAGTATAACTACTACTATCACTACTACTACTACTACTATGGTTGTAGCTACTACAACTATTATTGTTGTTGTTGCTTGTACTGTAGCTATTGTAACTACTACTAATAATGCTAATACTACTACTGCGGCAACTACTTCTATTACAACTACTACAACTACTACTACTCCTCCTACTCCAACTTCTGCTACTACTACTATAACTACTCCTACTATAACTTCTATAAAAACTTCTACTACTACTACAGTTCCTCCAAGTCCTACTGCTACTACTAATCCAACTACTACTAATAGTAATCCTATAACTACTACACCTACTACTACTAATCCTACTCCTACTCCTACTCGTACTGCTCCTCCTCCTCCTCCAACTACTACAATTGCTGCTGCTACTACAACTACTACTACTGCTACTACCGCTGCTACTCCTACTACTCCTCCTCCTCCTACTACCACTACTACTACTACTACTACTACTACCATTCCTACTACCTACTACAACTTCCTCCACCAACTACTACTACTGTTGCTGTTGCTACAGCTACTACCAATGCTACTACCGCTTCTACTCCTCCAACTACTACTATTACTACTACTACTACTACTACCATTCCTACTACAACTTTCACTCCTACAACAACTACCACCATGAAAACTATTACCACTACAACAACTGCTACTACTACTTCTACTACCCATACTACCATAGTTACTATAACTACTACTACTCTTGCTACTACTATTGCGACTACTACTACTATGACTACTACTACTACTAATACAAGAACTACTACTACTCCTACGACTATTACTACTCCTAATATTCCTCCTACTACTACTATTGCTACCAATATTGCTACTACTACTCCCAATACTCCTATAACTGCTACT
>RXID01015021.1:0-359548 GCA_005019695.1 Trichopus zeylanicus subsp. travancoricus
TCATGAAATCGCGTAGAGCTAATTGTTTTAATTCATATGCCCATAAATGCTCGTCCAGATCATCGAGGTACTAAATTTGTAGTTCCACACTCAGATGTTCCAAACTCAACCGATAATGACTATGATGATTAGTTGTATTATTTTAGAATTTATAAATTATGTATGTGTGAAATACATTTTAATGAAAAGTTAAATTTGCTTATGTTACTTTTTAAATTTTAATCATATTCATATCATTTTTTATATATTTTTTTAATACACTAATATATATTAAAAGCAGACAATATCAGTGACTAACTATCAAAATTAATTTTAATTAGCTTAAATAATATTTAAAATTATTGTAAAATTAAGTATAAATTCATTCATAATTTTTCAAATTTTTTCAAATTTTTTCTAATATTTTATCGTATTTTTAATTTGAAGTCAAAGCACAGTCAAAATATAGTCAAACTCTGGTCAACGCCTAATTAATAATTTAAAAAATTTTTTCGGCCGAAACCGAAACCGAAACCGAAAACCTTGGTAATTTCTTATGGGTATCTCATTATGCAGTCCAGACTGGTGGAATGGCTGAGCACCTACGACAATGTTGATCGCAAGAGATGAGTGGATATCGTACGGGCACGTGCAATATATGTGGAATCTACATCAAAATTTGGCACATATTCGATGTGGGATGTCTCCCACGTGGAGCACGGTGGTCGTGAGTTGAGCTCGGCTTGATTTGGCTTGGCCATCTCAAACATTAGCTTTCGACTTAGTTCTCAAGTTCGGTTTGGTTGAGCTCGTGACCTCAAATGAGTCGAGCTCGACTGAACTCAAATTTTAATTTTAAAAATTATTTTTAATTAATTTATACTAAAAAATATTAATATTAAAAATGATGAATTAACATAATAATATTTAAATATAAAAAAAAGTTATATTAACTTAACATCACAATTAGATACTTAAATATATGTTATATATTATATATTATAAGATATATTTTTAAAATTATATTTTTTATATATTAAAAAATAAATGAATTCTCATATTGAAATTGAGCGAATTGGATTCAACTCAAACTTTGTTTGTTAGAAAATGAGTTAAACCGAATTCGAGTCGATATCAAACTGCTCAGGAACTGTAAGTCAAATGGACATCTTTACTTATGGACAATAAATAAAAAATTATCTAATTATAGATAATGAGAGTGCTTGTGAGTTTGGATGCGATAATATCCACTGTATTTTTGTAATATTATATAGTACATTCCTAACCTGTGGTTTTAATACCTTTGATTTTAAGCATGGTTTGCAGTTTCGGCCGAAATCGAGTCGTTTTGGCCGGTCCCGAACCGAAACTGTATTTTGAGTTTCGGTTAGAGTTTATTGTTCATTACTGTTCATAGTTACTGTTTATCTTCACCGAGTGCGGGCGGGAGCGCGTGCTGGCGAGCGAGCGGGAGCGGGAGCTCGTCGGGCTCGAGCCCGGGCGGGCGGGAGGGAGCTCGCCGGGCTCGAGCTCGGGCGGGCGGGCGGGGGGGCGCTGCGGTGGGGGTTTGTGGTGAAGAGGGGGGGGGGGGGGGGACCTCGCGCCGACTTCGTGTCTGACGTCCACCGGCATGTGCACTCGCTAGTCTGTCGTTGCTCTATCGCCTATCCTGCGTCCCTCCCACGACCTGACCCGTACTCCCGCAAGACGAAGGCGGTCCTTACACTGAGGCCAGCCTACGCTAATTTGATTTCGATGTTTGTCCCTTATCGGTTTTTGTCAGCACTGTCACGTACCATAATATTATTCACGTAATATTCATTATTTTTCAAAGTTTTAAATATATTATAATTTTTTAATTTGAATGTTAAAAAATAATTAAAATACAAGTAACTTTCGTCCAAAAATATAATTTTTATTTGGACCTTCGCTATATGACTTATTACTCAAAACCGCTGCACGCGATCATTACCAGCCGCTAGTTGTTCTGGCTCATTATGCCTACAAATGTCGTCGGATCATTCTTACTTGAATTTGTAATTTCCCATCCAGATGTTCCAAACCAACTGATGATGCTTATGATGATTGTGTATTTCTTCGAATTTATAAAATTATGTATGTGTGAAATTACATTTTAATGGAAAGTAAAATGTGCTTATGCTCCTTTTAAACTTTTAATTCACTATTCAATTATTCCTTATATGTTTTTTTTTAATATACTAATATATATTAAAAGTAGACAATATCAGTTACCAACTATCAAAATTAATATTAATTAACTAAAATAATATTTAATATTATGGTAAAATTAAGTATAAATTCATTCCTAATTTTTTAAATTTTTCCAATTTTTTTTAAATATTTTATAGTATTTTTAATTTGAAGTCAAAGTACAGTCAAAATATGGTCAAACTCTGGTCAACACCCAATTAATAATTTAAAAAAATCTTTCGACCGAAACCGAAACGGCCGAAACGTATCGGTTTCACTGGGTTCCGAAACCGATACCGATACCGAGTTATAAAACCTTGATTTTAAGTATACTCATTATTGGTTTGTTATATTATACTAGATGTTAGTAGTATATAGTAAGATTGTTATTACAAATTATAAAATTGTTAAAAAAATTTATGTTTTATAATTATACAAGATGAGTCTTGTATATCTGCTGTGTAAGCAGGTACACGGTAGGTATACGGTGTCTGTTATGTTTCGATTTCGGAATGTGACAGGTTTAATAGTATCAGACTCCGTATTTTTTGATTGGTGTGGGTTAACTCAGCGAGAACGCTGAGCTCTTAAGGAAGAGAGATTATTGGGCTCGATGGGCCAGTAGGTTAGTAGATAAGCAGTAGGTCTGTAATTGACAGTAGTTATCTCTAGTCCCACATCGATAAAATGTCGAAATTAGAACTGAGATAAATATGATAATTGTCATAGACCCAATAACGACGAGATCTTTTTTTTAAAAAAATGAGAAAAACAAAACCCTGAAATTGAAAGGACTGTAGACCACAAATACTTAGAAACAATATCATACTGAGTCCGAGACGTCATAAAATCTCTCTTTATTGATGGACGAAGCCCAATATTACATGTAAATTGTGTAAATCCTTATGTGTTGCGGTTGATTTTTTCTTTCTTTTTTACATCAATAGAGAACTGATCTTGAGGTCTCAGAATTTCTCTATTTCTTTTTTATTGAGCGTTATGACTCGGTAATAGTACTTTTATTTTCTAATTGTAGTTCTATTCATATCCGTCATTATTTTTTATTTGTTTTTCGATAATTTTTGTGCTCACGTAGTGTCATTGGAATTGTATATCATGGCAGATTGAATTTTGTGCTGAAATCTTAGCCGAAGCTGTTGATAGTTGAAGAAAAACTATTTACAATTTTATTAAAATAGCAAGGAGTTATTTGCAATCTAATAAAATGAAGATTTTTTTTTCAGTAATATGTTTTGTGGTAAAATATATTCATAGATAATATAATCTTTTAAATGAAATGGGATGATAAGAAATTTTTTTTTACATTAATAACCATTTAACAAGAAATTACATCCAATTACCTCTTATTTGTCTGAGTTCTAGTCAGTAATTTTTTGACTTACGAAATAATTATTTAGGTTGAAATCAGATTAAGTCGCTTCATAACGAAGAATTTAAATCATTGGATCTAGATCTGGCAGTCCAAATTCAATTCGATCCAATAAATAAGAACCGTCGGGTCCAGATCTGACGGACCGATCTACCGTCGCCAACGGGAGCCACCCAATCCGGTTTCGTTTTCCATCCTCATCCAAATTTTTTTCGCTCACCAACACACAAAAGGCCAATTGTTCTCGAACCTTCCACTTCTTGACACGTATCCGCCAACGAGGCGGGTCTGCTGCATGCATTCTGAACGGGCATCTTACGTGGCCAGCACAAGCACTTCCATCCACATTCACAGACGTGGCCTTACATTTTCTCGCCACGTGCCGCGTCACCCTCATCCTCCTCCCCGCTGCTTAAAATCCCCACCATCGTTCGTTCGTCCCCAACTCCGAGAAAACCAAAACGGTGGCTTCAATCAGATGGCTTCGAGGCAGAATGAGAGGATGGAGAGGGCGGAGGAAGCGGCGGACGAGCTGGAGAAGAACCGGCGGGAGCTGGAGACCGAGCGGGAGCGCTATGACAAAGACGAGAGCCGGGGGTACGCGGAGCAGCAGCGGCATGGTGGAGGGGTTCTGGAGAGCATCAAGGACGGGGCCAAGTCCCTCCTGAGCTCCGTCCAGGGCACCGTCGAGAGCGCCAAGGACACCACCGCCGGTAAAGCTCAGGAGGCCACGGAAAAGGCAAAGGCGATTAAAGACTCCGCCGCCGGGAAGGCCAAGGAGTACGAGGACTCGACAGTGGAGAAGGCGAAGGAGACCAAAGACTCCACCACTCAAAAGGTGAATGAGTACAAGGACTCTGCAGTGGAGAAGTCTAGGGAGATGGAGGATTCGGCTGTTGAGAAGGAGAGGGATGCTGCAGAGAGAACCAAGCAGAAGGCTGTCGAGTACAAGGAGTCAGCGGCAGAGAAGGCGCAGCAGACGAAGGATTCCACTGCTGAGAAGACATGGGAGGCTACAGAAACAACTAAGCAGACCGCCGACTGCAAGGATTCTGCTGCAGAAAAGGCGAAAGAAGCTAAGGAGACCACCAAGCAGAAGGCAGCGGAGTATAAAGACACTGCTGCGCAGAAGGCGGAGGAGTACAAAGAAAGCACGGCGCCGACAATGGAGGAAGGGAAGCAAAAGGTCCGGGAAAACAAGGACTATGCAGCGGAGAAGGCGCTTGAAGGGAAGCATACCGCTGCGGACGCTGCTTGTCATGCAATGGAGTACTTGTCCGGAAAGGAGGAAGAAACTAAGCAGCGCAGCTCCGAGAGCACCGAAGCCACCAAGGTAGTCTTAGCCTCCATCTCAAACCACATTATCCTAATCTAGTTAGTAAAATTGTTTGATTGATCTGTAATGACAGGAGAAGCTTAGTGAGACGGAGGAGGAAGCGCGGCGGAAGATGGAGGAGCTGAAGTTGAGGACCAATGAAAGCAAGGAGGACGAGGAAAACCGAGAAAAAGAGCGGCACGGGGGTGGCCGAGGGTTGTTTAGTACGATTGGGAATGTGGCAGAGACGATAAAGGAGAAGCTGTCGGGACCAAAGGTTGAGGAGCGTCGGCAGGTGTACGAGGAGGACAAGGAGAAGCCGGGGACTGGTATTGGGGAGAAGGGGGAGGAAGGGGACGTAGAAGCAAAGTTCAAGGCGGCGGACCAAATGCACGGGCAGACGTTCAACGATGTCGGGCAGATGGGCGGCGAGGTGACGGGGCCAATGGGACGAGATGAGCGCTATGGGAAGATGTAGGAGGTTAAAAATGCTGAACTGAAGTTACTGTTTTGTGTTGTGGATTTTGGCTGTGCTGTTGGTCTCTTTGGTTGTTAATGAGAATCCATCAAAACAAGAGCTTAGTACTTGCAATTAATTGTGAAAATTTTAATTTATGAATCTATGAAGCAACTCTTCTTCCTTGGATCTTAGGGGATATATCATGATATTTGCCTCTGTGATCATGTCTTGTAGCAAGTCTTCAGATGGGCTCAAGCAAAATTATCCGTTTGTTTCATATTTTTGAGGTTTTGAGGGTGTGAAAGGACTCTAATTACGTAATTATCAATTAGATAAACTCTATCAAAGGATATGATTCACGTCCTTTGTTTAATGGTTAAGTGTGAACCTTGTTTTAGTTTTCTCTGCTTTTCACCACAAGGGAATGGGTTTCTCCACTTGAAGAACTACGGAAGTTTCAGGACATTCTGGACCATTTTAAAGTATTTTTGGTGTTTTGTAAACCCCTTCAATAAAAAAAATATATATATTAAAAAAGTATTTTTGACATTTTTTTTTCTGGCATTTGGTAAGAGTCGACTAAAATAACATCGCAAATTTTTAAATATTTTCAAATATTAGTAATAATTTTTTTTTGGTTTTTTGGCTATTTACGAGTGTAAAAAATACATAATTTTTTAAAATATTTATTGTATAAAATATAAAAAAATTTCCAATGTTTTTGGTCAAAAAACATTGAAAAATATTGTTGATGTTTTCAAGGGAGAGGTTAAGAAATTTTCGGTGTTTTCGACATTTCAAACTGTAAATATCGGAAATTATCATAAATATAATGAAAATTTCAGATATTTTATTGAGGAACACTCAAAAATTTTTTATTTGTGTTTACAAAATACATAATGGATACACAAATAATCTGTATTGATAAATATGAAAGATTTTTTATAGAATTTATAAAATAATATGACATACCATCTAATAATTTTACAGCTAACGTAAAAAATTTGCATTACAAACAAAAATTAGAAAAACAAAATAAACATAATGTTTCTAAAACATGCATCACTCTTTTCTGTGGCTTCCCAAAGGTCCGTTCATCTTTAATTATTGCTTTTACACATATCCTCAAATTCCTGCACGACTCTAATCTCTCTGTAAAACTAAATAAATAAATAATAAAAATAAAAATAAAAATGTATATAAATAATATTGGCAAACCGCAAGATAAAATAATATTCATGAAATATCTATGGTGCTAAAGAAGTAGACAAAATATCTCCCAAGCTCATAAGTGTATCGAATCCCTCAATTTCATGTTGGCTTGCACTCTCCAGGACTTGATTAATTTCATAGTTTTATGCAGTCATACGAAAAATGTAAAAATGATACAAAATAAAAAGAACATATACCGCATGAACAATACTATAAAACTAGGCTTGTAAAGATTAAAAGACATTCTAGAGCTGGACTATCATATCTTGAAGAGAAGCAACCTGAGCTTATATCATAGTCTTATTTGGACTGCACTATAACATGTTCTATCATGTGAACTTTCATAGGTACTCTCAGAGACTTGGGTGGGTGTTAGCCTCATATCGAAAGTTTACACTTAGTCATACCTCTCATGCCTAAAAATTTGGATATAAATTTTATTCTGAGCGATAATATCCGACACAAAACTCTTTAATGCAGTATGTTGTAACTATTTAATTTGAGCCTCTATGGTCTAACCATTACAACTTGAAGAAGAAAAAGAAAATGTATATAAATTAGTATACAATCAAATATATAACAATTACTATGTATGCATAGTTCCGCCAAAAAATGCAACTAACAAAAAAAGTCACATATATGTATGTTAACATCAATATACAATTAAAAAATTAATAAACATTATAAACTAAACTACAGATGTTGGACAATCTTATGTCCATCCTATATCCTATTTATATTCTCCCATATCCACTCTTTATCCTACCTATATTCTATCTGTGTTCAACCATGTCCAACTTGTGTCCTATTTGTGTTATCCCCATATGTATTAGTATTCACCTAAGTTCACCCCCTATTCTACTTGTATTTTTCTATATCCACCCCATATACTACTTATGTTCGTCCTGTGTTTGACTAGCACTTGCCCTATGTTCTCTTGTGTTTGCCTCAATTCGCTCATGTTCATACCATATTTGACTCATGTTCTTTTATATTCACACCATATTTGACCCATGTTCTCTAATGTGTAAAAGACCTAATTATTTTCAATAAATAATTTTAATTCAATTCTAATCTTTTCTGCTAGCAATTAGGCACATTGATGTTGAAATCAACTATTGATGTCAATAATTTACAACTAACTCTAGAATCTATAGAAATTGATATTTTCAAATAAATATACTTAATGGGGATATTCTTCAAAATAGTGAAGAATGGAAAAGTTCAACTACCATGAGAAGAAAGTAACGAGAGAACTTGTAAGAAATATGAAATTTGAGCAATAAAGAAAGAGAGGGAAATATCTAGGACATAACTTGTGAGGAGGAGAAGTGAAACTTAGGATGCTTGCAAGAAAAATGAAGGATGTGCCAAATTAGAGATGGAGATAGAGATTTAACCGGTCAGACACACCAAAAAAGAAAGAAAGGGGAAGGTGGAGAGAAACCTTTATGCTGGAGATTGGGGAAGGAGTTCTAGAGTTAGGTTTTTAAATGGGACTTTCCCAATGTTTTTAGAAAAAATATCAAGAATTGTATTGTGTTCTAGAGTTTGGGAGATTGGAAAGACTTATTCAAGCATCCGAACATAACAGAAACAGTGAGTTATTTTCTATCTCTCAAGTTTGAGTGACCAAACTGACCTATTCGGACATATGAATCAAATAAAAATAAAAAATTATTTTTTATTTGTAGAATTTGGACGTTCGAATTGACCTATTCAAATGTCTGGATTTGGACGTTTGAATATAACAAAAATAGGGACCTATTTTTTATTTTCAAAGTTTGGGTGACTAAACTAACTTGTTCGGGCAATCAAACCTAGTGGAAAATAGAAAATTTTCAGTGTTTATTTTACCAACATTGGGAATTTTAGGCTTTAGATTGACCATCGTCCCTTAAATGCTAGGAATACTTGTAAATAATTGACGTTCTTTAATTTCCAGTATTTTTTAAAAAAAATCAAAAAAGTGTTTTAATTCTCTCCCAATTTGAGCTCTAACCTAATATGTGCCTTCTTCTTCCCTGTAACCAATTGGACCACTCCCTGGGCATCCCTTTTTCTTCTCTGCTATCCTTCACTCCTCACTCTCCTTCGTGCCTCCTCACATATGGTAAACCCTTGTTCTCTCCCTATTTTTCATCCTCCTTTAAACTTTTTTTATAATTTTTCTCTTTATTTTTCTTCTCTTAATGGTGAATTTCTCTCTTAGAAAGATCTCTATTTCTAAAAATATGTAACTAAAATTCTCTATTTCTATAGAATTTACTCAACTCAAATATGAATTTTAGAAATTAATTTTCAAAATTATTTGTAATTAATTTTCATTAAAATAATTTTAAAAAATTATAAAACATGTAAAAAATTATATCACCACAACATCACAAATTAACAATAAAAAATATTAAATTTAAAAATTTTATAAGTAATGCTAATAATATATATGACTTAAAAATATGGACATTGAAAAAATTATTTTAATAGAATAACATCTAAATATAAAAAAGTATATTAACTACAACATCATAATAAAATAATTAAATATATATTACACGTTATATGTTATAAAATATATTTTTTAAATTATATTTTTATATACTAAAAAAATAAACGAACTCTTGAGTTAGAATCGAGTGAGCCGAGTCTAGTTCAAGTTCGGCTTGTTTAGTAAATGAGTTGAGTTTTTGAGCTCGAGCTTAACTCATTTTCTAATGAGTCAAGCCAAATTCAAGACGAGCTTGAGGTGTGAACTAAATTGATATCCCCAGTCGCGTGTCACCTTTATGACTCATCTCTCACTGAATAACTATAATTTTTAAAGTTTCATGCACCAAATGAGATCATATTTTTTCATAGCTTGGAAACATGTGTTACCTCAGTCAGAATATGAACCGCTCCATCAAATATTTGGATTCTGATTTTTCCCACATTGACAATCTCACAGGTCAAATTATCATTGAAGTGAACAATATATTTCTCTTTATTCTTCTCAAAAAAAAATAAACCAATACTTTCTGGAGTAAACATGGTAAGAGCTACTTGAATCTAAATTATACTTACTAAAAATGTTGTTTGTAGTGAATATCATAAGAAAATCTATATCCACACTATTCTTAAAAGTATCATTTGACATTGTTATCGTCATAGTAGAAGATTCTATATTCTCAAGCTTAAGACAATACCACTCGATATAGACATACTTCTCACACGAATAACATTATACTTTTGCCTTTAATTTTGATTTGGACCATTGCTTTTCTTCTCTATATTTTATCAATCTTTCTCTTCCATAAGCCACCAATCTTTTACCAATCTCAATACCGATGTTATAGTTTCTCTTTTTATCATTAGAATGGCGACTAGTAGTTACCTCCTTCATCTTAAGAGTTTTTTTACCATAGAAAATTGTGTTCGTAATATAATTATATGAAGCAGAAAGATATATCAACAAAATTAGTGTTTTATCATCTTCTTCAAAGTTCATATCAACTTTCAGCAAATCATTAATAATCTTATTGATAGTATTTAGGTAATGCAACACAATTATATTTTCAGTTATATGCATACAATTATTATTTTAGGTAAAACTTATTTGTGAGATTTTTCGATATGTACAACTTTTCTAGTTTTGTTTAGACATTGACTACCATCTCTTTGTCAATAACATTATACAAAACCTTATCAGTTAGGCTCAAAATAATTAAATTCAATGTCTTTTGATTTATCTCTTCCCAATCTTTATTATTTATCTTGGTCGGCTTCTTTTCTTCTTATTCAAATTATGGTAAATAAGAATCACTTTCATCTTCTTCTGTCATGAGTTAAAATTTATCTTGATGTCAAACTTTTTTATCTTGAATAAGAATTTTATCATTTTGGTTGTTTACTTTTGGGCTTTGATACCAATTATTGTGATTTGTAATGAAAAATTTATGGATCACCTTATTTGCAAATAACATAAAAAATGAGATATAATGTAATATAAAATAAACATAAAAAGATACAATGATATACATGTTTTACCTAAATTGGATTACATCTATAGGGAGCAAGAGATCCACTATCAACATATTTTATAAGAGTTTATAGAAATGACTTCATTTTTTTTTATTTAACTAAACTCTTTACCAAACTTTAATAATGTCTCTACATTTAGAGAGAATATCTAAGAGAGCATTATAAGAAATCATTATGAGGGACCATTAAAAAATATTACAAAAACTCATATACGAGAGACGATACACTCTCTCTTTCTCCTCTTTTTTCTCTATTTCTCTTTAGTTCATCACAACACCACACTAAATCCTATATATTAATAGAATATTTATAGGCCATTATTGAATCCGAATTCTACTATAATTATAAATCCTAATATTATATAATAGGTATTTAAAATAAGACATAAATCTAAATCCATTTTTGAATACTTAGTCTAACTTAAACTCTAATTTAAATTTGAAATATCCAAATTTAATATGTAAAAAGCCATTAATGAGCATATGGCTGTGACCCTATAGTCATTTAATCACAAACTACTTATGCTAAAGAGATCGAACAAATCTTTCCATCCCGACTGTGAATACCATGGACAAAACTCCATTTCTAGTACTTGATCTAGATTATTGGACTTTAAATACAATTCCAACCATAGTTATAGCAACGTATACTCCCCTAGAAAAATAACTTGTTAGAAGATGAGAGTTGTTAGACAATGAGATACAACAAAAATATAACATAGAACAATATGATGACCAAAACAAGGCTAATGGTATACCGAACCTCTCAATGGTGACCCAAAATGGATAATTGGTTCATCAAGTTGGAATTGACTCGATGCAAAACTGGAGTCTTTCTATTGAGCTACCAGAGGCTAGGTGAGCCCCTATCGGGCAAATGAACTATAGAAAGAGCTTTGTTAAGTTCAGGGAGCTCAAAGATGACCTCTACTAGAGTGAAAAAAATTTAGGGAATATCCCACAGGTTGTCCAAGGTTTGAGTGTATTTCGGAAAAAATTGGATTTGTGATTCAATATATTGAAATATGGGATTTGAGGTGAGAACCGCAATAATAATTATGGAAAAAATCAAAGAAAATAAAAGGCCATGACTAATATAAAAAGGGTGAGATTGCCAAGATAATAGGCAAAGGCTATTTTCATAGAAGATTTTTTATACTTTCTTTTATTTTAATCAGTTGCTGAGTATTAGAGTGGTCATTTTTGAAGAGCTTCCAATAATTTTTTTCATCTTTTATTTATTATAAAAATTAAGTCAACGATCAACTCGATAAATTTATACTTAAAGAAATTAGTCTAAAAGTGAACTAAATTTCATCAAAAAATATCATATCAAATATCTTTTCTACGTGATCCAAAATGAGAATTTTCACATTATTATTTTAAAGTTGAATGAGATTTATTTTATAGGTGAATGAGAATTGGAGTTTTGGCTAGGATTTTATATAACGAAGTTTGTCTGTAAGTAAGGACCCGTCCATCCTGTTTTAAGCTTTGGTTCTGAGGCAACGCAAATTGTCATGGTGGCTTTGCTCATCACCACCTTTGGCTTTGGCAAGTAATTCTCGGAAATTTCCAAAGCCACCTTAAAGTATCCATTCGCCAATCAACAAACTATTCAGGGGTTTTCTGCGAATAGACTCCTCTCCAATCCAAGCTTCCATGCCGATCAAATTAGCCAGAACCCTAACTTAAGCCCGCTTCTTCCCTTCGCCCTCTTCCTCTCTTCGATCAAAAGCCTAAGAAGAAAAAAGAACAATCAAGAAAAATGAATCCGTTCTTTCCCCTTCCGCCCAACCAAATCAACCCGCAACCCGCGCCGCCTAATCCTCAATTCCCGCGGGTACCTCCTCCCCAATTCCCGCAGGTGCCTTTCAACACTAACCTTCAGTTTCCGGCCGGCTCCGGCGTGCTGCCGGCACCCTTTCTGGCCCCCAATCTGATTCCCAACCCCCAGCTTGCCGCCTTGCAGAGCTTGGTTCTCAACCAGCAAGTTCTCGCTCTTATGCAGCAGGGCGGCGCATCATGGGCGCCGAACAACCCGGTTCTTGCACTCATGCAGCAGCAGCAGCAGTTTTCTGTTGGTTCTTGCGCCCTGGGGTTCGCAGGGAGTCTCCAAACTGGCAACCCTACTCAGATGATGGGATTGCCGGTGGCCAGTAACTCGACAGAGAGTCCGAATAGCGGGATGGGGATGCACATTGTGCAGGTAATGAGGTTCGATCTCATGCTTGATAGGTTGAATACTCAATAGTCTCTATGATTTCAAAGTCACAATTTGATTCCATACGATCTTATAAAATGACTTAAGCATTTTGCTAGTCTTAAAGTTGATTGTAATATTGTGTTGCTAAGCAAGCGGATTTGCCTTTCGATTGTAAAGCATACCTCCTTGGTCTGTTGTAAACAAAAGTTGTCTGGTTGATAGTGATTTATATATATATGCTTTTGTCACTGAAATTTGCATTAATGTCGTTAATTTTGTGGTTGCTCACAATTTCATCTGTAATAGAGTGAATTTATTGTAGAAAATTGTTATTTTTTTTCATCTTATTTTCTTGTTAAAATGGCGAAGCTTTATTAAGCATGTTGCATGCGAATCATTGAATGGTGGTGTTGGACGTCTGTCAACTTTTCTTTGTCAGCATTGTGTGTGTGAGCACTGATATTTATATGACTTGCTTGGTAAGGAAACTGCAGAGTTCTTATCCATTATTTTGTTGTCTAGGTAGTAGTGAACAAATAGCTATGTGCATCATGTTGCTTTTATCCTTTGAAAGCATATCTTTTTCTTATGTGAGCTTCACATGCTGCAGCTTATTGATATGGTAATGCATGAAGAAGAGCATTTTCTTGGAAGATTTTAGTTATTTACATGTTCTATTTTCCTATCACCTGTAATCTCAACACTGACAATTTACTCATTCTGGCATTTGAAGTCAATTCAGCGTTCATAAAGGCTAATAGCAAGAAAATTAGTGTTACTACTGCTATTCCAACCACATGCTTTGACATCCTTTATATTTATGCATCATACATCAACCATACCCACTGGCATGTTGTACACACAACCAATGGGAACCTTGTGATTTTGAAGTTTCGTGGTCCTAACTTGCTCAATATTACCATTTAGTTGGATATTATTCCATGTGGTTTGTTTAAGGTTTTTTTTGTGTTTATGTTCTCCTACAGAACCATGAATGCATTTATACCCTAGTAAATCAATATTTTGAACATTTACCCCCATGAAACTGAGCTATTTGTATATATACCCATAATTTTTGCAAACATATCTTAGCTTACACTTGCACTTGCCTATTCTCCACTTAGAAACATAATGTAATCATGTAAGAGCTTGTTTGTTTCGTGGAATTTCAAAGTTCTTGAATTTTCAAATTTTGAGAAGTATAAAATCCAGTGTTTGTTATACAGAATTTTGAAATTTCGTAACTTTCAAATTTCAGTAATTGTATGATTTATTGGTTCTCCAAAATTGGTTGGATCTTAAAATTCTAGACTTTAACATTCAACATCGAAGTTCACGTACTAAACTTTATAGTCAACAAAACATAAAATTTATTATTTTGGAATTTACAAATCTAAGAAAACAAATACAAAATTTTGAAATTCTGAATTTACATGTTTTACAAAACAAACATTAAAGTTCTCAGAATTTTTCAAATTCAGAATTTAGAAATTTCAGAATATTAAAATTCTTAAAATTTTTAAGTTTTATGAAACAACTATACCATAAAAAGACTAACACACCCTTTCCAATTTGCTACTTTGAAAATAATACCAATCACACATGCATTTTGCAGCAACATATACTCATATCTATGGGGCTAAATAATAGTTACAATGCTAGAGAGAGATATGTATTTTAGGCTGAGACTACTGAGACCATTGGCACTGCTATGTTTGAAAATTTAGGGATATATATATATATATATGAATAAGATTTTCTGAGGTTTAAAAGCAAATTTGCAATTTTACAAGGATAATGCAGAACTTGTATGAGTTATATATGCATTCACCCTAAACACATTGCTTGTCAAATAATTTTTAAATGAGTGCATGTGTTAGAACTTAATACCTGTTTGTTATGCATGTAGTATTTCAGGCACATAACCTTTGAGTTTTTGACCATATATTTAACTGGTAGAAGTTATCATATGTTGATAACTTTATGTATAATTTCATTGGCACTGCTGGTTGGTGCATGGTTTTAAGTTTGGCAAGCAAAGTTGATATGATGAATAGTTGTGCATTTATATTTTCTGCTAAATCACCTTGGTTTTGTTTCAAATTGATTCTAGATCTTCAACATTCTGGTTTAGTTACCCATGAAAGTTTGCTCTATCATAACTTTATCTGGTTTTATATTCTAATTGATATTGCAGGTTCATCAATTGAAGGATGGTGAAACTGATTCTTCAAATGGCAACTCTGAAAATTCCACCAACAACAATGCTTTCAAGAATCTTCACAGTTTTGGTGCAACAGAAACATCCCAAATGAGGCATGCATGTATATTCCACTTGCTTCATCCTTCTGTGTCTAGTGTTGGTCATTTGAAATTGAACATAAAACCTACAGATTCCAGAAACCTCAAAGTCATCATGCAATAAATGCAAGTGGCAGTCTGAGACCATTTGCTAAGAATGTTGGAAGAGGTAATGAGCTTTGTAAGAGGATTTCTCTCAAATCTTTTATTTCATGTTATATTATTGTTTTGATGGTAATGAAGCTATGCACCATTTACAATATATACAACATGACATATTAAAATTAACTTGACTGATATAGCTTGTTTACATCATGAAGTTGTTCTTAGGACATCTTCTGCAGCATTTCTGGAATTTAATTTACTTATTATTGTCCTTCAAGGCTAGTCATGCAACTACATTAACACATTTGGCATATTAGTTAGTTACTTTCATTTATAGATGAATCCTCTCTTTATTCTTGATGCAACTGACATAGTCAATCTCAAATTCTAGGTGGTTTTGAGTATTAATTAAAGAGGTCAATGATATTCTTAATGTGAAGGAAAAAAGGAGATGCAGATGAATATTGTAGAAGTTTCCAATGGATTGTTGATATTAGAATGGCAATGAGTGTAAGTACTCTATTGAGGATATTTGAAGTGATAACCATTCATTTTTTCCAGTGTGGTTGTCTCCTCTTCTAACTAGGTCTGAAAACCCTAGCTGACTTGATGCCTTCAGAATCATGATTTTTGAACTCTAATAAGGAAAATTTTGCCACCAGTAAACAATGCACCTTTGCCTCAGTTATCATCGTGTACTTCTTAAAAGTTAATTTTTTGGTTCATTTTTCATGTTTATTTGGATATAGTTCATTGCAGCTAGATTAGAATATCAGAGTTTTTCATCTGAGAATTAGGAATTTAGGCTCTTGTATGTAGGCTTCTTTCAGAGTGCATTCTATGTGGACATCTATGCAGCTATATATTCTCAGAAAATCACTAGATGCCATAAAATAGTTGAATGAAATCCACATATACTATCATATATGGACAAGACCATGAGTTATGGTGCCTAAGTATGTGGGGGTGGTTGTGCACATATTAACGTTCTATAAATATGTTTGAGGTTATTTTTAGCTATTTTATTATGTTCATTATAAGTATTAGTCATGACATATGATTTGTACTCATTGGTGACTCTTTTCATCTTTATCAGGTTTGCATTATCGGAATTGAATATTGCTATTAACAAGCAAAACATCAAGCTAATTAATTGGTGTTCAATTATTTGGCCATGCATATCTATATTTTTTATTTATCCTTGTTACAATTTTGTTTCTCAACTTGAAATATTTTTCAAGTTCAAACAACATAATGTGCTGTCATGTTGTATTGTATTTGTGCTATGTGGTCCTTAAAACCGTCCTACTTATTCAGAGTGCATCTTAAAGCAATTGTACTAGGAATTTTTTTTAAGCTTTCATGAGTATCAACTACAAATTGTATGTAATTGTTTCGCATGCTTTGCTGTTAACAGGGCGACAAAACTGGAGACAACAAAATTCTCAATTTAACAGGGGAGGCAAACAAGCTCCAGTGCAGTGCAAAAGGTATAAATCTTCTGATTTTTTGCCACATTGGTTATTCACTCCATTGGTTATGGGATTGATGAACATTCCTCGATTTAGTGGCCTAGTTTGCCTGCTAGCTTAGCTTATATCTTCTATTTCTTATTTGTATGCCCCATCTCATCACTTGTGTAAGAGAGATATTCCACCTATCTTAGTTGATTTATGCTTCATCATTTTTTGGCTATCCTTCTTTGAAGCTGCATGGGACCACCTATCATCAATTTTTGGTTGCATGGCTGTGAAGTCCTGGACAGTTCCTGTGAACTTCTTGTGTTGACAAGGAAACTATGGGCAATTCTCTGTATGGATGTGCTTGTAAAACGCCGCAAGCAAGAACATTCCTGGCCCTGAAGAGGTGCCCAGACCTAGTGGTTTTCAGAGAGGGTAAATGAGCTGTAGTAGTAAGTCTGATTGGCAAGGCTCACCAAAGAGATGGACTGTGCTAAGATAGGATGATCAAAGGCCTTGGACAATTGTGCTTGTCATATCACGTGAATCAATCAACATGTATCATAAATTTAATAAGGAAATTTATAGTTACGGATTTATTTATATATAAGAATTTTTGACATGTAGCATATTAACTTTACATATAGACCAAATTCCTATGTTGCGCATTACATTAACTTTGTGCAATCTACATTTTATCATCTATGAGTCTTTTCATGTTATTCCTTTTGCCTTCTTCATATCAATGCTTTTGAAGGCCACTTATTGTAAACTACACCGAGAAGGAAATTAAAGAATGGCGTGAAGCACGCAAAAAGAACTTCCCAACTAGTAGCAACATAAAGAAGGTTGAATTACTTTCATCTATGTACTGAGCCATGGTCATAAACCAGTTAGTTCTAACTAGATACTTCAAATGTGACAGAAGTTAGCAGGAAGTGGCAAAATCCTTGAGACTGATGCTGATGCCACATTGCGCCATCAGGTACTCTCCTTTCCCCTGTTGTTAAATTAGTTCAGGTGAAGTAAATCTACAAATACCTCAACTTGCACCATTAGGGGATGGCTGCTAGCTAGTTCGATGTTTCTTGGGTTTTTTGTTTTCATTTCTGCAACATTTGGATAATGTCCTCACCTTGTTGTGTACCAAAAACTACTTTCTTTCGTATAACTTCTTGTTTTGATGCATGCTTGCACCTTTTCTACAGCAATTGAAAGAAATCCTGGCCCAACAGGCCAAATTAGGAATTGAAGTTGCTGAAATTCCACCTGGTTATTTCTCTAGGCATGAAAGCCATGCCACTGAAACAAAAAGTGGAAGCAAGTATGGAAAAAATGGGAGAAAGGAATGGAACAGGACAAATAGGTTTAAATGCAGCAGGCACAGTCAGGACAGGAGGCATCCCAAGAGGACGAAGCTAGCAAATGAGGAATCAATCAACCCCATTTATAAAAAGGAGCCATCACTTCTCCAGAAGCTTCTAAGCAAGGAGATTAAGGGAGATAAGAGCAAACTGCTACAAGTTTTCAGGTTCATGATCATGAACTGTTTCTTTGACAATTGGCCTGACAAGCCATTGGAGTTCCCAGATATCATGATCAAAGGCGATGTCACTCAGATTGATATTGCACAAGATACTAATGCATTTATCAAGGCGTTAGACAATGCTCATGCTTCGTTGCACAAACGATATGAGACAGTTGATGAGATTGAAAGTCTGAATGATGTTGTGGTAGCAGAAGATGAAGCAGAGACTGAAGCCAGTTCTGGTGATGATGTGGATGGTGTAGATCACTCAAGACATGAGGATGATAACAATGAAGACCATGTTGAAAGATTGGAGGAAGGCGAGATCACTGAATAGGGGCATGGAATAGTGTTGATACTTGCAGTTTGTATTATGGTCATGTAATATCTGTTATGCTTAAATTTCAGGATGGGGTTTTACTTGTCCTTAAAACATAAGTAAAATTCTTCTTATTAATATCCAGTTTTATTGCTTGACCTTTTTTGTGGATATTTGTTTTGTTGTATAGGCCATGGTGCATATAACTTGTATAAATTAGTAGGTACAAAAATGTGTGAAATGTTACTGTACTTAGCTAATTTTGTCATTTTAGATTTGCTGCAATGGTTTATTGGAATGTTAAAACTCTTTACTGTGGGAAGAGGTTCAACAATAATATGTTTTAATTTTTTTATTATCAAATTCACATGTAATGAATTACATAGGAGGCTAGACACCTACAACTCCCTTGCATCGTCAATGTTCCCAATGGCAAGCTTTGACTGATAACCATGTATGAGTTTCTAATTTACAATTAAGAAGTGATTCTTTATTTTTAGTTTTAATAAATCAAATAAATAGAATATTTAGATAGAATTTCTGAATTGGAGTTATTTTATACTTGAGAATTGTGGAATAAAACTGCGATTTTAGGATTTCTCAATGGCAGAACATTGACATTTTTTTCTCACCATGGGGACACATTGACTCCTCCACATAACCCATACCCCCTCTCAATGGCACTATGAGAGTTTGAGTCTCTGTTATCTTTTAACTCTCTCCTCTTCCAGTTTGGCTATTTTCTTGCTTCCATTCTCTTCATAGGTGACAATATGTCTATGTTTGGAGCTATTCAACTTTTCTTTTCCTAAACTAAAAATTTCTGAATCAGAATTTAAAATTTGATATTACTGAATTAAGCAGAAATTGGTTGACAGTAGTATACAAGAGATATAAAGCAATTTTCTAATTTTTCTTATAAATCAAAATTTTTAAATATCTAACAACTTTCCATGTGTGAAACCATCAAGGTGCCAATATTGCTTAGGTGTTTTGTGATCTCCTAATTGCCTAATTCAACCTAACACTTTTTTAAAAACTTGTTATTAATATCTAAAATTACACATACAAAATATTAGTTAAAAATTTATATTTATGTGTTTAGGTGTTCGTTTTAAAAAATAATAATTAGATAGTTAAGGCGAGTCCTTGATATTTAAAGAGTCATAAGGTACTCTTTATTTTTATAAACTATTAACTTACTGCCGTCTAAATAATTTACCTCTATTGAGCATCTAAATAGTTGTTGCTTGTGAGTACATTATCCAAATTACATATGTTCCCTTAAGAACTACACTAACATAAGATTATTTAATTTAGTTTATGACTAACGTGACCATGAAAGTAAAAAGTTTGATCCATATAAAAATTGGGGGGGTGGGTGGGTTTAGTTTAGTTTATAAATTAGTCAAGCTTGAGCTCGATCTCCTCAAGCTCAACTCGATTCAACTAATGAACTTAATATTAATACTACCACTTGTATCTACTCATGTCTCTCCCCAATCAATTGGTATTGGTGGAAGAAATGAAAATTTTCGTATTTGTTTGATAATAAAAAATAAATAAATAAATATCGAAGGGAATTATATTTTGATATCTCTCTATTTTGATATCTCCTTTTTCTTTTCACATAAAATAGAGATATAATGGTCCTAGTTTAGGATCGTTGGGGCTCGAACTTGCAGCTTTTGCCTTGATAGAGCAGTGCTCTACCTAATTGAACTACAATCCCAATGGGGAATTTGCTCTAAGGTTGTCATTCTACTACATTTGATTCATCCTTTAGGCACCTTTGAAAGGTAGGGAGTGTGATAATGTACATGCTTCTCTAGTCCTTCTCATTAGTAGTAGGGTTTGGTGGTCTGAAATTGACTTGGCTTCACTAAAAGGCCTCATCTCCAAAGCTCGGCTCGCGAGGCTTCCCTCTTGTTGTAGGGAATCTATCCTTCACTTCACTCTTGTAACATGCTATTCCTGTTCTCCAGTCCCAAGTCAAGGGATAGGTGGGACTTGATGCTTCAAACTTGACTTTTGATGGATCATGTTCATCCTCATGGTAGGCATAGAGGTAGACACAATGAAGCCACTTTTTTATTGACCTACTGATTAGAGGAGCATTCATAAGAGGATAGAAACTTCATCAATATATATACATATATAGTTGGTATAAAATCCTATCGATAGGATTTTAACTTAATCCTATTAGATTTTAAATCGTTAGATTTCTTTAGGAATTAGTATAATTGATAATTAAAAATCGGTTTGTCATGGTGTAACAGAATTTACTAATAGTATGGTTCGGTTTGGTTCATTATGGTTCAATTAAAAAACATGGTAATGTCAAAGGAATTAGCCAGTCATTCAAAGTTAGCAGATTCTATGGCTGATTTTATACCAAAATTAGAAGATTCTATGGCTGATTTTATACCAAAGTTAGCAAATTCTATGACTGATTTTATACCCGTAATTATGATTGTAAATTCTCTATATTTTCCTTGTTTAGGATATGCCTTATTTTCTTCAACTTGTATTCATTATATAAGGGGCATTCTTCTCCAAAGAGGACACCAGTTTTTTTGCTCAAAACTTTTTAAGATTATCATGGTATCAGAGCTTGAGTTCTGAATTCTCCTGTGTCTCTTCCTCTCAGTCCTAGTTCAGTTCCTTATTCTTAGTTATTTTGATCAAGTTATCTCAGCCTCATGTCTTCAGACAAGCATGAATTCTTGATTCGTTTCAATGGCAAAAACTACTTAGCCTGGGCATTTCACTTCAAGATATTTGTCAAAGGCAAAGATCTATGGGGTCATATTGATGGCAGCAAACATGCACCTAACAAAGACAAAGACAAGGATGAGCACTCCAAGTGGGAAGTCAAGGATGCTCAAATCATGACATGGATTCTAGGATCTGTAGAATCCAACATCATCTTGAATCTTCGACCCTTCAAAACAGCAGCTGAAATGTGGAATTATCTGAAAAAACTCTATAGTCAACACAACACTGCTCGTCGGTTTCAACTTGAATATGAGCTAGCAAGTCTTCAACAGGGCAGTATCTCAATCTTAGATTTTTATTCTACCTTCATGAATTTTTGGGCTGAATATACTGATATTGTCTATGCTACCTTACCTCCCGAAGGTCTTATTTCTGTTCAATCTGTACATGAAACTACTAAGAGAGATCAATTTCTTATGAAATTGAGATCTGAATTTGAAAGCAACAGATCTAATCTTATGAATCGAGAAACTGTTCCATCCTTGGATGCATGTCTCAATGATTTATTTCGTGAGGAACAACGGCTTCTCACTCAAGCCACCATGGAACAAATTAAATCCACTCCTATTCCTATGGCTTATGTAGCCCAAGGCAAGTCAAAAGGTAAGGACATGAGTACTATTCAGTGTTATTGCTGCAAAGAATTTGGCCATTATGCTTCAAGTTGTTCAAAAAAATTCTGCAACTATTGCAAAAAGGATGGACATATCATCAAGGAATGTCCTATTCGACCTCCCAAGAGATCTGGAACGGCATATACTGTCTCAGTTGGTTCTTCTAATGCTGGTAGTTCTAAGGATACAGCTCATCTGATACGACGTGCTCCTGCTCCTGTTTAATCTGTGACACCTGAAATGATTCAGCAAATGATCATTTCTACATTTTCCGCATTAGGACTCTCAGGTAAACCTTTCTCTAAACCTTCACCGTGGTATTTTGATTCTGGGGCTTCCCATCACATGACAAACAATGTTAAATTCCTTACCAATGTAAATAAATATCCTGGAAATCTCAAGATTTATATATATGATGGAAACTCCTTGCCTATCACTGCCACTGGTGATGTTTCTTCATCCATAACCAATGTCTTTGTCTCTCCTAACCTTACCACTAATCTTGTTTCTGTTGGACAATTAGTTGAAAATGATTGTAAAGTGGAATTTTCTAAATATGATTTTGTGGTGCAGGATCAGCAATCGGGGAAGATGATTGCAAGGGGGCCTAAAATTAGACGTCTTTTTCCTCTTCAGTTTCCTATGTATTCATGTTCCTCTTCACCTGTTATCACTTGTAATTCTGCTTATGTTGATTACCGAGCATGGTATAAACGCCTTGGACATCCAAACTCTAATGTGCTTTATGCTTTGCTAAATTCTGGTTTACTTGGTAATAAAGGGTCACCATCTCTTAGTATTGTTCAATTTGATTGCAATTCTTGTAGGCTTGGAAAAAGTAAAGTTCTGCCATTTCCCACTCACACACCTAAAGTAGTCCAGCCTTTTGATTTGATACATAGTGATGTGTGGGGAATGACGCCAGTTACTTCCCATGCTAATTACAAGTATTTTGTCACTTTTATTGATGACTATAGTCGCTTCACATGGATTTATTTTCTGCATTCTAAAGATGAATTATTTTCTGTCTTTAAGCTTTTTCATGCACATATTCAGACCCAATTTTCTGCTAGTATCAAAATTCTTCGTTCTGATAATGGGGGAGAATACATGTCTCATTTATTTCAAGAATTTTTACAAACCAATGGTATAATTTCTCAAAGGTCTTGTCCTTCAACCCCTCAACAGAATGGGGTGGCTGAAAGAAAGAACCGACACCTTCTAGATGTTGTTCGCACCCTCCTATTAGAGTCATTTGTACCCTCTCGTTTTTGGTGTGAAGCTCTCTCAACTGCTGTCTATCTCATCAATAGGTTACCTTCTCCTTCCTTGAACCATGTTTCCCCTTTCTTTCGGTTATTTGGTCATACCCCAAATTACTTTAATCTTCGTATCTTTGGTTGTGTGTGTTATGTTCATCTTCCTACACACGAACGGACAAAACTAACAGCTCAAGCTGTTCAATGTGCTTTTCTAGGCTATTCGGTGCACCAAAAAGGTTTTCTTTGTTATGATCCCAACCTACGACATATTCGGGTTTCTCGAAATGTGATTTTTTTAAAAAAATTAGTATTTTTTTTCCACACACAAGGATGACCTTTCTCCTTCATTCTCTGTTTTGCCAATGTTTACTAACTATTCTGAAGATTCCATGCCTTCAAAGCCTCTCATAGTCTACCAACGACGCAAGATTCCAGCATCTCTTGGGCCCCCTCCAGCTCATTCCCTTAATGTTGATCTTGTTCCAACAACTGCACCAGCACCTCTCAGACAAAGTACTCGAGTTCGTAAACCACCAGATAGGTATGGTTTCACCTCTTCTTTATCCTTGATAGCCACCTTATCCTCTATTCCTATTCCATCATCCTATAAGTAGGCTATGGAGCATGAATGTTAGCGGAGAGCTATTGAAATAGAACTTCTTGCACTTGAAGAAAACCAAACATGGGATATTGTACCATGTCCACCATCTGTGAAACCTCTTGATAGTAAGTTAGTGTTTTCTATCAAGCTCCGTTCTGATGGATCCATAGAACGTTAGAAGGCTAGATTGGTGATTTTTGGCAACAAGCAAGAGTATGGCCTAGATTATGAAGAGACCTTCGCACCAGTAGCCAAAATGACCACTGTACGAACAATACTCGCCCTAGCAGCATCACAATCATGGTTTTTACATCAAATGGATGTAAAGAATGCTTTCTTGCATGGTGATCTCAAGGAGGAAGTTTACATGAAACTTCTCTACGGTATGCCTACTTCTTCCCCTAATGATGTTTGCAAACTAAAACGCTCTTCGTATGGATTGAAGCAGGCACCATGAGTATGGTTTGAAAAGTTTTGATCGACCCTCCTTAGTTTTTCATTTACACAAAGCTAGTATGACTCCTCACTTTTTCTCCAACGGACATCCAAGGGCATAGTTGTTCTTCTTGTTTATGTGGATGACATTGTCATCACCGGTTCTGATATGGAGGCTATATCTAAACTTCAGAATTTGTTGCACTCTACTTTCCACATGAAAGATCTCGGCCCACTCACCTATTTTTTGGGGTTAGAGGTGCATCATCAGCCTCAAGGTATCTTCTTGAATCAACACAAGTATATTATGGATTTGGTTTAGCTAGCAGGACTCATAAACACTAATTCTGTTGACAACCCAACGAAAATTAATGTAAAATATCGACGGGGTGAAGGAAAACTTCTTGAGGATCCCACTTTATATCGCAAGCTGGTTGGAAGTCTTATCTATCTAACTATCACCCGCTCGGACATCTCTTATGCTGTCCATATTGTCAGTAAGTTCATGCAAGCCCCTCGGCATCTCCACCTATCTCCACCTATCATGGGCACACAAAGTCATGGCTTATTCTTCCCTACTGGTTCTTCCCTCAAACTACAAGCCTATAGTGATGCAGATTGGGCTGGTTGTTCGGACACAAGAAAATCAACTACAGGATGGTGTATGTTTCTTGGTGATGCTCTTATCTCTTGGAAATGCAAGAAGCAAGACTCGGTCTCCAAATCATCCACTGAGGCAAAGTACCGTGCCATGTCTACTGCATGCTCAGAAATCATTTGGTTACGTGGTCTTTTAACAGAGCTTGGTTTCACCCAAGATCAACCTACTCCCTTACATGCTGACAACACTAGTGCCATCCAAATTGCAGCCAATCCTGTCTACCATGAACGCACAAAACACATAGAGGTTGACTGTCACTCTATCCGGGAGGCCTATGATCGCCAAGTTATCACTCTCCCACATATCTCCACTATTCTACAGATTGCAGATATTTTCACCAAACCAATGACACGACAACGGCATAACTTTCTTGTTAGCAAATTGATGCTTGTTGACTTACCAGCATCAATTTGAGGGGGGATGTCAAAGAAATTAGCCAGTCATTCAAAGTTAGCAGATTCTATGGCTGATTTTATACCAAAAGTAGCAGATTCTATGGCTGATTTTATACCAAAGTTAGCAGATTCTATGGCTGATTTTATACCCGTAATTATAATTGTAAATTCTCTATATTTTCCTTATTTAGGATATGCCTTATTTTCTTCAGCTTGTATTCATTATATAAGGGGCATTCTTCCCCAAGGAGGACACCAGTTTTTTTGCTCAAAACTTTTTAAGATTATCAGGTAAAATAACTTCCAGTCAAAAATGAGCGAGAAAGAGAGAGAGATTTCTAATTAATTAAAAGTAAATATATATTATAGCCTAATTCTCGAGTAAAGTCTTGATCACATATTGAAGTAAGGTTTTGAGATTTTATCGATAATTTTCATGTGCTTTTGATCTGTATAAAAATTATTGTACCCTAAAATAGGGATATGAAAGCTGTTTAGCACATTGTTAGTCCTCAAATCTTTCTTTTGGTTTATTTATGAGAATAAAAATAAATTTCTGTTTGGGATTCATAACCAGGGGGATTATTTCATTTATTCTAGCAAATTGCAATAATTTTTGTATATTGCTACCTATTTTAGTGTATCATGAAATATTATCTCCACTCCCAACAACTTTAGCCACAGATGCTTATCTCTATTTTCTCCAAATTGAGCTAAAATCTTCAGCTTAGACCTGCATTTTCGTCTTCTGGCTACACCTAACTGTTGCTATTTTTGTTATATTTAGACCATGATGTGAGATTCTTGTTACTATTGTACTCATATACTGAGCTAGTTGTGATACTTTTATAGATAATTTTTAAAGTTTGTTGATCTAGCAACAACACTTTGTATGTTGCCTAGAGCTGGAATAGAGGCTTTGATAATTTTCAAAGCCTATTTTGCAAGTAATATTAGTCCTAAAATCGAATAGTATAATTTATTTTCCCTTGCAACAAAAATTCGTAGGAAACAACTTTTATTTGATTTGCATGTTCAAATTTGCACAAGATTCTAATTTTTTTAATCTATTAATCCATTTAAATCTTTTATTTTTGAAACCATCAAATTCAATTTTTATTTATGATATTATGAAATAGTTTATTAAAAATTTAGTTTATTGCTAACTTTGTTATCAGTTATATTTTCCTTATGATATCAAATAATTTTGAAATAGATGACCAATAGGTAAAATGCTAATTCAGAATTTGTTCTTGACTCACACTTTGTTGAAGCATTATGAGAAATAGAGAATTCATATCATATTAGAGAAGATGATATTTTTCATATACCAAGTTTGAATAAAGTGGTGGAAAGAAGTAATAAACTACACGAGGGGATGGAGTTCAAAACATTGGAGGAAGTTAGAGATTTCTATAATTGATATGCATCTAAAAGTGGATTTAGTATTTGGAAAGGAACAAGTTATAAGTTATCAAAATCAGGTGTAATTAGAAGACAAGAATTTACTTGTTCATGTAAGGGTTTTCCTAAACTAAAGGGAAAAGAAGGAGATGTTGAAAATTTTGGAAGCATGGGAACACTAAAGAAAGAAAAAGTCTAGTATTTGTACTAGTCGCAAGGCTAGTTTACATGTCAAATTAGAAGAAATTAATAAGTGGATTATTAATTAGTAAGATAAATTTTGTCTTATAACAAAAGAAAATGAAGGCAGTTCTTATTTATCAAGGTCTGCAAGAGATGTTAGAGGGTAAAGAAAAGAAGTCGGCCAAGACAAGCAAGGAAGATTGAGAGGAGATAAATCAGAAGATATTGAATTTAATTATTCTAAGTTTGACTGATGAGGTTTTGTACAATATCATTAATAAAGAGATGATGGTAGATATCTTGACAAAACTTAAGAAGTTATACATATCAAAAAAGCTCACAAACAAGTTCTATATGAAATAACAATTGTATAAACGGTATATGAGTAAAAGTACAACTATTTTGTATCACTTGAATACCTTTAATAAGATTATTAATGATTTGCTGAAAGTTAATATGAAGTTTGAAAAGGACGAGAAGGAGTTGATTTTTTTGATGCCTTTTCCTGTTTCGTATAATCATATTGTAATCATAATTTTTTTTATGGTAAAAAACCTCTTAAGATAGAAGAGGTAAAAAACTAGTCTTCTTTTTAATGAGAAGAGGAGAAATGCCAACATTGATATTGAGATTGGTGAAGAATTGATGGCTTATAAAAGAAGAAATCTAGAGAATGTGAAGAAAGCAAGTAACGATCAAAATCAAAATCAAAAATAAAAGTACAATATTATTCATATAAGAAATATGACCACATCAATTGGCATTACTCGGATCGTAGGAAAATAGAGTCTTCAAATATGGTGACAATAGATGGATAATACTTCTGAGAATAGTGCGGATGAAGACGTTCTTGTAGTATTTGTAGAAACCAACACTTCTGGTGAGTGAATTTTAGATTCTGGTAGTTCATACCATGTTTACTCTAAAAAGGAGTGGTTTACTTCTTATGAGGAGAATAGAAAGGAATGTACTGTTTGATTGGATGGCAATTCGACTTGTGAGATCGCCAGTGTAGAAACAATCCAAATTTAAATATTTGATGGAGCGGTTCATACTCTTACTCGGATGAGGCATGTCCCCAAGATGCAAAAGAATCTAATTTCATTTGGTGTGCTAGATTCAAAAGACTGTAATTATTCAATTAAAGATGGAGTCATCAAAGTGACATGTGGTATTAGGATCCTAATGAAAGGAGAGAAGTGCAACAATATTTATCAATTAATAGGAAACACCATTGTAGATGAAGTTTTGATGGCTACAGTAGTGAAGAGGAAGCGTGTACTCGGAGTGATTTGATCGGCAATAGACGTTCTTCCCAAGTTACTTTTACTATGTCAGTAGACACAAATCTTCCGAGAGACTTCCAAAAGTACAAAACTGTAGGCATGAAGAGCGAATTAGAGGTTGGCTCGAGCTCACGTCTTACAATTAACTGAATAAGGTAGTAGCCCAGAGGGAGGGGCTGAATGAGATATGATGGCTGAAGCTTCATGATAGTGGCATGTCCAAGCTTAAACTAAGGTGAAGATTATTGAGTTTGGATGTCTTAAACTCAGATTGAAGTTTGAGTTAAAGTAGAAATCTAAAGTTGAGCTTAGACTTATGATTGATTTTGAATGTTTATTATGTAATATTAAGAGTTATAATTAAAGTAAAACTCATACTCAATAAAGGCCTATAAATATTCTAATAATACATAAGGTTTAGATGTGGTGTACTGCGGAGGTTGAAATAGAGAGAAATAGATAGAGAGGAATAGAGAGAGTAAAGAAAAGAGAAAGAGAGAAAGTGTCAGCTCTCATGTGTGAGTCTTTCCAGTACTTCTCGATGATCTCTCGTGGTGGTTCATCATGACATTCTCTTGGAGATTTTTTTTGAAGGTGGAGGCATTACCGATACTTGGTAAAGAATTTAGTTGGGTAAAAAAGAGTAGAGCCTTTATTGTAGACTCTTATAAAACCTTTTGATAGTGAATTTCTCGCTCCCCCCATGGAAGTAATCCGATTTTGGATGAACCACATATATCACTGTGTTTTTTATTATTTTTTTATTTTGTATTACTTCTCATTTCTTGTATTGTTTAAGAATAATATAATTTGTGAATCTTCTGCTGTAAATCCCAACACTTCAAAGACCCACTTTCTTAATTTAAATAAATACATATTCAAAGAAAATAGGACAATGATCGAGATGTTAGATAACCAAAATATTAGAAGCAATCAAATAATGTCCATAATTATTGCACAACATGAAGGTCTTTATAATGTGGGATTCACAATAAGAGATTTATTTAATGAGTTGGGCAAATCCAATCGAAAGTATGATGGTATCGATATTTCTACTACTGTCAAATACTTCAAAGAATTACAAGTTGAAAATCCAACATTTTATTATGCCATTTAAATTGATAACATGGCATGGAATCACTTTTGGGTGGATGGATGGTCCACAATGGCTTATTAATCTTTTGTTGATGTTGTGACATTTGATACAACTTATATGACAAATAGATATAATATGCCATTTGCTCCATTTATTGGAGTTAATCAGCATTGTCAATTAATTTTATTTGGATGTGCTCTCAATAGAGATGAGTTAGCTGAATCTTTTATATGAGTTTTCGAAATATGGTTAGAAGCTATGTTCAATAAACATCCAAAATCAATTTTGACCGATCAAGATCCAGCAATGAAGAAGGCAATTGCAAAAGTTTTGCCAACTACAATCCATTATTTTTGTTATTGGCACATCATGAAGAAAGCAAGAGAACATCTAGGAGTTATTTATAATGTGAAAATTGGATTCTAGCAAGACTTGCATTTTTGCATTAACCATAGCATGATTATTGAAGAGTTTGAAAATAGGTGGGCAATAATTGTTAGAACTTATGACTTGCAAGAGAATTCACATTTGCAATTGCTATATAAGATTCATCATCAATGGATTCTAATATTTTTTAAGGACATCTTTTTAGTTGATATGTACTCAACACAACGTAGTGAAAGTATGAACAAGGTTTTCAAAGACATCCTTGATTGTCAAATTTCAGTTTATCAATTTGTTTTACACTATGAGAAAGTAGTTGAATATAGATATAACAAAGAAGATGAAGAGGACTTCAAGGCATTCCAAGACAAGCCATCATTGTGGTCTATATATTCGTTGGAGAAACATGCACGCGATGTTTACACAAAGAACTATATTCAAATTATTCACAGAACAATTAAAGCTAACCACTTCATATGAAATGCAAGAGATAAAAGCAAATGAGATATTTCAACTAGTCAGCATTGATAGCTTTGAGAAGCCAAAAACTAGAAAAGCATCATATATTGTGAAAGTTAATACCTCCGAAAATGAGATAACTTGTTGTTGCAAGTTATTTGAGTTTGGTGGCATACTTTGTGCACATGCACTCAAGGTGTTGATACACCTTCAATTTCATTATATTCTATCGGGGTACATTTTGAGAAAATGGACCAAAGAAGCAAAAAAAGGAAATTTTGTTACTATAGAATCCAAAAGGATAGAGGTTGTGAATTCACATCAAGAATGTCAAGGTTTAGTTCATTGTCTCAAAAAATATTGGAGTTAGCAACAGAGGGATCTATTTATATGCACATCTACTAGCATATTGATAGGTAACTTGATAAGTTGTTGCAAGAAGTCAAAAATTTAAAATGTAAAGCAACTACCATGTCTAGTGGCACACCACCAATTTCTCCTTCAAGCATAATTAGTGATACTATTGAATATATGATTAAAGACCCTTCGCAATTATAGTATAAGGGAAAATGAAAGGTTCAACACTATTTAAATTCTCGAGAAAAGAGCTACAAAATCAAGAACTTGCAGCAAATGTGGTGAAAAAGGACATAATAGTCGGACTTATATTTTTTTATAATTTTATTTATTGTTATTTCTTTTGCATCTTTTGTGAAATTTTAGGATGATAGAAATGAAAAACTTTTTTGATGTAGTACATATTGAAGTTTCCAAATTAGAGAAGGATGAGAAACAAGAAGAATACAATGAATCTAATGAAGAAAAATATACCTAATGTACTAGTATTTCATTTATTTTTTAGATATTTATGTTTTTATTTGGTTATTAATGAAATTTATTTATTTTTTGTTAGGTTGTTGAGAACGAGTGTACCCCTCATTTTGATTCTTCAAATAAAATTATTCTAATGTTTAGTGTGCAAATTATCTTAAATGATGTATTTGAGGATTTTTTTGATCCAATGAGCAATAGCACATAGTTAATCTGAGTGTAGATCTAGTTTATTCTACTATCATATCAAGAAATTAGATTATTGTCTATTTTGATTGAATGGAGAAAGTTTTTTAAATTTTCTGAATGGTTCATCTGTAACATTTAAGCTTTAGTTCATCAAGGCAAACTAACGTGAAAACTGACAATGTCTTGGTCAGTTAATTTTTGGGCAAGTTAAAATGGGAGTATACTAGGTAACTTTTCATTGTTTTGTTACGGCAGAATGGTTTCTGTTTGTGACCATACCTACTTAATGGTCAATAATTAAATTTTTTCTGGCAGGTCTTTTTTAAGATGTGCCTTTCACTGTCTTATTGCTGCATTTTGTTGTTTGAAGTGTTGGATTATTAATGATGGAGATTACTGAAAACCATGGACTGAGCTATTTATTAGTGCATTATTTATTTGTGGAAACTCAATTTGTTATATGTTGAGTAATTTTGAAAAGCTACAGTGAAATCTCTGTTAACCATTTAGAGCTGTCATCTAAGAAATAGACATTAATGCCTCAATTTTTTCAAAAATCAGAATAATTATAATAAAATTATTACAAGATTTAAGGCATCAAACAATACATACGCCTAGAATTTACATGTCTGGAGGACCCTTGTTTATGCTCTTTCTAATGGTATAGATGCTTTGTACAAATTAAGCAGATAGTTGAGTGTGAAGTTGGAAACCTGAAAAAAATTGGAAAAATTTTAAAAACCTCATCAATATACAAGAACTTCATGAAAAACTGAAGTGATTCAAGCTGGAGAAAGGAAATGAAGTATGTATTTCAATCCTGAAGTTCGAATGTTCAACAACATACTCCCTTGTGTTGACACTCATAATACAACATCAAGATATTGGTATTAAGCAACATACATAATTACATAATCAGACAAGAACTTCCATGCTGAAAGGAACATCTGTAGACTCAATGTGTTCACTTTCACATCACCATTTCAAGCCTGAATTTGAGATAAATTTCCACGCTGAAAGAAGCAGCAGTAGTCTGCATAGTGAATGCATTTCACATCCTCGTTTCAAGGTCAGGGACAACAACCTTTCTTTCCAATATATTCTCACTTTTGGCATTTGCTGCAGGTGCCATGTCCAGATCACCTGCACTCTGCTCAGAAATTTGTCACTGTTGGAATCACCATCATGTTTTTTAAACCCAAGCTTAAATCTAAGTTTGTTTCTTTGGTCTCATCAGTGGGAACCTGATCCTCGTCGGAAGCTGGCAACAAAATTGTTTTGTGAGAGAAAACAAACCAAGCAATAACTGAATTCTATTTGAAATAAATATAAAGCTTGATCACATAGCTCTTTAAATGCAAAAACTGCAGTTTCACGAAGCAAGACATGCTTCCCAAGGATCTGACAAGATGATGCTTAAAATTATAGCCTCCATGATGCTTAAAACTATAGCTTCCACAAAGAAATGTAACACAACAGTAAAAAGAATATGAGAATCGGCAGGAGATCCAAGCAGCAACTAAAACTCACCCAATTATTTTTTTCTGACCCGAAACCCTACACTACAATAAATCAGGGTATTGGTGATACTTTTTCTACAGCAGTCACGAAAATACCCGGAATTCTCGATGTTTTTGTATATACAGGGGGAATTTCCGGTGTTTTATTTTAAATGCTTGAAATTTCTGATATTTGTATATAAAACATAGTGAAAAGACCGGCGCTTTAAGAGAAACGTTGGTATTCGCCCTAAGCCACCCTCGCCGGCCCTTTCCCGCCTCGGCCTGTGCCGCTCGCTCCTGGCCCCGTCCCGCCTTAGCCTGCACTGCCCTCACCTGTGCTGCCCATGCCCAACCCCACCCCACCTCGGCTCGCACTGCCACACTCAGCCCCATCCCGCACCGCCCACATCCAGCCTTGACCCGGCTGCCCTGGCCCCACCCCGGCCTAACCCACGCTTCATATTGGACGCTCAAAAAAAATTCAGATATATCGAAAGAAGCTAATTCAGAAGTTAAGGGAGGCATGACAAATGATCTAATTCACTCTTTTACTTAACTTAGGATTTATTTAACTTAGTATTTTTCTATGTTAAAATTATCTTCATTATGATATCATGAGTCTCTCCTACTATGAGTCAAGTAGGTCTTATTCGTGAATTCCACCAACCCAAAATTAACTTTAAGCCGAATCCTATTCAGTTTAGGACTTGGGGAGGATGAATCATTATTTAGGATTTTATTTTCGTAGGTTAACTTATTTCGGACTTCTACCAACCCAATAATGGGTTCAAGCTGAGTTGTATTCAGTGTAGGACTTGGAAAGTCAGAAACCTACTCAAATAAGACTTTTTGTATTTGTATAAATAGGCCTTTAGCTCTATGAACGAAGGAACCATTATTATTCTCAATAAAGTTCTACTTTAGTTATTTTTCTCTTTTTCTTGTGGATTCAAGGAGTTCTTAACAGAGACAACAGTATTGTTCTCGTCTACCACGCTTGTTTTTACATCAAGTGGTATCAGAGCGAGACTCTCTTTAGTTAATGTCTAACGATAACGCAACCAGAAGCAACCCTAAAGACGGTGCTTTTGTGGGTAATCACATCAGCCGTGAGTATTTTGACTCGACCATTAAGGCAATTCAAAACTCACTTACAAGCTTTGATGCTGAGGATAGATCAACTCGAAAGCCTGAATCAACTATGTCGACAGATCAATGAAGTGACTCGCGATCCAATTGGTCGAGGAAAGGCTTCGCAAGTGAATCGAAAGGGTTTGCAAATCCTTGAAAACTCCAGCGATAAAGAAATTAAAGAAATCCTTCATCGACCAGTTTCTGAGCATAATAAACATCATGATTTTCGCTTGAAAATTGATATCTCATCTTTTAATGGCCAACTTTAGATCGAAAATTTTTTCGCTTGGCTTACTGAAGTGGAACGATTTTTCGACTACATGAAGATTCCAAATTCGAAGAAAATAAAGCTTGTTGCTTACCGACTCAAGAAGGGTGCATCAGCATGGTGGGAACACATCCAGTTGAAAAGGACACGCCAAAATAAAACTCCAATTCGAGCATGGTCACGAATGAAGGCTCTTCTCGAAAAGCAATTCCTTCCCATAGATTATGACCAGGTACTCTTTTAGTAATATCAAAATTGTCGACA
The DNA here is from genome assembly GCA_005019695.1 of Trichopus zeylanicus subsp. travancoricus. Taxonomy (NCBI): domain Eukaryota; kingdom Viridiplantae; phylum Streptophyta; class Magnoliopsida; order Dioscoreales; family Dioscoreaceae; genus Trichopus; species Trichopus zeylanicus. The sequence continues at coordinate 34,249 of RXID01015021.1, forward strand.
AGTTAATCGCAGTGTAAAGGCATATGCTGAGAGATTTTATCACCTATCAGCACGTAATAATCTAGTAGAGACTGAATCTCATCAAGTGGCAAGATTCATCGATGGACTACGCACAACCATCCAAGATAGGATTTTCTTACAATCTATTTGGATGGTTAATGAGGCTATGAGGAGTGCAACTCGTGTAAAGTCCCAATTGGAGCGACTTGTCATCAAAAAGCAGGTGAGGAGAACAATTGATGAGAATTCAAAAAGAATACAATCTATTTTTAATAAAGGTGCAGCTACACAATTTTCTCAACCTCCCACACAAGTGAGTTTTGAAACTAGACCTACAAGGCCATTAGGAAACACCATATCAACAAACAACTCAAATTCAAATCCTGATCTAAAGTGCTATCGTTGTAGAAAATTTGGATATCGTTCTAATATTTGTCCAACACGACAGCTTGTGAACCTAACTATTGAAGATAATTTTGTGACTGATGATTTACATGACTTAAAAGATGATGACCTACCTTGTGATCAAGAAAATTATGAAGATAAAATATTCGAGTCTGATAGTGAAAGGTCATCTTTAGTAGTTCAGAATCTGATGTACATACCAAAGTAAAAGGAAAACCTACAACATCATAATATTTTCCGCACTCGATGCACAGTTGATGACAAGGTCTGGGACATGATTATTAATAGGGGAAGCAGTAAAAACATTATCTTCAAAACTATGGTCAACAAACTTCAATTGAAAACGGAATCATATCCCTTTCCCTATAAGATCGGCTGGATTAAAAAGGTTGGTAAAACTAAGATAACTAAACGGTGTCAAATTTGTTTTTCCATTGGAAAATTCTACAAGGGTGAGATAACCTGTGATGTTGTGGAGATGGATATATATCATATCTTCTTAGCAGACTTTGGCAATTTGATAGCGATTTTACACATCGTGGACAAAACAATCGCTACATTTTCTTCAAACATAAAAAAAAAATTATTCTCACCTCCATTGGTGAAGAACGTCGATCTAAAATTTTACAAGATGAAGATCACTCCTTTCTGATTATGCAAAATTTTATAAACGAGACTAAAGAAACAGCTCAAATATTTGTTGTGATTGAGAAATGAATGCAAATAATGCCCACTGAAGCTCTAAAAAGCTTGCGACCCTTCCTAAATGAATTCAAGAAAATTATACCCAATGATCTTCCTGATGAATTACCTCCAATGAGAGATATTCAGCACCACATTAACCTTGTTCCTGAAGCGAGTTTACCAAATCTGTCCCACTACAGAATGAGTCCAAAAGAGTCACAAATTTACAAGACAAGATTGAAGAATTGATCAGAAAAGGAATGGTTAAAGTCAGCATGAGCCCATGTGTAGTTTCAGCCTTATTAACACCTAAGAAAGATGGAAGTTCGCGGATGTGTGTAGATAGTCGAGCCATTAACTGAATCACTGTAAAGTATAGATTCTCAATTCCTTACTTAGAAGATATGTTGGACATTTTGGAAGGATCAAAGGTGTTCTCTAAAATAGATTTGAGGAATGGATACCATCAAATCAGAATTAGACCCAGTGATGAATGGAAAACAGCTTTCAAAACAAAAAAAGGATTTTATGAGTGACTTATTATGCCTTTTAGACTCTCAAATGCACCAAGGACCTTCATGTGATTGATAAACTAGATATTCAAACCCTTCATTGGTCATTTTGTTCTTGTTTACTTCGATGATATCCTGGTGTACGGTATCTAGCAGAAAAACATAAAAGGTGTCTAGCAGAAGTACTTACTGTGTTGAAGAAGAAGTTATACATCAGCTCAAAGAAATGCTATTTTATGACTGACCATTTGGTACTCTTGGGATTCATGATAAATGCCGAAGACATTTATATTGATGAAGAAAAAGTAAAAGCTATTAAGGAATGACCGATACCCAGAAGTGTATCAGAAGTTAGAATCTTCTATGATCTGACGACATTCTATCGGAGATTTGTCAAAAATTTTAGTTCCATTATGGCACCAATAATCGAGTGTTTAAAACAAAGCAAGTTCTTCTAGACTCAAGAAGCTAATATATGCTTCGAATTAATCAATGAAAAGTTATCTACTGCACCTGTTTTGACATTGCTTAGTTTCAAGAAATTATTCGAGGTAGACTGTGATACTTCATACATATGCATTAGAGCCGTTCTATCCTAAAAAGGAAAACCGGTAACTTTCTATAGTAAAAAGTTGAGTGAAACTCGAAAGAAGTGGTCAACATATAAGCTGGAATTTTATGCGGTTATACAAGCAGTTTGTCATTGGAAGCACTATCTAATTCAACAACATTCTATATACTGACCACCAAGGTTTAAAATTCATTGATATCTAGAAGGACTTGAATCGCATGTATGATCGATGGTCACCATTCTTACAACAATACACGTACGTTTTAAAATACAAATCTGGACAAAAAAATAAAGTGGCGGATGCTTTAAACCGTAAGGTAGCCTTGATGGTAACTATAAGCAACGAAGTTAAAGGGTTTGATTATTTGAAGGAATTGTATACTGAAGATGAAAATTTTAAAGAGAAGTTTAGAAAGTGCCAAATAGGACGAAGAAGTAATTTATATCTCCATGAAGACTTTCTTTTTAAGAGTTTTCGTCTTTGCATTCTAAGGTACTCCTTGAGAGAAAAGGTGGTGAAATAGTTGCATAGTAGTAGCCTAACAGAACATCTTGGGCGTGACAAAAGCATTGCATTAGTTGAAAAGCGCTATTATAGGCCACAACTTAAGAAAGATGTCAGTCGCTCGTACAAAGATGTTATGTATGCCAAACAGCAAAAAAAAACTCTTAAAACACTAGCTTTTATATCCCATTGTCTGTGCCAAATGCCCCATGGGAGGATTTATCGATGGACTTTGTTTTGGGCCTCCCCAGAACTCAAAGAGACTTAGATTCAGTATTTGTTATTGTGGATAAATTTTCCAATATGATACACTTCATTCCATATAAGAAAACAACAGATGCAACAAGGGTGGCTAATTTATTCTTTCAGGAGATTGTAAGGATACATGAAATACCAAAGACCATCACTTCTGATCGGAATACAAAATTTCTAAGTCACTTTTGAAAAACATTGTGGAGGCAATTTGATACGTTTCTACAATTTAACAGTACTTATTATCCTCAAACAAATGGATAAACTAAAGTAGTGAATCGAGCACTTGTAAACATCATTCGGTGTCTTGCAAGAGACAAACCAAAGTAGTGGGATTATGCATTCGCACAAGCTAAATTCGCTTTCAATAACATGAAGAACAGGTTCACGAGAAAATCGTCATTTGAAATTATCAATGGAAGAATCCCAAAACACCCGCTGGATTTGGTAGTGTTGCCCAAATTACCAGGAACAAACATAACTGCAGATAATATGGTGGAAAGAATATTGAAGTGCATGCTGAGGTAAAGAAAAAATTAGAAAAATGCAATGCCAAATACAAAATTAAAGCGGACATTCATAGGCGTACAAAAGAATTTCAAGAAGGAGATCTGGTGATGGTGCACTTGAAGAAAAAACAATTTCTATATGGAACTTACAACAAATTGAAACAGAAGAAAATTAGGCCACTGAAGATACTAAGAAAGATAAACGATAATACTTATACCATCAACCTCCCGAAGGATTTGGGAATCTCAAAACACTTTTAATATTCAAGATTTGTTTGACCACTATACACCTGAGAACTGCAAGTTCTGACAAAATAACTCGAGAATGAGTTCTTTATAAAAAGGAGACACTGATGTAGGACGCTCAAAGGAAGTTTAAAAATATCAAAAGAAGCTAATTCAGAAGTCAAGGGGTCATGGCAAATGATTTGATTCACTCTTTACTTAATTTAATATTTATCTAACTTAGTACCTTCCTATGTTGAAATTCTCTTCATTATGATGTCATGAGTCTCTCCTACTATGAGTCAAGTAGGTCTTATTCGCGGATTCCACCAACCCAAAATTAATTTTGAACTGAATCCTATTCAGTTTAGGACTTGGGGAGGATGAACCATTATTTAAGATTTTATTTTCGTAAATTAACTTATTTAGGACTTTTACCAACCCAATAATGAGTTCAAACTGAGTTGTATTCAGTATAACACTTGAAAAGTCAGAAACCTACTCAAATAGAGATTCTGGTATTTGTATAAATAGGCTTTCAGCCCTATAAACGAGGGAACTATTATTATTCTCAATAAATTTCTACTTTAGTAGTTTTTCTCTTTTTCTTATGGATTCAAGAAGTTCTTAACAGAGGCAACGGTGTTTTCCTCGTCTACCACGCTTATTCTGCGTTAGCGCTGCCCGTGAATTAGTAAGTAAAAAAAAACAAATTATTTCGACAAATTATTTCGACTACGGTTTGATATGATATTACTTGTATTTCATGATTTTTTTCATTGTCGTTTTAGCATTTTAGAGTCATTTTTGACTTGCTATCTGATCTAGGACTAATTAAGTTTTTGCCAATATAATGTTTCGATTTCTCGTTTTGAACATAGTAGTTTTTGTATTTCTATGGATGGAATTGATTGTAGGAATTCTTTAATTACGTCTAAAGAAAGTAAAATTTTGTCAAGGAGTTCTTGATATAATTCAAGATTAGAAAGCAAAAGACTTTTTGGAGAAAAAATAAAAATGTAAAAAAATCATAAAAGGAGATCAATTTTGAATTGAAGGCAGATTAACTTCAATTTAGAGAAATTAGAGGAAGAAAAAGGTTGAGGTTTGTCACTAATCATGTACTACGTGGGTAGAGTTCAATATAATAATTATATTTTGAGTAGAAAAATAAAGTCAAACCATTATTTTAGACTAATTTAATAAAAGTGGTGTAATGTCTAGTATGGCATATATTTTTAGATTATGTAATATACTTTGTGACTTGGAATCCCATCCTAATCACTTAAGAGTTAATACATAATTATTTGTCTTTATCAATATAATTCTCGAAGAAACTGAGATTTTAGGCTAAAAAATATTTAGTTCTCTCTTAAAATTTTAATATGGCATAAGCTTAAATCTTGAGCTATGACAACCTTCCCTTCATCTATTGTGGCTTCAACCATCAATTAATAGACAAAACCTATAGTTAACTGAATAAATATAGACGCGCTTGTCATTGTTGTATGATATAATTATTCAATAGGTTTTTATTTTGTAATATATGTAGTTGTAATTTGTGTATGTTAATTGTTTAATTATAATTTTTTATTTGTGTATGATGTATGTTGCATTATACAGAATATATTTTTAATATATATAATTTCTTAAAAATATAATTTATAATAAAAATAACAATTCTCGGTGTTTTCAGCCACATGTGCTGCACGCATTGCTCCGTGTTGCAACTGCACTGCATGGCCGCTACCCTGCGCTACTATTACCCCGCATAGCCATGGCCTCGCGTAGTTGCTATCTCAACACAGTCCGCTCCGACGCTCTGTCACTCCTCACCTTGCTTTGGCTCGCCATCAGGTTTGCCGTCAAGAAAGATAATAATTTTACACAGGAATCCCCCAAAAATATAAATTTACAATAAGATATCTAATTTTAGTTATTTTAATTCAATCTAGTCCTTTAGCATCAAATTCCAACACAAAATAGTCCCCAAATACAGTACGAATTAAATATAATAATTTAATAATTAATCTAAGGTTTTTGCGAATCTATAAGTCTAGACACATGCTAGTAATTGTCCAGAATATACTCGTTATTATCAAATAATAGAAAGGAGATTTTTAATGAAAGATTCAACCAAAATAGAAGCCACCTGCCTTAACATCACCTTCGACCTTATTGCAATCCCAAATCTTCTCCTTTATCAACTGTAGTTTCATCCAACCCTTTCGGCGTCAATGGCTTCTCTGTGTGTAAAGAAAAGTTTGTTAGATCTCCTAATTCTCCACGTTTTCTTTTATATTTATCCACTAGCTACATCCCCGATTTTAAAGGATACATGCTCTTTGACTTATTCTCCTTAACCACTTAAGCCTAAAATCCAATAATCCTAGTCTAATAATTTTCGGTATAATATTCCTCCTACTTTAAAAGAATTTGATTTCTAAATTCAGTTAGTGACATACCTTAAAATAACTGAGAAAATTTTGTTTTCACATCTTCCCTTTCCTATGTAGCCTCATATTTGGAATGATGTTGTCATAATACTTTTACCAAAAGAATTACTTTTCTTCTAAAAACATGCTCCTTCCACTCCAAAATTTGAATAGACTGTTCTTTGTATATCATATCTTTCCACAATTGTAATGGTTGGAAGGTGAGAATATGTGAAAGGTATGCGACATACTTCCTCAACATAGATATATAAAAGATATTATGCATATTTGTTAGGATTGGAGGTAGAGTTAAACAATAAACAATAATACCAATACTCTCTAAAATCTTAAATGGTATGATATAGTGGGGAGCAAGTTTGCCCCTTACACTAAATCTCATCACCTCCTTCACAAGAGAGACCTTAAGAAAGGTATGTTCTCCTATATGAAACTCAAGAGCTCACATTTGGTGATTAACATAACTTTTCTGTCTATTCTGAACTATATATAACTTCTGTCAAATCACCTCAATTTTCTCTATTATAATTTGTACTAATTTTGTTTCAAGTATCTGTCTCTCCTTAACCTTCATTTAACAAATTGGTGATTTGCATTTTTTCCCATACAAAACCTCATATGAAACCATCTATATCAACATGATAGTTGTTATTGTAAGTAAACTTTAATAATACCAAATATTCATCCCAATTTTCTTTCAATTCCAATGTGTGACCGACTGGTGCTATATGGTGTTAGTCTATACAACACACATATCTACTACAAATCATAGAAAGTCTCACCGAATGTGTCAGAATTTATGGGATTAGTTTTAATAATCCGAGATGACCAAAAACCGAGGGAGTGATCTTGATATGCGAATCAAAATGTGTTAATTTTGAGTGAGCTATTAAGTATTATGAGAACATTGATTTCTAATAATTACAAACTCTTATTATTAATTATTCCGACGATTGTTAGAAAATTTCTAAAACAAAACCTAACTAATAAAATAGACACAATATACAGAAAGAGAATATCGTTTGATTGATTTCAGAAGATGAAACATAGTTTAAGTAACGGCAAAATAATACCTTACTTTATAATGAATTTTAGTATTGAATTATGGAAAACATGAAAATAATAAAAGAAGAGAAGAGAAAAAGTAAAAAAAAAAAAAACTCTAATGTGTGCTGCTACCCCACTCCAATATGCTAGACCATATGATATTTGACTCGAATAGATCCTGACTTGATTTTCGATAGATGTTGATAGCGTCATTTGATGGGTATAAAAGGTGATGAGAGAAATTTGAAGTGTTTCCGATAGTTTTGATAACTTTTTTAGTTAAAACATTTACGTAGCTAATGAGGTGTAAATGACAATTTTATTTGGTTGAAGTGACTACAACATATTGGGATTTTGGCAATAATTTTTTTATGCTGGTCCGAAAAACACCGGCAATTACTAGTGTTTATTGTTAAAAGCCAATAAGCGTTTAAGAAAGAGATACTAGAGACTTTTTATTACCTTTCTCTCTCAGAAAAAAGATCTCTTTCTTCTTTCTCTTTATCATTATCATTGTTGGTAAACCGTAGTTTCCTGTCCAACAAACCCTAGAAATTCGACACTAAACTGACAAAGAAAGGAACAATAGTTCAGCTCAACCTCATCATAATAATACCAGGTTACCAAGCTTCTGCAAGCTAATGTACTTGAACATCGATTTACATGAGTTTGTCTCAGAAAAACAAACTTTGAACAGATCGGCAGTTAAAACTTGGTTGGAATTATCAGAATCAAGGACTATCATTAAAACCTCTACGTCTATCCTTTTGTATATTCCATGTGTAATCATATGTTGATCTTTTCAATCATTCAATGGCATGAAAGTTTACTAATGACATATCAGAAGGGAGTTGGGTTATTTCAAAACAATGATTTTCACATACTATGGAACTCAGAGGCATTCACAATGGAAGAAGATGGATGTTGCAGATAAATCTAAGCATGCAAAATAAAAATAATTAAAACAGACATGTTAGTTGAGTAGAACTTATAAACATTCTCCATTGCTGGCATTAGGGATGGGCCTTTTTCAATTTGAAGCAAGGATGATGTATTTTAGGAAGTCACTAACCTATGAATCTAGGACAATAATAACAATGTCTACAACCAACAGATCATTTTCATCATTTTGATTTCAGTGCCTTCTTCTCTGTTCCACCTTAAATTTACCACACCTCCTTAATGACAGATACTGTGTCAGGTGAATAGTATGATTGGTATAAAACAGCCAGGACATCAACAGAGTGCCTTGATGATGTAGTTAGAGGAAAGCCTTCTTCATTTCTGGCTGTACACTTGTCAGCAACATTGTGGAAGGAACTAAAAATTGCTACATAATCAAGCTTAGTCACTGGACCTAATATTTCTTTGCAACTTATAAATTAAAACAAACAAACAAATTTAGATTTTTAAACTAGTCAAGCATACCAAAACAGACAGAGACACGAACAGGAGCAAAGCACAAAGCACATAAAAGTAATTAAGTATATGTCAGATATTTTATATTACAATACTCAACAACCTACAGAATTTCCATGTGGAGAGTAAACAGCTTAACCAGCCTAACCTGGACAGATGCTTCAGCAGTTTCTATGATCCCTAGGGTCTCCTGAGGATCACCACCTCCTAAGGTTCCAAGAATGTAGTTAGCTGCCACCCAAGAAAAAATGCCCTTCTCCTGTCCCGACACATTAATCAAATTAAATATCATATTGATTAGTATATGTTCCTCCCAGAAATCATAAATTAAATCTAACAGCTTTAGACTGCACATATGTCATGCAAGGCTTCAAGCTTTAAAAGATTTCTTTGGAGAATCCTCATTCTTTAAAAGAATTATTAAAAAGTTAAATTATAAAATGCAAATTATTAAAATCAGCCCTATTTAGACAAACCCAGCACTCAAAAGTGCCAGATATATCAATATCCCTTTGTCCATTGTGGCTGCCACATTGATTGACGCACTTAGAGAAGTGACTCGTTTCAAAAAATAACTAGGAAAATTGCCGCATTCCAAAGGGCAACCTCCATAATGGCTTGAAAATGTCTGTTATCCATAGAGGTTTTCCCAAGCAAAATAATGAATTTGATCCACAATGAGATAGTGGAAGTGTAATGTTTTACATTGGCTACATCAAGAACTGAGTTTAGGAGAACAAAAATGGGGCAGCTAGTCAAGCTTAGAGCATAATGGGTAAGGATGGAGCTGGGAGGATGGTGTGCCCTGATGTGCGGCACATCTTGAGCTAGCTTTGTGGGCTTACACCAAAAAGATACCATAGTGCCTTCATGCCAACAAACATTTTAACCTATCCACGTATATGTTAGTAGAATAGAAGTCCAATGGCTCTAGTGGGTAGCTATGCTCATAGGCTGAAAGCAGGGGAGAAGTTTTAAGATGATAATAATATCAAGCAAAGCAGCCCAATATCCTTTTTAACCTTTGCAAAACATTTGAACCAAGATATCCATTAACACATGAAAAACCAAAAAATTAAAGTGAGAAAAGAGTTCAATTCGAAGAAATGTTTGCCAACCATGTCATTTATGTCTTTCCATGTTCACTATCCATGCATGACTTTTATAGAAAATGATTAGAAACCAAATAAACCTAATTCAGAAGTCAAACTATGCAAATGCACAAAATAATTTTCATCAGTCAAATATGTTAATAAACATGAAAGCATAATTCTCAACTTCACATTGCCTGTAACTATGACAAAATTACAAAGATGGTATAAACAGACAGCTTCTATCCCCGACAAGCAAAGTGGCCCAATATCTTTTTTTGTCCTTGTGACAAGTTAGAAGCTAGCGTCCTTCAACACATGAAAAACCAAAAGATCACCAACCAGTTTCCAAGCATGTCATGTATGCATAAAATGTTTTAAGCCCAAAACAAAACTTATTCAGAAAGTCAAACTATGCAGAAAGAACAAAATCCATGCCATCAGTCACTTCAAATGCCAAATACGTCTGTTATAATATCAAGTATGATGAATTAATGTCATATCGGATATTGGATAGATAAAATCCAATATATATATTGAAAAATACTCATATCCCTTGAATTTAGACTTTTGAAATATTTTGGTATTCCGCCCACTATATTGATCTGATTTAATACTCTTTCGACTTCCCCAATAAGTAATATCAGAACTTCAGGTTCAAAACTGTGCAAACTTTTAACACCGAAATTACTATGATAATGAGACCGAATTAAATCGCATATTAATATTTCTTAAAAAATCAAAAAAATGAGATAAAATTTGGTTAATATAGGTTATACAGGGAAAGTAATCGAGTAAAAGAGTTTTTGACTAAAAATATTAAAATTAATGTAATCAAATTATACCTAAATAAAAAAATTATTATAATATCAGATACAATGAATTAATATTAGATCAAATATTGGATAGATAAAGTCTAAATGAAAAAAATTCACATAAACTTAAACTTTTGAAATGATTTAATATAATGCAAAAATCAACCAGCCATCCCAACACCTCCTCCTCACCTCCAGCCCAAAACCACCAAGCCCCTCCCTTTCCATCAGCCTCACGCTCGTCCTCCCCCACTCTTTCCTCGGCACCCGCTCCTTCGCGAACCTCAGCAGCCTCTCCAGCGACTCCCCAGTCCTCGCCGGGTCCTCCGCAAACCCCTTCAGCCCCGGCCGCACCTTGGCCACCGAAGACACGTTTCCTGATGGTGCCAGTGTCGGAGAACTCGAAGACGTGGATGCGGGAGAAGGAGGGGACGGCGTCGCTGATGAGGGGTGAAGACGTGGATGCAGGAGGAGGAGGGCGAGGAGGGGGAAGAAGACGAGGAGGCAGCGGCGGCGGAAGGAGGAAGAAGAAGAGGAGAGGTGGCGGTACACGCGGGGGTGGAGCTGGGTGCGGTTAGGAGGGAAGGAGGATAAGGATTGGAAACCGGAGAGATCCACTGGGAGCATGTGGAAGAAGAAGAAGAAGGAAGAGGATCAGAATTCGGGGATTGGATCCATTTCTAGGGTTGCAGTTAAGAAGTTGGGATGTCTTCCTCTTGTGCAGAGAAAATTCCTTTTTTTTAATCTGTGCTCTGAAAAATGCGAATTTATCCCAATATACAGCTATAATATTCTCCAAAAAATAAATTTTAATAAGTATTTATAGTGTGTATTAAAACTCTATAATAGTTTAACGTGACAACTCAGCATAGTTTATGTTTTCCACTATTTTAGTTATACTAGTACACAAACACATGCAAATGCACATATCTTCTTAAATAACAATGTAAATTTAATCATTATTTTTTATGAAATTATAAATCATTAATATATCAAAAATTAGTAATATGGAAATTTTTTTATATTTATATATATATTCTCATGTGTTTGTTATATTAAATATGGATTGACAGATTAGTTATTGATGTAAATAATTTATTTTCAAATACTAAAAAGACTTTTAGTCGCCATATTAGTATAAATTGTTACTCATGAGTGATTGACTAAAATCATGCTTTTATTATTAGTATAATATAATATTTATGTAAATAACTTGAAGATAATTGCTATTTCTGAATCAAATAAATTTGAAGAGTAATTGTAGTTCATTATCTACTATTTAAAAATATTACCTTGGAAACAACCTATTTGTTGTAAGCCAAAAGCTAGAGTTGGACTAAAATCAACAAAAAAAAATGTTATTTATAAATGAAATTATTTTTAGGGGATGGATAAAATTTTTAGAATTTTCCAATCAGCAGTTCAGCTTAAACCAATACAGCAAGTAATAACAAAGCCATTTTCCTATTATCACAAACACTATATTTGTTCAGCATCTCAGCAACCCATTTTAGCACCTGGAGGCAAGACATCTAAATGCATTCAAATTCATCCACCAGTGCCAAAGTGGATAATAACAACTTATAAACAAAAGATCAACTTGACAAATATGATTGATTTTCCGTGCTCCGTCTACATGGTTTTGTACAATTAACATCAAAAACAACTAGACATAGGGCAAGAAAAATATTACTGTCATTGTGTGATAAAATCAAAGGAACAAATCAAATTCCACAAATTCTGCGACTACCAAGTTCCTGGTATATATACAGACTGCAATGAATTTGCAAACAGAGATCATTCACTTTCGTACTCATCTTCATCGCCAAATGAGAAGACAGAAGCATCTGCAGCGATTGCTTTGAATTCGCTCATTTCAGATGATTCCAACTTAGGGGCTTCTGGCGTCTCAGACCGCTTGATATTGCTTTTGTTTTTGGGCTCATTATTCTTGCTGCCCTGCATGACCCCATCACTCTTGAGCGAAATTTGTTGGACTCCATGTGCTACGTTTGCAGCTTCCTCTTGTGAGGATTTGGTTTCAGATCCTTTGGTTGTGGTGACAGATCCTGATGCTTCACTGTCAGAGAAAACATCATCCTTGTCAGGGCTTTCCGAGTCTTTGTTTGGATTGGGAGATGGCCCAGTTGTCTCTGCTTTTGAAATTTCAGTGGAGCTTCGGGCAGATTCCTTTTTAGGAGCAGCAGGCCTTAGAGGTTGAGAACCATCATAGTCTACCACAACCACCTCCACTTGGAACCCTGGTGAAGGCAATTTCCTCTGCAGAAATTTTATTTGAAATTGAATTTCGAGAGAAACTAAAAATAATGTATAGAGAAGCAAATTGGGAGAAATAAAAATCACGATGAAAGCTTAAGATACCAATGTAAACTAGAAAAAAAGAAAGATGCAGAAACAGAAATTGGTGCCAACAGAGCCATTAGAAAACCAACTTGTAATAAATTAAAATACTACTAGAATCCAGGCTTAAGAGTTGAATTTGCAAGAGATTCTTCATCAAGGGGTGATAGCATTTACCTTGTCAAAGCCATCAAGATCAGCTGTAGTCAAGATTTTCCTATTCTCCATCATTGTTGTATTCAACCAACTGAAGAAAGTGAAAACATAATAAAGACTGAGTAGGAATGGCCAGAATGGAAATGCTACAATAATATCAGACAGCTCACAAAACAACAGTAGTTATCTTGTGCAAAAGATGGCGTACTGAAACAAACATGACTATTGTTTATCATATGCCAAGTAGTTCTTTGAATCAAGTTTCTTCTTGACTTGTCTATTTTCTTACTGCCAAATGAAGTGATGTACAATTACTTAACCACTTCAGCCCATGGAACATGGCAATGTTAAATTTTTTTTAAGCACAAATTTCATATCAACCCAATCTGCCTTGCATAGTAATGGAGCGTAGAACCAATACATCAAAAGAATCATTATTATGTTTGCGATATATCTGAGAATTAAACTAATAGTGCCAGTAACATTCTTGAATTAGCAGGCATATGGATACTGCGATAAATAGGTGATTGTCATAGATGAAGATATTGCATGCAGAAAGAATTTAATGCTGAGGATAGCTGGAAAGCAATCTAATTTGTCGTTTAATCCCCACCAGTAGAAATCTCCTTGGCGATCATGGAAATGGATTTTGAAGTCACCAGCCAACTCAGTCAGACCTGGTTCTCCTGGTAATGCAAAAACCATGATCCCTTTCTTTGGTGCACTAAACCAGAAATCCTCAGGCTGCAAACAGCAAGATATCAAACATATGAAACATATGAAAATATTATTATCTCACTAAAACAGTTGTACGAAAAAAAAAAAATCAAAACTACAAATAGATATCTCAATTTTAGGCTGAAATTGGATACAATTCAGTTTCATATGACTTCTATATACTAGCTTGTGATCACTTGCATATGAGACCAATTTGACTGCCTATCCCTTCTCATACTGTATTTTAAGATATACATGAACAAGAGAATAGAAAGGACACAGCAGACAAATGTTCCTTCAAAGCTTAGACAGGAAGAATATTGAACATATCGTCAGGTGAAGTTGTATATAAACTATGTACCGATTCATCATGATTTCAGCTTTGCATAATTGTGAATAGTAAAAAAAGCATCTAAGATAACCCACTATCCACGCATACTGATTGATCTTCCAGAAACCAAACAAAATAGGCAGATACAGTAGTCAGTCGTCACATTATTTATCCAAATAAATTACATGAATATGTGGTCATATAAAGTAGATTTTTTAACACAGATCTTATCAAATTAAGTAAGTACTTTTAGGGCTGGCTACATCTGGCTTATAGAAGAAGTACTGTACCATAAGATCCTTAGTCCGTGGATGTTTTTTCGTTGAGAAGAGAACTCCTGCCATGTAGACAATACAAGCATCATGTCATCCTAATTTTTGGACAGAAAAAAGGACCTGAATTTTAATTTCCGTGCTTGGTCTAGATGCTTTAAATGGGAGAATGACATGCGATGCAAGGCTAGGTTAAATACCATCATGGTTGGAGATGGTAATTGAAGGCCTGATCCAATATGGACACCTATGTAGTCGGAAACCCCTAAGCATGCACCTGGTGCAAATAGTGACAAAGGATCCTTTTATTTTTTTTGAGACCAAAGTAACTGGAACACTGTAGAACTCAGGGTGATGAAAGATATTAATACCTGCGGCCTGGTTGATTTTCGCCATTAAAGTATGTCAAGATACGTTCAAAATATTTGACATACCTCTGGGAAAAAAAAAATGCACAATCAGGAGTATTCAACAGTAAAAATAAATATGGTCGATGGCATGGCAGAGACTAACAATCTGACTTGGGAGAACAAGCCCCTTCCCATCAACACATCTTTTCTGATTGTAGTAATCAATAGATTCCTCAGCAGTTGGGAAGAACTGCAATTAGAAATTGTAGCGTGTAACTGAAAAAAGAAAAACAATGCCAAACTAAAAAGGAAAAAGCCACAAGTCTATTCATTCCTAGTCACCTTCAGATACAGAAGAAGACTAGAAATCATTAAGCCAGTCCTTGCCATTCCAGCTTTACAATGTACAACAACAACATTTTCAATATCCTCCTTCAACCATGAGTAGGCACTTTGACAAAACAACGTGATTAGTTGAATAGGAGGGCAATTATGGTCATCAAAAGGGAAGCAAGCCACCTGACATGTCCAAGATATGTCAAAATGCATTGGAGGAAAAATCTAGAAGATTGCAAAAGCAATAATTATCAGAGATATCATCATGCAAAGATGCAATCATGTTCCAGCAAATTTTTATACCTATCCAAGGCCAAATCCAGCTAATTGCATACATTGGGGCAACCCCTAACAGTATGATAGCAATTTGAAGACCTTTTAATATGGGCCTTTCAGCTTTAGAAAAAGCCACCTTTGCTTTTTATTAATTAATGAGAAGCCAGAGGAATAACCACAGAGCAAGGAAAGGCTCATCAGTAAAGAGTCCCCTTGCTTAAGAGTACTTTTGTGGCAAATGACCATATAAAGCTAAATCAAGTAACAGGATTAAACTATCCACTAATCCATACATGCTCACAAATGCTAGAAGAAGAACGAGTTCTTTGCAAGAACCTACTTACTTCTAATGACCTCTTGAGCATATATTTAAGGGAAAAGGTTGCTTTTTCTGCATTAAGACCCTATCCTACACATTCCTGTTTACAAAGGTGAAGACAATGAACAAATGCAAGTGCACCAAATGAGACAAAGGTACATGCAAGATTTTAGATACTCTATATTACCAGAGTAAGACTTACACAAGAGATGCAAAAAACCACAATGATCAAAAAGCCAGAGGAACTTGCATGCTAAAATGAGAAGCATCTCCAATAAAAGCTAATACAACAAAATCTCATAGATACTAATTATTCATTATCTGAAGTTAAGCATCAATAGTATTACTTCTCCAATCCAGCAACATTTTTAGTAAACTTGAAGAATATATAGCAAAACATAATAAGTCACGCAATTGAAAGATAACCACCTACTGCATTTTTTTTTCTGGTAGAACTTGCAGATAATAACTAATTAACAAAGTATTTAAAAGCAAAATTTACTTTGATTCTGATGCAAATAATCAAAATATGCTGACAAAATAGAATGGTTCATATGCAGTACAATCAAAAGATTATCGGATCATACAAAGGTGAAAAATGAACTGCATACCTTCCCCTCAAATAATGACACATCATATAGTCTTTCCGAACAAAGGTTGTAGACTTTGTATTTACCCTGTGAAAGAGTCAAGTGACAAGTTTTGTACATGAGATATTATAGTACACATTAGTAGTCGACAATGCAAATAAAAGTACCTAAACTGGGCTGGACATTTTAGTACAATGTTTCTTCACAAAACAAATTTGATTGTTTAAAACAAGCCCACTGAATTATGGAGTTCCACTTTAACAAAAACAGACAAAGACGGAAGGACATTCTCAGTGTTGCCAACATAGCGTAATATTTATTCCCAATATAAAAGTGTCTCTCAATCAGGTTAGATTGGAAAAGATAGAAAATTTTTCTCTAATAAACATTGGTGAAAATCAGCCTCTAAAGGTATTTAACCTAATTTGAAGCTACAAACCATTGATAACCACTTCAAATGAGTACAACAGGCACTAAGCAACAGATGTTTCCTACAAATTCATGATACACCCCATGAGGTCCTTGAACTTGGTGATAAACAACCAAGTTACATTTTAAAGTAGACAAAACAATCAGGTATCTCCTTTTTCCTTTTGCTTTACATCACACATGGGAGATCATTGCTTGTAATAATATACTGCAAGCATCAAACCATTGTTACTACAGTGGCAGAAACAGAACTCTCCAACAAAGTCTTCTTTTTGTTGGTTAAAGAAAGAAGCAGTCTTTTGTTTTCCTATATTCAGAGCACAGGATCAAGATCAGTTTTCTAGATGGGTCCTTGCCCAGACCCACTTTATTGGGAGCACCATGAGAGGGTGAACGAGGGAAGAGGAAGAGATCGGATGGAGGGTTTTAACAAGTAATTTTTTTCGTTGTTGTTGATAAAAGTACTTCAAACATGTTAGGAAAAATGGTCATTTTCACCCCTTATGTCCTATATCTGTGAAACCTTCATTTTGATCGACACACTCCTTGAGCTATCCACGTGACAAACAGTTTTGGAACCTAAGCTTAGACCACGAGTTGGCATCATGGCTATAATTGTCCTGTACTTGAATGCTGATACTGATACAAACACCAAGTTGAAGATTTGGATGCTACCTAAATATAAGTTGAAGGGTAGAAGTCTCGAAGTTCAAGAATTCAATTAAACACCTTTTGAGAAGCTTGCAATGAGAAATGTCAAGAAAAGGAGAACTGCAATTCCTTATGCAACAATATAAGTGCATAATTCCACTTGAACTTGTTATCCAGTTAAATTTCAATTCTCAGTGGTTTAGTAAATGTTTCATATCTCAAAAATAAATTATAGTTAGAGTTTTTAACATACAACCAATTTAACAAAATTGAATTTTAAATTTCCAGTTTCATAAAATCAAACAACTAATTTTTCATAAAAACTAATAAAAGATAACTTATTTTTTATATTAATTTAATAGTTATTTAAATTAAAATCAAATGACATAATTTAGACTTTTATATTAATTTTAATTGGTAAAATCAAATTCAAATATAATATTTTTTGAATATTTTAATTGAGGATATAAGACAAGTGATTTTTTGCTAATAATAATAAGATAGGTGATTTTTCATAAATTTGCAATAACGTAGGTGATTTTTTGCTAAAAGCTCTTATAGTTATTCAATCAACTATGAATAGAAACTTAATACAAGTAAAGTTTTTTTTTGTGGAAGTTCAAGAAAAAAATGTTTTGAGTATTAAGAAAGTAAATTTAGCACCTTGTGATGACTCTCAAAAAATTTGATCACCTCCTCCATATGGTTCCGATAGAATCCCTGTATCACATGCATGAAAATATACACATTGATTACACTTGTCTCAAAATTCTCGTCTTTTTGTACGTATCAAAATTAATATCAATTGTAATCTTAAGCATTGTGTACCTCTACATATCCGAAAAATCCTGAGCTCATATCACCAGCAGGAAAACCCATTGCAATAATATTCTCTGTGATATAGGTCATGTCCAAGTCAAATCCACCTTCCTGATCAATAGGAAAAGTAGACATTCTCAAAAGATTCGTACAAATTCTTTTCATCCGATAAGTAGCAAATGAAGAATAAAGTGAAAATTCATCAAAAGTTAGCACTATAAATAGCATATGTAACAGAAAATGCTTTGTACATTTGTAAATTGGGGCAAGATTGGAAAGCGTTTCTTACAATCCACATAGCATTAGATGGCCTGTTAAACAGCAATAGAAACCAAAATTTCAAACCCTGTAACATAACAGAAGAAAATTGACTAGGGTACATAATCATAGAGCACAGATTGAAGGTTGTAAGAAAGGGCAGCCAAACGCAACCAAGATTCTTCAGACCTGGGCCCCCAGTCTCAAACCCTAACTAAAACCATTTTTGTTTCAGTTTCTACCCATTGACAGAGTCACATAAAAATAAAAAACTAAATATTTTTATAAGATACAGCTGCTTGAATCTCTTTGAATTATGTCAACTTTTTAAATGTCAATAATAAGAAAAAATGCAGCCACCTTGCCAAAACTTTTTGTAATGTTTAAAAAAGATGCTTCTGATGACAGCTCTATAACATAGTATATTGCTGACAAGTGTTAATAGCGATAAGACTAAATGCACGAGGCAAAAATAAACTCATCAACTCTTAGGTAGAAAGGATGGGGCGTTAAAAGTTCACAAAAAATATGATACCAGTAGGAATATTACCTGATACCTCCTTTTGTTCTGGGAGACCATATGACGAGCCTTAACTTGCACAGCCTTTACTGCGCTCCTAGACGAGTCCACTATGCCTTTAGTCAGGGATCCCAGAACGCCAGGCTGTCCAGTTGCTGATGTTCCTTCAGCTTTTTCATCTTGTGTAGATGACTTTGGAGATGAGATTAATCCGAACCCACTAGTGAAACGTGCAAAAGCTGACTTTGCCGAATTTCCAGATGGTGAATTTTCTTCATTGGATGATTGAGGGATCTTAAGGTTTCTTGCCCATGATGTGATAGCAGAAGCAGAATGTACAGATGGCGTGTCTCGAGCAGAAGAATCTGGCTGTGTAGATGCAGGCTGTTGATTATCAGGAGCTGTTTCTGGAGGAGGAGGTGATGGTTCCTCTTGCTTGGACTCCATATAATATATATATCAGGTACACCCAACTGTTATCATGAGCTCACCACTGCAAGACAAGTCACCATGATATAAATGCACATGCATGGCATAGTGCATTAATATGATCAAGGAAAATATAACTTCAGCGGTTAAGAAAGTTAAGTAATGAGCTTTCCAACCTACTACAACACTAACTTAAAAATCTGCTTAAATGCCAGCAGCGAAGAAGATTAAATAACCAACTCCCCAGTTTACATATATTGCAGTGATGAACATTAACATAAAAATCTACCTCAACATTCTTTTGGGGGTAAACAGATAAATAATACTTATGTGCTATAAAAATGAAAATTAACACAGATAAACCATAACAGATTAACCATTCTAAAAGGAAAAAGTTCATGCAACAAATTTCCGGGATAAAATTCTTTGAAAAAATGTCTTCTAAAGCTCAGATTTTTTGACTTGCTAGTGTAATGGTGTCAAAATCCACAAGTAATTTGAATTGATCCTACGATGAGAACCCCCACGAATCCTTCAACAGCTCAACCAAACTCAAAGGAAAAAAAATGTTTCTTTTGGCAAGGCCACAAGTAAGCTACCTCTTGAACTCCAAATCTGCAGTAACTAAAAACAACCTACCAAATCAACTGACAAAAACAAGTTCCTCTAGATATGAATCGATGAATACATACAGAAATCCAGAATCACAACTTTAACATAAGCAAATGATCTCCATCATAATGCAACCACTGTACAATATTCTGAGCTCATCAAAACAACAAATTGGGGGCGGAAATCAGCTCCTTTCACAACCCATCGCTTCTCATTTTCAAAATAGAATTTGATCAGATAACTAAGGTTCTCCGCACCAAATCGAACAGAAAGCAAGAAATCCCACCAAAAAGGTTGAAATTTCAATGGGAATAGCAAGGCTACAAACTCGTTAGGGATTTTGAGCTTCCGGCATCGAAGAAATCGAGTCCAATACGGTTCCAACCATGCCTGAGGAAATCAATGGAAGCAAGATAGGATTGATTTGGGGAAGAAAGCGCTGACCTGAATCCGAAGCTCGATTCCCTGAAGCAGATCTGGGGAGCGAGAAAATCAATATAAATAATGTCTGGCAATTAGATTTTTCCTGAATACGACGTAACCTACCCGGAATTAGTATAGGACGCGATCTAAACCCTCATTCTCGCTAAACGATTCGGATTTTCAGAACGAACACCGATCGTGAGACAATGTATGCTACTGATTTGTCGATATGCCGTGAAATCGAGATCCGGGCCGGAACCTGGTTTTCGGTTCAAGTGTCAACCGGAACGGTCGGTACTCGGTTGTTTTCGATCTTCTGGAGGATAAAAATATTATTTCAGCTTTAAGAAAATAAAAAATTACAAATAAATAGTATAGACTTTTGACAAATTATCCTTCATTAGTATAATTTTTTTTAATAAAAACTCATCGATTTAACGATGGACTTCGTATTAAACATCAAGATTGCTAATAGCATGTTCTTCGATGTGTTTTTTACATATTCTGATAGATTAAAAAGTGATTTGAATACATAATCTAATGACATGTGTTATTCAAAATGATTTTACATGTTTAGTCGCTAAAATTTTAAAATAATTATAAATTCGAGACTTCAACATGTTAAATTAAAAAAATATGTGAATTACTAAATTTAGAAATTTTGAATATCAATACAAAACTTATTTCTGAATTTTATAACTCAAATTTTTTGAATTTATATGAAAAACACTCCAGGGGATTGTTTAGTTTACAATTAGAATATGAGACAATCTCATTTTACAATAATATTTCTAATTTAATTTTAATTTAAATTGAGATTAATTAAGTGGACAAAAATAAAAGAGGATCCCAAACCAAACACACTTCGAAAACTACAATGAGATAAATTATCATCTCATTTGTTATGCACCCTAAGCATGCGTAGTGCAGATCGCTGGCTTTGATGAGATATATTTTATTTGCGAAGAGAGGAAGCAACGAAATACTGGCTTTTGTGTGATAGTAAAGTAAAATTTTAGAAGAGTATTTTTACTTTTTCTCAAGCGACAGAAGACTTGGAAATTCGGAATCGAAATTAAGTATAGATCAAACAATTCTAATTTACAGGTTGAATCAACATTAAATAGGTTGATTGGTTGATTTAATTAATTAAACAAATCAATCGAATCAAAACAAGTTATGCCAATTAATCAACCGAATTTTTTTAAACTCAAAGAGAATCGGAACTCATTGAAACCGTATTAAATTCGGATCCGGTTAACCGACGCTGTTCTTTTTTCTTTTCATACCACTTACGTTATTAGGGTGAATATATTTGAAATCACTTTTTTGAGCAAGAATATATATAGTTGATATTCTTGAAAAGCCTGCCATTGATTTCATTCCAAAGACAACCAATAGGAGATGTGATTAGAGCTCATTACCGGCTAATGACTTGGGAATTTTCTTCTAGCATCTCTCATTTTTTTCAAATATAATCTTTTTATTTCGTCAAACAAAGATCCAAAAAATCTTTTCCCAGGGGTGTGCGTGCAACAAGAAAAAGGGAAAAATGAGAGTAAGGAGGAGGCAAAGCGAGCAGGAATGGCTCGTCAGGTGCGCATTTTTATCAAATTCTTATTTATTTATTTATTTATTTGAGCGAAAAATGAAGCTCATCTCATCAGTTACCAATCTTGTTGATGAATTATTTTGGCGAAATTTAACCTAAATTTGCTTATTCCTTTTTCAATCTTTTACAGAAATAAAAGAAATAATGAAATGTGTTTTTACATCATAACAATAATGCAAGATATTTTTTAAAAATAAAGGAAAAATATAATGCATTATATGAAAAAATTCCTAAATATTTTTTTGGAGCAATTATGCTGCACTTTTATTTGTACTCTTTTTAGCATTTTATCTAACATTGTCGAGAAATTAAAAATATTGATTTCTCAAACTTGCTTGTCATAATTAACATTATTGAGTTCTGATACAACAACGAACTTAGATATATATTATTTAAGTGTGATTGAGTAAATAATAATGTCAGAATAAAGATTGATAATTTTTGTTCTAAATTGGAGAATTTTAATCGTTTGATGTACAAAAATAATTAGCGTTCTGACAAGCCACATATTCTTACTTGCCAAGCTCATTAGATATTTTATGTATAAAATTCAGTACAACGTGATTGATATGTAATTGTCGAGATGACTCTTAGAGAATACATTGATATACTTAAATGATGATTCAATTGATGCAAACAATGAATACTCAATGGTAAAATCATGTAACATTCAATAACTTGAGAAATATGACATCAAAAATACAAGGGTGGACATCAAAGGTCTAATTATTGACGTGTCTCTTTCCGATTTAGTGTGGCTATGTACAAAGAAAAATTAAGAAAACAAATCCATTAGTAATGAATTTGAAATAGAAAAGGAGAACAACTCCTTTAAGGATAGTGATTATGACACTGATACTGAAGATGATAATTCTATATCAGACGAAAATGAGTCTTAATGTAATTATTAGTCTCATTTCTTATGTTTGTATATTAATATATTATATATCATATTGTACTGATCATATTGTATATTAATATGTGATTGTCAGTCTCATTTCTTATATTTGTATATTAATATGTTATACCTCATGTTGTATTGATCAGTATATACTTTTTGCAGGTTAAAATGGTTCATCCAAGAAGACATATTGGAACTATTTAGATCATCCTTAATAATATAGAGATGGAGAAACTGATGTCGGAAACTTAGTTCTCATTGGGTGATGGTTCAGACGCAAATTCTAGTGAAGCTAACATGCCTTTCTTACCCCATGGAGTAGAGGACTGGGAGATAGATCATGACGAAGGTTTGAACATTATTCCATTAAATTCATATCTTTTGAGTGATTCATATGTATGTTTGAGCATTTTATTTTAAAGTCTAAGTGGTGCAATTTCTTCTAAATGACATGGGCCTAATAGGCTTGTCGATGTTTGGGGAACAAAGGGATATCAGTTGGAATTGATCGTCAACCAATATGGCTAAATTAACGGGATCAATTTGAAAAAACTCACTACCTAATTGAGGTATCATGGTGAATGATGGTAACAAATTGCTATTGACTTATATTAATTGGTGAGTAATGTCAGAAGCGAACAAATAGAAGATTTAGCAAGATATCAAAATAATATTTCTACCATGCTATATATTTTTTTCTATTTATATGTTTGTATGTTAACAAGTTAGTATTTTATTTTATAGACAAATATAAACTTAGAGAATGATTGTAGGATGTCAATAATATAATTATTGGGTAAGAGATGAAGAGATTGGAAGGTGGATGTGAAGAGGATGTATTTCAAGCTATTCAAGAACCAACTGAAATAACTTATCAATCTTTGCCTATCGTCCAAGGTTGAGCCAGATCAGTGGCTCTTTTTAATGACATATTGTCTCTTTCATTTTTACACATCTAAAATGTCATATATGTTAATTTATTAAACTAATTACATATTTTTTACTTTTAGGAAAAAAAATCAAGAAAATAGAAGAGCTTAAAAAAATCGAAGATAGGTCATTCTTTGAGTCACAAGGGTTAAGCCATTTTGAGAATTGAGGTATCTTCATAGTTGAACATGAAATTGACGTATATTAGTATATGCTCTTATATGATATATCATCAAGTTTATCTCTTATTACACTTTTTACAGTTGAAGGAGCAATATGATTGTGAGACTTCAAGTCTTGAGGTATTTTTGGCATCCCATACCAAAAAAGATGGGTAGGCGATCGATAGGGCATCCATAAAGGTAATAGTGAAAATATTTGTATAATGTATTTTTCATATTTTATTAATAAATTATCTGCCTATATTTTTCACTGTGTATATGTCTAAATTGAACAACTATGATAAAAGCTACCGAAGGATTCTCAATTGGATATTATAGTTCAAAATGAGATTCACACTAAAGCATTTGGCCATGAGAGATATTGTCAACTATGAGCTTTCATATTAGGACCCATGCCTAGATAGGTTTCAAGGAGTACCTCTAGAGGATTTCATGGTAGAAGCAGGATAGCGAAAACTTCAGGAAGGAAAATTGATGCACAAATCAAGATTATTTTAATTTGAGTGCACAATCAGATATTGTGAGAATATTGACTATCAATAGATACAAACTCTTATTGTTAATTATCTCAATAATTATTAAAAATCTCATATAATAAGAAATATACCTAATAAAATAGAGATACAAAAGAAGAAAAAAAAATATTATTTGATTGATACGAGAAATGGTATATGACTTAAGAAAGAAAAATCCTCACTTTATAATGAATTTTAGTATGAGATTATAGAAAATATGAGAATAATAAAAAAAAAGGTAAAGAGTGAGAAAGAAGCTCTGATGTGTGCTACTGCTTCACTCTCTTTTTGGACTATATGATGTTTGACTTGAATAGGTTTTAACTTAATCCTCAGTTGATGTCGATGGTGTCATCTGGTGGGACATAGAAGGATGAAAGAGGCTTGAAGCATTTTCAATGGTTGTGAGTGTTGGTAATGATTTTTTGAGTTTGAAGTATTTTTTTAGCCCATAGGGCGTAGGTGTTAGCTTCATTAATTTTGAAGTATTTCCATATCCTCTGGGGTATAGACGTTAACTTCTTTAATTTCAAAGTATTTCTATAGTTCATAGGGCGTAGGTATTAACTTTTTTGATTTTGAAATGATTTTATAGCTCATATGGCGTAGATGTTGACTTCATTAATTTCAAAGTGTTTCCATAGCCCATAGGGTGTAGGCATTAATTTTTTAAATTTTAAAGAATTTTCGTAACTCATGAGGAATAGACATTGACTTCTTTGATTTTAAAGTGTTTTCATATCTCATAGGGCATAAGTGTTGACTCTATGGATTTAGAAGTGTTTATATAGCTCATGGGGTGTAGATGTTGACTTCATTAATTTCAAAGTATTTATATAGCCCATGGGGGGTATAGGCATTGACTTTTTTATTTTGAAGTGTTTGCATAACTCATGAAGTATAGACGTTGACTTTATTGATTTCAAAATATTTTCATAGCCTATGGGATATTGGTGTTGACTTCCTTGATTTTGAAGTATTACCATAGCCGACAAAGCATAGGTATTAACTTCATTGATTTTGAAGTATTTTCATAACCCATGGGCATAGACATTGACTTCTTTGATTTTGAAGTATTTCATAACACATAGAGCATAGGTATTGGCATTCATTGATTTTGAAGTGTTTTTATAGCCCATGAGGTATAGGCATTGACTCTGATTTTAAAGTATTTTCATAGCTTATAAGATGTAAGCATTAACTTCATTGAGTTTAAAGTATTTTCATAGCCCATGGGGTATAGATGTTGACTTTTTTAATTTTGAAGTATTTTCATAGCTCAGTGGGCATAAGTATTTACTTCATTGATTTTGAAACATTTCCATATCCCATAAGACGTAGGCATTGACTTCTTTAGTTTTAAAGTATTTTCATAACCAATGGGACATAGGTATTGACTTCATTGATTTTCAAGTATTTCTATAGCCTATAGGTGTAGGTGTCAACTTCTTTAATTTTGAAGTATTTCTATAGCCATGGGGTGTAGGTGTTGACTTTATTGATATTAAAGTATTTTCATAGTCCAAGGGACATATATGTTAACTTCATTGATTTTTGAAGTGTTTCATAGCCTGTAAGAAGTAGGTGCTAACTTCTTTAATTTGAGGTATTTCATAACCTGTGAGACATAGATATTAACATTTTTAATTTGAGGCATTTTGTATCCCATAAGGTACAAGTGTTAATCTCTTTGAGTTTAAAGTATTTCATAGTCTGTATGGTATACGTGAAATTTTTTTTATTTGAGGTATTTTGTATCCTGTTAAGGTATTTTATAGTCCATATGGTATTCCGTATGATATACGTGAGACATAGGTATTAACCTCTTTAAATTTGAAGTATTTTATAGCCCGTGAGACATAGATATTAACTTTTTTGATCTAAGATACTTTGCAGCCCATGGGATGTTGGTGTTAATCTCTTTGAGTTGAAGTATATCATAACTCATGGTGCATAGGTGCTAACTTCTTTGATTTATTTTATTGCCTATGAAGCATAAGTGTTAAACTCTTTGAGTTAAAGTATTATATAACCCGTAGGGCATAGGTTCTAACTTCTTTAAGTTGAAGTATTTCATAGCTCGTAGGGTGTAAGTGTTAACTTTTGTAATTTGAGGCTATCCCTAGTTTAATATAATTGAGTTATTAAATCGATTTTAAGTTTTACTAGATCTTTTGGTTTGGGAGCCCTTGGACTTATCATGATAGTATTATAGCGGGCCCGAAGCCGGACCAATGGTCCAAGTAGTTGTGATCCTAAGGATTGACTAATAAACATGTGGCGAGCCCAAGGGCTAGCGTGATTTGTCAAGCCTGAGGGCTGACTTAATTCGGCTGGCATGAAGGTTGGCTTAATTTAGCAAACCCGAAGGTTAACTTATGGATATGAGTCCAAATGCTAACTTAATTCGGTGAGTTCAAAGGTTGGCCTATGGATATGAGTTTAAAGGTTGGTTTGGTTCAGAGGGCCCAAACGCTAGCCTAATTCGATAGGTCTGAAGATTGGCTTATGAATGTAAGCTTAAGGACTAGTTTGATTCGGCGGATCCAAAACCTGACTTATAGTTACGAGCTCGAGGGTTGGCTTGATTTAGTGGGTCTGAAGACTAGTTTGATTTGAGGGGCCTGAAAGATGGATGTGAATTCGAGGACTGTCTTAATTTAGTGGGCTCGAAGGCTAGTCTAATTTGGGGGACCCAAAGGTTGGCCTAGTTAAAATTTATAAATTTTTGGTTCTTCTCATTCTTGTCTAAGTTCGAGTGGAATCGGTTTCATTCTCATGGTTCTTCTCATTCTTGTCTAAATATGAGTTTGGAATCGGTCCTACGGGTAGCCGTGATGAGTGTTGTCCCTCCTAAGGAAAACTCATCTGGTTTGGAATCGATCATTCGGTACGCTCAATTCAGTATTTTGGGCCCAAATTTTTAACATTTTTCTATTTCAAATTAGGCCCCAATTATTCTTACTAAAATTCAAAGTCCAACTATAATTCTTATTAAATTCAAAGTCAGAGTTGGGTTGTAAAAGTCACTTAAATAAAGTACCTTTTTAGCATTCACTTCACGAATTTTTTTGACGAGAGGAGTGGATGTGAAAGAAAATAATGAAATCTCTTTCTCGTGCTTTTTGCAAGCATCTAATAGGTAAGGATTCTTGTTTATCCTTTTTTGTTTTGCAAAAGCCTCTTTTCCTCTCTCTTTATCATCTTGTTTCTCTTTTTTTTTTTACTTTGAATGTATGATTGTAGTGGGTCTGAAGGCAAGCTTATGATTGTGGTGGGCCCAAAGGTCAGTCTATAGTTCAACAGGCTCGAAGGCTGACCTATGATTGTAATGGGCCTGAAAGCTTGTGTATAGTTTAGTGGGCCCAAAGATTGACCTTTGGTTATGGTAAGCCTGAAAGCTAGCTTATAGTTCAGTAGACCCAAATGTTGGCTTATGATAACGGCAGGCCAGAAGGCTGACCTATGGTTGCGATAGACCCAAAAGCTAGCCTATAAGTACAGTAGGCTCAAAGATTGACTTATAGTTATGACAGACCCGAAGGCTAGCCTATAATTCAATAGGGTCGAAGGCTGATTTATAGTGATGGTGGGTGGGAAGGCTAGTCTATGGATGCGATAGACTCGAAGGCTAGCTTATGACTATGAGCTCAAGGGCTGACTTGATTTGGAGGGTCTAAACACTGGCTTGATTTGTTGAAGGCTAGCTTGATTTGATGGACTCGAAAACTGGCCTAATTTAAATTATTAATGGAGGGGCACTGCGAGGAGGTCAGTAGCCTCACGAGAGAGAGACTATCAACGGGGTGCATAGTTGACGGTGAGGTAGAGATTGAAGATAGCAGTGGATCTAAGGATCAGCGTAGAGGTGCAGGACTTAGAGAAGATGATGTGCAGGTTAGTGGAGGTGCACGAAGGATGTGGTGGCGAAACACGAGAGTGGTGGAGATAACTGTAAGTCAAGGTAACCACAACCAAGTCACGATCGACCAAAATCAAGTCAGATGTGGAACACAAGGGTGAAGGTCCTACAAAAGAAAACTAGGGAGAGAAGAAAAGAAGAAGAGTAGAAGATAAGACTTACATCTTGTTCTCCCCTTAATTATTCTTCCACAATGATCTCTTTCGTCCCTCTGCGGCTTCTAATCCTCTCTTCTACTTCTCATGCTCTATTTTTTTGTCTTAAATGTTTCTTCCATTTTATAAGCCCCATGAAGATTTACAATCAAATATTTGATTGGTTAATTTTGGAATATTGTGAGATTGTGATATTTGACTGAAATTATAATTTTCATATTTTTTTAATAGTATATAATCTATTAATTGAGATTTATTTCCCTAATGAAGAGATTAAAACATTATACTATGTTTAGATATTTAATTTTTAGGGAAAATATTTGTAATTTTTTTGAAAAAATTGGACCAAAATATAACTTTGTAAATATCAAGGTGTTTCTATAAAAAAGACTTATTTATGAAATTATAAAATTTTTAGAGTATTTTTTATAAGAAAATTTTAGATAGGGGCTTTTTTGTAAAATATATTTGATCTAGGGATCTATTTACAAAAATTTTGTATTTCTCATTTTGGTTTAGATATTTGATAAATTTTGAGTTCAAATATCCAGCCCACTCATCCCACTTAATTTTGAATCCAAATTTTCTAATAATTTAAATCCTAATTGAATTAAAGTTTTGGTCAAATTTGGCCACGATCTAGATTCAACTGAGACCCATATTCAAATCATAATTCAGTGACATTCAAATTTTTATTCTGATTGAATTTTAATTAAATTTTATTTTTGGTCAAAATTGACTCAAACAAAGGTAATGAGTGAGAAAAAAGCTCTGATGTGCACTACTATTCATTCCCATGCGCTGAACTATATGATATCTGACTCGGATGGATCTCGACTAAATCTTCAGTAGATGTTGGTGGAGTCGCCTGATGGGATATGGAAGGATGGTGTTGCGAAAAATATCGATGTCCACCACAATTCACAATATAGAGGAAGAACAGAAAAGAGGAAAAGATAGCACACAAGAGATATATGTGGGAAGACGATCCAGAGAATATTGTATTAATGAGGAAGAGAAAAGAGAAGATTACAACGACGGAGACGAAACTCCAATATCACCAACTCTCCCTCTCTTTTTCTATCTCTATCGAGACCCTTACATCAATGGTGTATTTATAGATGTGGCCTAATGATGTTTGAGTCAAAATAGAAGACTGACTCAAATAAGACTTCTACTAATTTAAGACTTCTAGAAGATAAATCTAGATAAGGATTAGGCCCATTAATATAATTAAGACTATCCGGAAAATCCGGATTCGAGACACCATAAAGCTAACAATCTCCACCTTGGCTCGAATCATCTTATTCTCTGAATTTGAATCTTCAATAGATGTCTTTACCATTACCTCCTGGGATAGGATCAACGACCTTGAATATTGATCAAGTCCAAACAGAGGTTGAACTTATCAATCGGAATCACCTTCGTCAACATATCTGCAGGATTTCTTGAAGTATGAATCTTTTGTAAAGAAATCTCGCCGTCTTCAATAATATCCCGAATAAAATGAAATCGGACATCTATATGCTTTGATCTGGCATGATACATTTGGTTCTTCGCAAGGTGTATGGCGCTCTGACTGTCGCAAAAAATAGGAAGAACATGTTGAGAAAAACCAATTTCACTTGCCAAACCTTTTAGCCATAGGGCTTCTTTGACGGCTTCTGTAGCTGCCATATACTCAGACTCTGTTGTAGATAATGCTACAGTTGACTGTAAGGTACACCTCCAACTAATAGGTCCTCCACAAAGAGTGAAAAGATAACCAGTGAGGGATCGGCGTCGATCAAGGTCTCCAGCATAGTCTGAATCGACATAGCCAATAATTTTGGCCTCTTGCACTGTGTTCCTGTCGAAACATAAACCAATATTAAGAGTACCTTTATATATCTTAATAGCCATTTCATGGCCTGCCAATGCTCTTTTCCTGGATTTGCCATGTAACGACTAACAACGCTGACTGCTTGTGCAATATCAGGTCTTGTGCATACCATAGCATACATTAGACTTCCAACAGCACTTGAAAATGGGATGTTCTCCATGTATGCATGCTCTTCATCTGTAGAAGGACATTGTTGAGCTGAAAGCTTGAAGTGAGATGCCAAAGGAGTACTGACGGATTTTGAATTCTGCATGTGAAAACGAGAAATAATCTTCTCGAGATATTTGCTCTGTCTAAGCCATAATTTTCCATGCTTTCGATCTCGATCAATCTCCATACCGAGAATCTTCCTTGCAGCACCTAAATCTTTCATCTCAAATTCCTTTTTCATTTTAAACTTTAAATCATTCAGTAGAGATATGTCTTGAGTAGTGATAAGCATATCATCAACATAAAGAAGCAATATAATAAATGAGTTATTGGCATGCATCTTAAAATAAACACAGCAATCATGTTTGCAGTGGATGAAATCTTGACCCAGCATAAAACTGTCAAACCTTTTATACCATTGCCTTGGAGACTGTTTCAAACCATAAAGTGATTTGTTCAACTTGCAAACAAAATTTTCTTTGCCTTCTTGGATGAACCCTTCAGGCTGTTGCATAAAAATTTGTTCTTCTAATTCTCCATGCAGAAAGGCAGTTTTGACATCAAGCTGTTCTAACTCAAGATTATGAAAAGCAACTAAAGCAAGTAGAAAACGAATAGATGTGTGTTTAACCACAGGAGAGAAAATTTCATTAAAGTCAATACCCTCCTTTTGTGAATACCCTTTTGCAACTAAACGGGCCTTGAATTTAACACCATCTATCTCAGAGAAATCCTCTTTCTTTCGAAATACCCACTTGCAACCAATTGCTCTTTTACCTTTTGGTAATTTCATCAGATCCCAAGTATGGTTCTTTTGAAGAGAATCCATCTCTTCATTCATAGCAACTTGCCACTGAGAAGAATTCTTATCCTGCACTGCTTCTTTATAGGAGGAAGGATCACCATTGTCAGTAACTAAAGCAAAAGCTACCATATCTTCAAAACCATACCTTTCAGGTGGCTTTATTTTTCTTTGAGATCTTCGAAGTGGAGTCTTTTCAGAAATTTGATTCTTAAGATTTTCTTGAGAGTTGGGCATACCCTGAATATCTTCTTCTGAAGGAATTACATGCTCCACCTCCACTTGCATTATATCATTGGGATCTTTCTTGAGAGATTTTAGCATACCACTTTCATCAAATACTATGTCTCTCTCAATAATTACATTTGAAATAGTAGGATCCCACAAACGATAGCCTTTGACGCCTTTGGCATAACCCAGGAAAATACACTTTTTGGAACGTGCATCTAACTTATCCTTGACAACATGCACATAAGCAGAGCAACCAAAAATCTTTAAAGAAGAATAATTTGCAGGTTGACCAGTCCATACCTCTTCAGGAGTCTTGCAATTAATGGCTGTTTGAGGAGAGCGATTCACAATGAAGCATGCTGTATTGACTGCTTCTGCCCAAAAATCTTTATCAAGATTAGCTGTACTGAGCATACTACGTGCTTTCTCCAACAAGGTTCTGTTCATCCTTTCAGCCACACCGTTTTGTTGAGGTTTTCCTGGGATGGTAAAGTGACGCTTGATGCCTTCATCTTCACAGAATTTGAGAAACTCTGTTGATTTGTACTCTCCGCCATTATCACTTCTGAGATATTTGATTTTTCTGCTAGTCCTTTTTTCAACTGAAATTTTCCACCGTTTGAAAACAGAAAACACCTCGGCTTTGTGATGCAAAAAATAAATCCACACTTTTCTGGAAAAATCATCAATAAAACTGACAAAATAACGAGCACCAGATTTTGATGGAATAGGAGAGCACCACACATCAGAATGAATATAATCAATTAAGCCTTTAGTGCAATGAATACCAGTGTTAAACTTTACCTTGGACTGTTTACCATAGAGACAATGCTCGCAGAAATCCAATTTGCATGAGTTGAGACCTTTCAGTAATTTTCTTTTGTTGAGCTCATTTAAACCTTGCTCACTCATATGACCGAGACGCATATGCCATAATTGAGTCATATCAGAAGAAGAAGAAGACTGAGAAATTGCTGCTCCACCTGCAACGGTTTTTCTTACTAACTCATATAAATTTCCATGCTTTAGGCCCTTCATTACTATCAATGAGCCTTTAGCAACCTTAAGAACTCCACCTTCAGCAGAATACTTATAACCAGCAGAATCCATAGCACCCAAAGAGATCAAATTCTTTTTCAAATCAGGAACATGTCTGACATCAGTAAGAGTTCTAATAATATTATCAAACATCTTAATTTTGATTGTTCCAATTCCAACAGTTTTGCATGGATTATTATTACCCATCAAAACTAAACCACCATCATAAGGCGTGTAGTTTTCAAACCAATCCTTATTAGGACACATGTGATAAGAACAACCAGAATCAAGAATCCAAATATCATGGTAACGATCAAAATTAGAACTAATAGAGAGAACGTTACCCAAATTATCATCAGAACTCTCTTCAACAACTGAAACTTGTTCTTTGGCTTGCTCTTTAGATTGAGATTCTCTTTCTTTCTTTGCTTTGAGCTTCCAACAATCTTTAATTGCATGTCCCATCTTCTTACAATATCTGCAGTTTATTTCTTTGGATTTGGATCTAGAACGACCTGTTCTTGATCTTTCTTTGGTACGACCTCTGACAATTAATGCTTCTGAGTGTGACACATCCCCTCCAATCTTTTTCAAATATTCATTAGATAGAAGGGCAGCAGAAATATCGTCAAATTTCAAATCCTTTCCATACATGAGAGTAGTTTTAAGATTCTCAAGAGAAGGAGGTAAGGACGATAATAAAATAATTGCCTTGTCTTCATCTTCAATTTTAACATCAATGCTTAACAATTGAGAGACAAGTTTATTGAAAGCATTAAGATGATCAACTATATTCGTACCTTCTGTCATTTGAAAATTGAAAAGCTTCTGCTTTAAATAAACTCGATTTGAGATAAACATACTCATATACTGTTTTTCCAGCTTTTTCCATAACTCTGAAGGTGATGTTTCATCAAGAAACGGATAGAGTACCTCATCGGTAAGACTGAGGATGATTGTGTTATGTGCGCTGGCCTTTTGGTTTTCCCAGACACTTTCGGTGACATCTTCAGGCTTGACGTCCTCCAATGTGTGTCTCAACCCTTGTTGAGTAAGAATTGCACGAACTTTTGCTTGCCAAATAGGAAATCATTGCTTTCCATTGAATTTCTCTATATCGAACTTCGTAGTAGACATATTGAACCAAGCTCTGATGCCACTTGTTGCGGAAAATATCGATGTCCACCATCATTTCACAATATAGAGGAAGAACAGAAAAGAGGAAAAGATAGCACACAAGAGATATATGTGGGAAGACGATCCAGAGAATATTGTATTAATGAGGAAGAGAAAAGAGAAGGTTACAACGACGGAGACGAAACTCCAATATCACCAACTCTCCCTCTCTTTTTCTATCTCTATCGAGACCCTTACATCAATGGTGTATTTATAGATGTGGCCTAATGATGTTTGAGTCAAAATAGAAGACTGACTCAAATAAGACTTCTACTAATTTCAGACTTCTAGAAGATAAATCTAGATAAGGATTAGGCCCATTAATATAATTAAGACTATCCGGAAAATCCGGATTCGAGACACCATAAAGCTAACAGGATGGAAGAGACTTAAGTATTTTTAATGGCTATGAGTGTTGGCAATGTAAGTTTGAAGTATTTCAATATCCCATGAAGCGTAGGTATTAACTTTATTAATTTTGAAGTATTTTTATAATCCATTAGGTGTAGGTATTAACTTCATTTATTTTAAAATATTTTTATAACCCATGGAGTGTAGGCATTAATTTTTTTTATTTCAAAGTGTTTTCATAACTCATGAGGTATAAGCATTAACTTCTTTGATTTTGAAGTGTTTAAATAACTCTTGGAATATAGGTGTTGACTTCATTGATTTTAAAGAATTTTCATAGCCCATAGGGTGTAAGCATTAACTTTATTAATTTCTAAGTGTTTCCATAACCCATGGGGTGTAACCTTGACTTCTTTGATTTTGAAATATTTTTATAGTGCATGAGGCATCAGTATTGACTTTATTGATTTTGAAGTGTTTACATAGCCCATGGGGCGTAGGTGTTGACTTCATTAATTTCAAAATATTTTCATAGCACATGGAATGTAGGTGTTAACTTTATTAATTTTTAAAGTATTCTATAGTCCGTAAAGCATAGGTGTTGACTTCTTTGATTTTAGGTATTCCATAATCCATGGGACGTACGTGTTAATCTCTTCGATTTTGAGGTATTCTGTAACCTGTAGGATGTAGGTATTAATCTCTTTAAATTTGAAGTATTATATAGTTTGTAAGACATAGGTGTTAACCTTTTTGAGTTGAAGTATTTCATAATTCTTGGGGTGTAGGTGTTAATTTTTTTAATTTAAGGTATTCCGTAACCTGTGGGGTGTAAGTGTTAACCTATTTAAGTTTGAAGTATTCCATGACCTGTGAGGTATAAGTGTTTATTGAAGGAAATCCAATAGTATCGAACTGATTTAATATAGTGGGCTGGACACCAAATTATCTCAAAAGTCTAAGCTAATATGATATGAATTTTCACACTATAAATATTAGACTCTAGTTGTCCGATGATCTAATATGAAACTAATTCATCACACCTGATACCATAGTAATGTCTCTTTTTAAGTGTGATTTGACTATATTAATTGTTAACTACTTTTAATTAATAATTTTTTTATTCAACAAGTTCTTCTATGTGACTTATACAAATAAGTTTTAATATACGATTTGACTCAGTCACATCATCACAGTAATTTTATTTTTTACGAGTGTACATAACTTCGAATCTAAGTCTCTGATACCACTTATTAGTGGGAGTCCAAGAGTATCAAACCAAGTTAATATAATAGGCTAGACACCAAAAATCCAAAAAGCCTAAGCAGATAAGATATTAGCCTTTACACTATATATATCAGATTCTAGTTGTCCAATTATTCAATGTAAGATTAATTCATCATACCCGACACTATAATAATTATTTTTTGTGCCAAGGGCCAATATTCACTATAATCCACGATGTAAAAGAAAAAAAGAGAAGAAATAATAACATACAAGAGATTACATGATTCAGTCTGCAACCTACTCCACAGACGAAGGTGATCCTGAGGAGATTTTATTGATGAAAAAGAAGAAAAAATTACAATGATGGAGATGAACTCCAATATCACAAACTCTCACAGGAGACTAACTTGTCTAACAGTCACAAGATATTTTGAGAGTTTTAATCTATGTTTTTGTATCTCACTGTTTAAAATTATTAGATAAATAGGATATTTATAAGAGTAGTCTAATTAAATTTGAATTAGAGTAGGCAACTGATTCAGATAAGAATCTGATGCACTAATTCTAGTCTTCTAGTAAGAGATAAATTCGGAGAATAATTAGAGTCACTAAACCACTTTTTAATATGAATCCCAATTTGATTAATACTCTAAAAATCCAAATTTTAGACATGACTAAGTCAACAATCTCCACCTTGACTCAAATCCTCTTCTTCTTTGAATTTAAATTTTCAATAGATGCCTTTGTTATTGTCCCACAAGGTAGGATCAATGATATTAAATACTGATTAAGTCCAAGCAAAGTCTAAACTTGTTAATCAAAATCACATTCGTCAGCATATTTGCAGAGTTTTGTAAAGTATGGATCTTTTATAAGAAAATGGTGAGATAATAAGAAGAACGCCTTGAGAAAAACTAATTTCACTTACCAAATCTTTGAATAATAGAGCTTCTTTGACTATTGCTGTAGCTGTAATATATTGAGGTTTTGTTATAGACAATATCGCAATTGACTGTAAGGTACATCTCAAGCTATAGAACCATCAAAAAGGATGAAAAGATAACCAATGAAATATCACCGTTGATCAAAGTCTTCAACATAGTTTGAATTGACATAACCAATAATTTTAGTCTCTTGAACTATGTTTCTTTCAAAATATAGAGCAATATTAAGAGCACTTTTGATATATCTCAATAACCACTTTATAATTTGCCAATGGTTTTTTCCTGGATTTACCATATAGTGACTAACAATATTAATTACTTGTGCAATAGCATGTCTTGTGCACACCATAATATACATCAAGCTTTCAATAGCACTTGAGAATGAGATATTCTCCATGTATGCATGTTTATCATTTGTAGAAGGTCACAGTTGAGCTAAAAGCTTGACGTGGACTACCAACAAAGTACAAACAAATTTTGAATTCTACATACCAAAATGATATATAATCTTCTCGTGATACTTGCCCTGTTTGAGTTATAACTTGCCATGCTTTTGATCCTAATCAATCTCTATATCAAGAATCTTTCTTGCAATACCTAAATCTTTTATCTCAATTTTTTTTTATCATTTCATGCTTCAAATCATTAATTAAAGATATGTCTTGAGAAATAATAAGCATATCATCAATATAATGAATGAATTATTGGCATGTATTTTAAAGTAGACACAATAATCATATTTATAATGGATAAAATTCTGTCATAACATGAAATTGTCAAACCTTTTATATTATTACCTTAAAAACTGTTTCAAACCATAAAGTGACTTATTCAACTTGTAAACATAATTTTTTTTTTTTGCCTTCTTAGATAAACCCTTCATATTGCTATATAAAAATTTGCTCTTTTAATTCTCCATACAGAAAGATAGTTTTGATATCAAGCTATTTTAACTCAAATTTATAAAAAGCAACTAAAGTAAGTAGAGAATGAATAGATATGTGTTTAATTACAAGAGAAAAAAATTTATTGAAATCAATACCCTCTTTTTGTGAATATCTTTTTACAAACAAATAAGCTTGAATTTCACGTAATTTATCTCAGAAGAATCCTTTTTCTTCCAAAATACCCACTTGTAGCCAATTATTATTTTACCTTTTGGTAATTTTACTAAGTCTTAAGTATAGTTCTTTTGAAGAGAGTTCATCTCCTCACTTATAACAATTTATCACTGACAAGAATTCTTATCCTACATAGTTTTTTATATGAAGAAGGATTATCATTGTCAGTAAATAAAGCAAAAGCTACCATATCCTTAAAACCATATCTTTCGGGTGGCTTTATATTTTTTTGAGATATTTAAAATGAAATCTTCTTATAAACTTCAACTTAACTTTTATAATTCTCTTGAGAGTTTAGCACACCTTGAATATTTTCTTGTGGAGGAACTGCAAACTCCACTTCTACCTGAATTATTATATTGCTAGGACTTTTTTTGAGAGATTTTAATCTAATACTTTTATTACTCTCAATAATTATATTAAAAATATTGGGATCCAACAAAAAATAGCTTTTTAATTTTTAGTATAACTAAAGAAAATACACTTTTTGGAACACGCATTTAACTTATCTTCGATGACATGCACATAAGCAAGACAACAAAAAAACTTTAAAGAAAAATAATTTATAGTCTTACCAGTATATACCTCTTCAGTAGTTTTGTAACCAATGACTATTTAAGTAGAGCAATTCACAATGAAAAAAGCAGTATTGACTACTTTTACCCAAAAATTTTTATCAAAATTGGTTACACTGAGCATACTGCGTATTTTTTCCAACAAAATTTTGTTCATTCTTTCAACTATACCATTCTATTAATATTTTTTTGGGATGGTAAAGTAGTGTTCGATATCTTTATCTTCATAAAATTTGAGAAACTTTGTTAATTTATACTCCTTGCTATTGTTACTTCTGAGATATTCAATTTTTTTGCTAGTCCATCTTTTAACTAAGTTTTCTACCTTTTGAAAATAGAAAATACTTTGACTTTATGATATACAAAATAAATCTATACTTTTTAAAAAAATCATCAATAAAACTAATAAAATAATGAGCATAAGATTTTGATGGAATAGAAGAATTCTATATATCAGAATGAATATAATTAATTAAGCTTTTAATACAATGAATACTGATGTTAAATTTTACTTTAGATTGTTTAATATAAATACAATGCTTGAAAAAATATAATTTACATGAGTTGAGTCCTTTTAATAATTTTCTTTTGTGAGCTCAGTCAAAGCTTACTCTCTCATATGCTAGAGATATATATGTCATAAGTGGGTCAAGTAGAAGAACCATGAGAAATTATTGTTCCACCTTCAATAGTTTTTTTTTACTAGCTCATACTAAATTTCATGCTTTAAACTCTTCATTACTATCAACAAGCCTTTAGTAACCTTAATAACTCTATCTTTAGCAAAATTTTTACAACTAGCAGAATTCAAAACACCCGAAGAAATTAAATTCTTTTTCAAATCAAGAACATATTTAACATTAATAGAGTTCTAATAATATTATCAAACATCTTAATTTTGATTATTCTAATTTCAATGATTTTACATGAATTTTTATTACCTATCAAAATTAAATCAATATCATAGGACTTGTAGTCTTCAAACCAATTCTTATTAGGACATATATGATAAGAAGAACCAAAATCAAGAATCCAAGTATCATGATAATGATTAAAATTAGAACTAATAGAGAGAATATTATCCTAATTATCATCAAAACTTTCTTTAATAATTGATATTTATTCTTTGGCTTGCTCTTTAAACTAAGATTCTTTCGCTTTCTTTACTTTGAGATTCTAGCACTCTTTAATTGTATATCTCATCTTTTTATAGTACCTGTAACTTTTTTATTTGGATTTGGATTTAGAACGACTAGTTTTGATTTTTCTTTCCTATAACCTCTAGCAATTAGTGCTTCTGAGTGTGACTCATTTTTTTCAATCTTTTTCAAATATTCATTAAATAGAAGGGTAGCAGAAACATTATCAAATTTTAAATACTTACCATACATGAGAATAGTTTTAAAATTTTTAAGAGAAAGAAATAAAGATAATAATAAAATAATTATCTTGTCTTCATCTTTAATTTTGATATCAACACTTACCAATTGGGGGATTCATTTATGGAAAGCATTAGGATGATCAACTATATTTATTTCATCCAAAAATTGAAAAATTTCTACTTTAGGTAAACTCAATTTGTAATAGACTTACTAATGTATTATTTCTTCAACTTTTTTCATAACTCTTAAGGTGATGTTTCATTACGAAATGGATAGAGTGCTTCATCAATGAGACTGAAGAGGATAGTGTTATGTGCACTGAGTTTCTGATTCTCCCAGAAACTTTTGGTGACATCTTCAAACTTAATATCCTTCAGTGTACCTCTTAACCCTTATTGAATAAGGATTGCATGAACTCTTACTTGTCAAATAAGAAACTCTTACTTTTTATTGAATTTTTCTACATCAAATTTTATGGTAGACAACTTGAACTAGACTCTGATACCAATTTGTTGTGTCATAGACTAATATTCACCATAATTCATGATGTAGAAGAAAAGGAGAAAATAAAGAATAACACACAATAGATTTATGTGATTCAATCTACGATCTGCTCTATAGGTAAAGGAGATCTAGAGGAGGATTTATTGATGATAAAGACGAAACTCTAATATTACAACTCTCATAGGAGACTAACTTGTCTAGTGATCACAAGATATTTTAAGAATTTTAATCTATATCTCTCTATCTTACTATTTGAAATTCTTAGATGAGTAAGGTATTTATAGAAATGGTTTAACTGAATTTAAATCAGAGTAAGAGGTTGATTTAGATAAATATCTTGCTCACTAATTTCAATCTTTTACTAGGAGATGAATTCAGAGAAGAATTAGGGCCACTAAACTACGTACTAATATGAATTCTAATTTGATTAAGACTCTCCGAAAATCTGGATTCAAGACACAACTAAGTTAACAAGTGTTAACTTCTTTCAATTGAAGTATCTCATAGCCTGGGGGACATAGTTGTTAACTTTTTTAATTAAAGGTTAGTTCGAGTTCAATATCATTGATTCATTATTTCAATTTTAAGTTTTAATTGATCTTTTTGGTTTGGGAATCCTTGGGCTTATCATGATAGTACTATAGCGGGCCCAAAGATCGATCAATAATCCAAGTAGTTGTAAACCTAAAGGCTGACAAGATTTGGTAGGCTTGAATGCTAGCCTATTGTTGCAAACTCGAGGGCTGGCCTGATTTGGCGGGCTTGAAAACTGGCCTATAGATACGAGCTTGATGGTCGACTTAATTCAGCAGACCTAAAGACTGGTTTGATTCGACAAGCCTGAAAGATGGCCTAATTTTGTAAGTTTGAGGGCTGACCTATGGATGCGAGCTCGAAGACTGGTTTGATTCAGTGAGCCTGATTTGTGAGCCTCGAAGGCTAAACTAGTCCAAATTTGTGAATTTTTGGTTCTTTTCATTCTTGTCCAAGTTTGAGTGGGTTCTTATTATAGTTTCTCCTTAGTCTTCATGAAGTTTCATAGTGGACTCCAAAATACAAGTTTTCTTCACGAGGGGTGGTGCCATGGTGCAGGGTAAGGGTGTCGCGAGTGACTGTAGTGATGAAAAAGACAATCGAGATGCCAAGGACCAGGGGTGGTCGCTGGGTGATAAAATTTCAATAATGCTTCAAAGACCGTGGGTAGCCTCTATAGTTGTGGAATTTAGTCAATGCCCCAAATGAGGCCTTGGGTGGCCATGGTGGTGGTAGAGTTTTGTCAACACACCAAAGATTGTGGGTAACCACGATGTTAATGGAGTTTCATTAACGTGCCAAAGACCATGAGTGGCCGTTATGTTGGTGGAGACATCGATGCTCAAAGCTCCAGGTGGTCGTGGTGTTGGTAGAGCAAAGGACACACCTAGCAAGGTTTAGACATCCAGTTCCCTTGTTCCTTCGAGTTTGGGCAGCAATGCACATCTCTTGGAAATCAATGAAACATGGGGCAGCAAGGGCTTAGAGCAACAATAATAGTGGAGTTCTTGTGGGAGGCATGAAAAAAGGAGAGTAAAACGAACAAGAGAAATAGAGGAGAGGAAAGAAATCTTACATCTTTTACCTTGATGGCACCTTCTTGGTATTCTTCTCGTCAGCACAATCTCTTCCTTTGACTCCTATAGAACTTTCTCAAGGATTGGCTTCTCAATTTGCCTTTGATTTGCACAGAATCTCCCCAAGTATCAAGTGTAAAGTCTCTCTAATTCATATGCCCTAACCCCCACTATAAGGTTGAGAGTATCTCTAATTTTGATGATTAATTGATTTAATTCAAAGATTTGGTAAATATATTCTCACCATAAATCTTATATTTAAATTTCAGATTGATATATCTCGAGTTTACACCTTCCTTAATTAAAAATTTTGTTGGCCTTCCAAAGATTCAAAGAGACTTTGTTTTTGTTTTGGTAGATCGCATCTGAAACAGTCATCCGATTGGTAATTGGACACCCACCTAAGAATAGAAGTGCGCGTAGTCTATCAAAATCGGTCATCTAGTTGGGAATTTGTCGACTGATAGCGAGCAAAGGTTTCTTAGTCCTATTAGAACCGGTTGTTCGGTACTACTCGATTTAGTATTTTGGGCTTGAATTTTCAACCATTCCCTATTTCAAATTGGGTCTTAATCATCTTTCTTAAATTCAAAGTCTAACTCTAATTCTTATTAGATTTGAAGTCAGAGTTGGGTTGCAAGAATTACTTAAATAACCATTTTACAGATGTTGAAGGATATGTGCTTATAGACGCACAAGTATAAGCACAAGTTGAAGCATATGTTAGTCCTCTTCAAGAGACTATAACTAGGCTATAGAGAGCCTTTGCATCTTTAGAGGCTCGTATTAGTGGTGGACACACTATCACCTCCATGGTATTTATTCTCATTTAACTAAACTTCTTTATTTTTTATATATTATTACTTCATATGACATAACATATGTATGAAAAATATATAGGTTCTGAAGATAGCAAACCAATATAGAACCAGTCAAGGATTTGGTACACAAGCAAGCTCCAGAGAAATTCCATCTCCTACTTCGATATCTCAGGTAGATCATGAAAACTTACATTGTAATATTGTAATATATATTTTTATCTCGTGCATTATAGATATTATTCTTTTTTCTCTATAAGAGGATCAGAGTTAGTCTAGGGTCCATGGTCACATGTGAAGGCATTATAGATGCTATGACCATGACTATCCATCCCATTTGTGCTATGCTTATATATTATTTTTCTGAGTACTATGTATGTAATTGTCAGAGTATGTACTATATTTATAATTTTCGAACAACTATGTCAATGCAAAGTATGTTAAGCTTGCAGTTTTGAATATTTTGTACTTTTCAAAATATTATATTATTTTTAAATACAAGACACCTATTTAAAAATAAATAATATTTTAAGGTTTAGGATTTTCTTGGCATTTCTATGGGAAATGCC
Organism: Trichopus zeylanicus subsp. travancoricus; assembly: GCA_005019695.1. NCBI lineage: Eukaryota > Viridiplantae > Streptophyta > Magnoliopsida > Dioscoreales > Dioscoreaceae > Trichopus > Trichopus zeylanicus. The sequence goes on from RXID01015021.1 coordinate 77,183, forward strand.
ATGAATTTTTTGATGTTTTTATGGGAAATGCTAGGATCTTCTTGACATTTTTCAGGGAAAAATCCGAGAAGATCTTAGCATTTTTCATAGAAATACTGAAAAAGATCCCAACATTTTCAATAAAAACACTAGAAAAAAATCTTGGCATTTCCTATAGAAATGTCAGAAAAGATTCTTTTTCGTCGATATTTTTCAAACGCCACATAAAATGCCTGGAAAACATTTTCCCCTCATTAGAAAAATGTTGAAAATATTTGCAAGGGTTTTTTTACTAGCATTTAATAAGCATCGAGAAAAATGTCGAGAATCTTTTCATGGTTTTTTTGACACTATTAGGGCCATTTTTGAAATACTGAAAATACCCCCAAAATATTGTAATGATAAGTCCAAAATAAGATAAAAATCTAAGTAATTACTTGTACAATCCACATGCATGATTTTCACACTCAAATACAATAATCTAAATAAATATTAAAAATAAAATAATCTTTTTATAAATTTACATGTATGATTTTCATATTTTCATGATAAATAAATAGTACATAAATATAGAACAAAATAGATGTAGCATATAATCATAGTTTATTTTTATCAAAAGGTACAAATTCACAAAATAGGTTGCTAATTCAACATTATCGAAAGTCACTCATTTTTTTACCTCGCAAGAGAGTGACAACAAACACCAAAAAACTAGTTTCAGCTTTCACATCCGAACCTAGAGCATAGAGTGAAAATAATTATAACTACCAATATCACACAACCAATAACTAAAACCTAACCTTCGAGTCAATAAAGAATAAAACATAGATTCTAAGTATCGAAGTAGTCTCTAAATGTTCACTAGCAAAATTTAATTTAATTTCAAAATAGAAATAACTACAATAAGTCTACAATAGGGCAAAAAAAATCTAGATCCTAGAATTGAACATGTTAATCCATAAGGATTCTCAAGAATAGGAAAAGAATTGATACAATAATAAAACTAAAATTAAAGTTTTAAATCAAAGAATATGAAGAATATTACCTAGGATTTGATTGAGAGAAAAGATGAGATCATTATCTATTAAAAAACCCAAAATTTCAGGAGGAAACCAAGGTCTTGGCTACTTATGTGTTATCTAACTCATCATCATTGTCAAACCCTAACCGTCGCTCCTCCCTATTTTTCTTTTATTTTTTTTCTAAAAGCCATTGCCTAATTCATGAAAAGAACAAAGAACTGCAGTAGGGAGGAATCGAGTAAGTTAAATGGCTATTTTATAAAAACCCCTTCGACTTTAAGAAATTTACAACTAGGTCCAAAAAGCTTTTTTTTTTTTGGTTTCCACATTCTCTCCCTCTTAAAATAAGTTTAATACTCGAAACTTAAATTCAAATTAATTAATACCTAAAAGTTAAAATAACTGAGGATCTCTTGCCGACATATCTTCGTGTAGTTTCCATGTGGTTCCACTTTCAAAATAATTACTCTACTTGACTTTAATATAAGGTATAGTTCGATATCTTAATACTTGTTCTTTTCTGTCCATAATACATGCAAAATACTCCTCATAGGAGAGATCTTTACTAATTCATATAGTGTAAAGTCTATCACATGATCTTGGTGTGGAATATATTTCCTCAACATAAACACATAGAATACATTATGCAATTTAGAAAGTGCTGGAGAAATATTAAGCCTATAAGCCACATCACATAATACCCTTGGAAGGTGAGACTTTAAGGAAGATATGATCACCAGACTGAAACTACAACTCTCTATAATGTCTTTTGCCTACTATGAACTATCCGCAATCGTTCCCTGGTTAATTGGACTTTCTCCACTTTTTGCTAAATAATCTTAGGGCCTAATAACGTTTCTAACCTACATCGTCCCAACATATTGGACATCTATATCTTCTATCATAAAGTGCCTTATAAGGTGTCATCTATATGTTAGATTGAAAATGTCTATCCCATAAACCACCCAGATCAAAGACAAAGGCTCTTAACATATTCTCTAAAATCTGAATGGTTCTTTCAAAATGACCATTAGTCTAAGGATAAAAAATGGTACTAAAACTAAGAGTGGTCCCTAAAGTCTTATGTAAATTTCTTCAAAAATGACTAATGAAATGAGAATCTCTATCTAACACAATAAAAATGGGCACACCATGCAATCTAACAACATGTTCAATATAAAGTTCTGTCAATCTCTCCAAGGTCATCCTTGTCTTGATAGCAAAGAAATGTACTAATTTAGTCAATCTATCCATAATAATCCAAACAATATCAAAACCCTTTTAAGGTTCTAGGTAGCCCAGACACAAAATTCTTGGAGATATGCTCCCATTTTCACTCAGGAATAGGTAATGATTACAATAGTCCGACTGGTCTTTGATAGTCTATTTTTATCTACTGACATGTCAAACACTGGGGCACAAACTGAGCAATTTTTTTCTTTATATTATTACAACATAAAGTACCCTTCAAGTCTTTATATATCTTGGTACCCCTGAATGTATCATGTAACTTGACCAGTGAGCTTGTTCAAGAATTTATTTTCTTAATTTAATATTTTTTGGAGCACAAATTCAATCACCAAATCTCAATGAGCCATCTTCATGAATTTGAAACTCTAGTTTAGCACCGGACTCTACCTAAAACTTAATCTTCTGGAGTTAAGGGGTCATCCACTTGAGCAACTCGAATATTGTTAAAAAGATTGGGATGAACTTGCAAACTTGCTAGTAAGGCACCAAACTCATACACTCAGATCTTCTCAAATCTTCCAAACTAGCCCTCTGAGATGTAAGCATGGCAATCAAGGCACAAGAATATTTTCTACTTAAAGAATCGACCACCACATTAGCTTTTTCAAGATAATAGCTAATAGATAAATCATAGTATTTTAGCAATTCCAACCACATTCTATGCCTCATGTTTAGTTTTTTCTGAGTGAAAATATACTTCAGACTTTTATGATAAGTGAATATCTCATAAGACTCTCTATAAAGGTAGTATTTCCAAATTTTAAGAGCAAAAACCATAGGTATAAGCTCTAAATCATGGGTAGGGTAATTACATTTATATAGGTTTAGTTGTAGATGCATATGCAATAACTTCACCATCTTGCATCAACATATAACCCAAATCCTTCTTGGAGGCATCACTATAAATAGTATATCATTTACCATAAAAAGGTAGGATAAGAATTGGAGCAGACACTAATCTCTTCTTCATCTCTTGAAAACTCTTCTTACATCCCTCTTAACCACCCAAACTAAGTCCCCTTTCTAGCCAAGTTAGTTAAAGGAGTTGTTATGCAAGAAAAGCCTTCAACAAATCTTCTGTAGTAACGAACCAATCCCCACAAGCTTCTAATCTCGGTAACACTATTATACTTTTTCAATCTAAAACAACCTCAACCTTTTTTGGATTAACTAAAATCCTATCTTTTGTTGCAACCTGTCCAAGAAAAGCCATATTATCAAGCTAGCATTCACACCTCTTTAGTTTTACAAATAACTTTGCTATCTCAAGGTCTGTAAAATAGCTCCGAGATATTCTTCATGCTCTAAAATAGCTCCGAGATATTCTTCATGCTCTGCTTGAGTATACTTGATCTTTTGCTCCCACATATACCATGACTGCCAAGAATTCTAAACATCCACTCCTAAGCAACTTATTAGCTTGCATAACAAAGATTACTTGGGATGAAATACCAATCTTACTGTCAAAGAAAGAGAATTCTGGCTTTCCTAAAATCTTAAAGTCCACTCGCTTCTCTCAACAGTCCACTGTTGTATAATGAGCAACTAATTAATCCATTCCAAGAATTACACCAAAATCTTGCATCCTCAAGACATGAAGGTTAGCTCTTACATCTCTAACTCCAAAACTCGCTATGCAATCTTTATAAAGATAAGTAATAATAACTTGACTACCAACAGGAGCATCTACAGCCAAATCATAATCTAGTGGAGAATATGGAATATTGTATTTCTTAACAAATTCTTGAGAAATAAAAGAATGAATAACTCTCAAGTCAAATAACACATGCATAATTTGTAACTACACACAAGATACCTACTAGCAAGACATATATACACATATGAATCATATACATATGATATCACAAAAAGAAATAGATAATGAAAGTCATTAAAGATTAATAAGTATATATCTATGACCACTACATTAGATGCTTCAACATTCTATTGGGTGAGAGCATAAACTCAACCTTGGGTCTAAGGTCTCCCCCTATGATACAATCCAGTTAGTGTAGTCAGAGCGGCTGGAGCTAGTTGAGCTGCATGAGACCCCTAAAATATGCGAGTTGGTCTAACTTGAGGGTTACAAGCTTCCTAGGGAAAAGGGAAATTTACTATTTTATGACCCTGCTGACCACATTTGAAGCAAGCACCAAATGCCCCTTAGCATCCTCTGTTAGATGTCTATTACCACAAATAGAGCACTTGAACTAATTCTGCAGAGTTGGCTTCTATGCAGGTGGCACATAGTAAGAGCGACTTTGACCATGGAGCTTAGAACTCAAAGTATTCAAGTCTTTACCTCTCTTCTTTTATTTCCCCTTGTTGTCTACCTTTATGGCCTTCTACATAGAATCCAAAGCTTTGGCTTTATCCACCATATCCTCATAGGTCTCCAACTTAGAAGTTGTGAAACCTCTATGAAGATGACCATTCAATCCCTCCTCGAATCTTCTAGTTCTACAAGCATCTTAGGTGACCAAGGCAAGGGAAAATTTTGCTAGTTTATCAAACTTTGTCTCATATTCATCAACACTCATATTACTTTGACTCAGAGAAAGAAATTATCGTTCAAACTTAGCAATCTTGCTACTGAAGAAACATCTTCTAAAAAATACTTTCCTAAATTTCTTTCAAGTGACTGCAGTACTTTCAAGAATACATATCTCCATCTTTCACCACAGTTAGCACTTTCTTACAAAAGAAAAGTGGCAAATCTAACTTAGTCATTATTCTCATAGCAGTAGACTTCAAAAGCCTTCTCCATTTTCTCAATCCAAGACTCCACCTCATCCAAATTTGTATTGCCCTCGAATGGAGGGGGTGCAATCTTTTCAAATTTCATAATGAATTTCAATTCACTCCCTTAATTAGTTTCTAAGTGTATTACTGGGGTGGTTTGTATTGTCGAAGGTGGTTAGGTAGCAATAGGTGCTATGGAAGTAGGTTGGGCTATGATTGGTGTCACAGGAGGAGATTGGGCTACAGTGGGTGCTCAATTTTGCAGTAGGCCGAGGATCTCCTACAACACCCATGGAGTCTATCAAGGCTCCTTGGGTTATTTTCCCCTACTAGATTTACTATTGGAGACTTAGGGTGCCGAGAAATTCTCACAATGGAATCCCTAACAGGTTTGACATTTTGCTCCTATTGCTCTTGTATTGGAATCGCATCTTGATTATCTTAAGCCTTAGCAACATTTAAGCCAACCTTGGGCCTACCAACACTTTTCCTAAGTAGTATTCTAACATACATATATTGGATTATCATAATAGAAAATATAACTTATAACAAATCAAAATGGTGGTTACAATAGTAATACATATATAATAACTCAATCTTTAAACTCTACCCGCACTCATGTCTCACCAAAAAATAGCATAATCTATTTAATTTAAAGCTTATATTCAACAAGAATTCAAACCTAGAGTTCTAATTACCACTAAACCTGTCATGCCCTAAAATCAAGATATGACAGGCGTCGTATACCTGCTTACACAATAGATATACAAGGCTTATCCTGTATAAATATAAGATATAGATTTTCTAACAACTCTGGAACCTATGACAATAGTCTTAGCATATAAACCAATATTTTTCAATACTAAGTCTTCAATATCTTAACATAGCATAACAAACTATTAAAATCACACCTAAGTCAAAGGTGATGAAATCATAAATTAAGAATGTAATTAAATCATAGGAGCCCAAATAATCATATAATATAATTCATAGCTAAACTCAAAAACTTGAGTAATCAACATATAAAATCCTAGATAATACTTCTATTCTAATAAGCAATAATGCCTAAAAATAATTTCGTAGAGTATCACACATTCATTTTCTCAAACTAACCTTTATGATTAGAACTTGTAAGAGAATGAGCAATCTTATGTTAAAATAATTTTTATATGCATATATATAATTTCAAGATTTAGGTTAAGTAAAATCAAATGCTTTCAAAGCTTTAAGCAAGTGCCAGAAAGACAAAAATGTCAAAATTAACAAGAATATTATTTCCAAATCCATCAATAAGAATTCATTTAGAAATTCATAAATCAAGTCAAACAAGTAATAATTATTATCTCCTATATAAATCAGTGGCATCACACATAATGGTGATCTGAGTCAAATATAAATTAACAAGTTTAAAATCAATGGTTGTAACATAATTATCTATATTTATATCCTCTCTGTTCATAACACAATTTTTTCAAGATTTGTGGCAGTTAATACTTCAAAGCAAGCATGAGAAACATTGCAAAAAAAGTTTAAGGTTCTTCAAAAGTAACAACTGTAAAATTTCAGACTCTCCACATGAGTTTGAAACTTTGATGGTGATAAGTAATAAAACAATACAAGATTTTTTGTCTCGAGTGATTGAAATGGTAAGTCAAATGATATATTATGAAAATAAAATTACTAATGTAATAGTAGTTTCCAAATTTTTATGGAATTTAATTTACTCCAAAGTTTGATCATATAGTTGTTGCAATTGAGGAGTCCAAGGATTTGTCTCTTTTTTGCTTTTGATGAACTAATGGGTTTTTTACAAGCTAAATAGGTCATTGATAAGAATGAAGAGAAAAAAGGCATTTCAAGGAAGAGGGAGGCAAACAAAAAGGATGAGCTTGCTGGAAGAGGACATGGAAGAATGGCTTTCGTGGTAGAGGAAGAGGTCACTTTTATGGGTAGGAAAGATAGTCCTTTATTAAGCAAAAAGAAAACAAAAATGATATCCAATGTTATAATTACAAAATATTTGGACACATTGGAAGAAGAGAGTGGAGAGAGTTAAGTTATTTGCTACTCATTTTCATACTAATAAAGTTCCAAATGATATTTTATTTTTGGACAATGGGTACTCAAATCACATGATTGGCAATAGATCATTGTTTAAAGAGATTGATGAGTCCTAAAATATGCAAGTAAGAATTGGTAATAATAAGCAAATTCAAGTTGAAGGTAAATGTACAGTTGCAGTAAAGATCAATCACAGTAAAATGAAATTACTTAATGATGTTTTCTTTGTTTCTAATCTGGCATATACTTTGTTAAGTATTGAAAATTCAGGCTCTAGTTGCTAGCGAGAAGAATGAATCCAAATTATAGCACTTGAAATATGGGCATCTCAATATCAAAGGCTTAAAATTGTTAATTTAGAAAAATATGATTCATGAATTGATTCTTTTGATTTATGTGAATGGTGTATTTACGAAAAATATGCAAAAAAATAACTGATGAAAATAATTATATTATATAAATATATTACATAAAAAATATATTTGAATAAAAATAAAAACATAATAAATTGAGCTACTTACTAGTGGTGGCAAGTACAAATAATTTAACGACAGTGAAAATGATGAATAATAAAAATAATGAATTGGATTAAATACTAGAGCGACAATGGCAAGCGACCAAAGTTTTTGGATCACACAACCAAATAAAAAAAACAGAGAGATCAATTTGAAATTAAGGGCAAAAAATATAAATTTTTAAAAATAAATAAATGCTTAGTGGCGTGATTTACACCATTTAGTTGTTAATCATATTATACAAATAGAATAATTTCGTTCTTAGTTCGAAATCAAACAGCCCCATACTACCATCGTCGAGGAAGTAAAATTTTTGGCAATTTTGGCGGCCATCGAGAAAAGCTACAGAGAAATTTAACAATTGATGAGTTGGACACAACTAGATTTTTTTAATATCTGATGCAGTAAAATTATTTTTTTGGTTTTTGTCTAATTAGTTTATTTGATAGTTCGTGTTTTTTTCGAATACGTGAACCAGGCTCCGGTTCGACTCTCTTCACCTGTTAGCTCGTCGGTTTGGTGTGGGCCTCTCTGGGTTCGCAGGATCGCGACTCTATACGGCCACGCGTCGATCGATGCCCGCCTCACCAGTTCTTCATTTCGCGAAGTTCACCGCTCGACCCAAGCTTCTGTCCCCTTTTCAAATCCATTCACTTCGCCGAAGAAGATGGCTTCTTCGCTCCCCAATGAGCTCTGGTCTCTCATCCTCGAGCTCGGTGTCTCGGCCTCCCTCCTACCCACTGCAACCTTTGCTCCCTCACCATCGCCTCGCTCTACCTTTGCCACCTCTCCTCCGACGCCGCCCTTTGGTCAGCCCTCCTTTCACGCGACTTCCCCTCCTCCTCTGTTGAGTTTTAGATGTCTTGAACTCTAATTAGAGTTTGAGTTAAAGTAGGAATTCAAAGTTGGATTTAGATTTATATTATTAGGAGATGTAATTGTGTAAAACTAAGACCCAATAAGAGTCTATAAATATACTATAATATATAGGGCTTATGTGTGGCGTAGTATAGAGGTTAAACTAGAGAGAAATAGAGATAGAGGAATAGAGAGAAATAGAGAGAGAGGAATAGAGAGAATAGAGAGAAGAGAAAAAAAGAGAGTGTTGGCTCTCATGTGTAGGTCTTTTTAGTGCTTCTCGGTGGTCTCTCGTGGTGGTTCTTTGTGGTACTCTCTTGGAGATTCTCTTTGAAGGTGGAGGTGTTGCCAAGGCTTGGAGAAAGAGTTTAGTTGAGTAAAAAAGAGTGAAGTCCTTCTTGTAAACTTTTGTAAAAGCCTTTATCTATTGATAGTGGATCTCCTGTTGTCTTATCTTGTTATTTTATTTTATCTTATATTACTTCTCGTTTCTTGTGTTGTTTGAGAACAAGGTGATTCGTGAAACTTTCGCTGCGAATCCCAACAATTGGCATCAGAGCCTAGGAGCAAACTACCAAGATGGCAAAATCCTTACTCGAGGTGGAGAAGTTTGACGACAAGATAAATTTTGCCTTATGGCAAAAGAAGATGAAGACGGTTCTTACTTTTCAAGGTCTGCAAAAGATGTTAGAGGGAAAAGAAAAGAGGTCGATCAAGATAAGCAATGAAGATTGAGAAGAGATAAATCAAAAGGCATTGAATTTAATTATTCTAAGCCTGGCTGATGAGGTTTTGTACAATGTCATTGACGAAGAGACGACGATGGACATCTGGACAAAACTTGAGAAGTTGTACATGTCAAAAAGCCTCGCAAACAAGTTCTACCTGAAACAACAGTTGTATAGACTGCGTATGAGCGAAGGTACAACTATATTACATCACATGAATGCTTTCAATAAGATTATCAATGATTTGCTGAAAGTTGATGTGAAGTTTGAAGAGGACGATAAGGCGCTGATTCTCCTAATGTCTCTTCCTGCTTCGTACGATCATATTGTGATCACAATTCTTTATGTAAAGAAACTCTCAAGATGGAAGATGTGACAACTAGTCTTCTTTCTAATGAGAGAAGAAGAAACTCAAACATTAATATGGAGTTTGGTAAAGGATTGGTGGCTCGCGAAAGAGAAAGATTAAGAGAGCGTGGAGAAGGCAAGCAACGGTCCAAATCAAAATTGAAGGCGAAAGTATAATGTTATTCATGTAAGAAGTATGACCACATTAGACGATATTATCCTGAACGTGGGAAGATAGAGTCTTTCAATATGACGACGACAATAGCAGATGATACTTCTGATAATAATGCAGATGGAGATATTTTTGCAGTATCCGCAGAAATCAGCACTTCTGGTAAGTGAATTTTAGATTCTGGTAGTTCTTATCATGTTTGCTCCAGGAAGGATTGGTTTACTTCTTATGAGGAGAATAATAAGAAAAGTACTGTTTGGTTGGCCGATAATTCAGCCTGTGAGATTGCCGGTGTGGGAACAGTCAAAATCCAGATGTTTGATGGAATGATTCGTACTCTTACTGGGGTGAGGCATGTCCCCAAGATGCGAAGGAATCTAATTTCACATGGTGTACTGGACTCAAAAGACTGTAATTATTCAGCAAGAGATGGAGTCATGAACGTGACACGTGGTATTAGAATCCTGATGAAAGGTGAGAAGTGTGACAATGTTTATCGATTGATAGGGAATACCATTGCAGGTGGAGTTCCGATTGTTACAGTAGTGAAGAGGAAGCATGATACTCGGAGTAATTTGATATCTCCTCAAATTACTTTTACTACAACAACAGACACAGGTCATTTGAAAAGCTTCCAAAAGTACAAAACTGTAGGCATGAAGAACAAATTCGAGGTTGGCTCGAGTTCGTGTCTTGAAATTAGCTAAATAAGGTAGTAGACCAGGATCAGGGGCTGGATGAGAGATGACGACTGAAGATTCGTGATGATGGCACGCCCGAGTTCAAGCCAAGGTGGAGATTATTGAGTTTTAGATGTCTTGAACTCTAATTAGAGTTTGAGTTAAAGCAGGAATCCAAAGTTGGATTTAGATTTATATTATTAGGAGTTGTAATTATGTAAAACTCAGACCCAATAAGAGTCTATAAATATACTATAATATATAGGGTTTATGTGTGGCGTAGTATAGAGGTTAAACTAGAAAGAAATAGAGAGAGAGGAATAGAGAGAAATAGAGAGAGAGGAATAGAGAGAATAGAGAGAAGAAAAAAAGAGAGAGTGTTGGCTCTCGTGTGTGGGTCTTTCTAGTGCTTCTCGGTGGTCTCTTGTGGTGGTTCTTCGTAGTACTCTCTTGGAGATTCTCTCTGAAGGTGGAGGCATTGCCGAGGCTTGGAGAAAGAGTTTAGTTGAGTAAGAAAGAGTGAAGTCCTTCTTATAAACTCTTGTAAAAGCCTTTATCTATTGATAGTGAATTTCTCGTTATATTATCTTGTTATTTTCTTTTATCTTGTATTACTTCTCGTTTCTTGTATTGTTTGAGAACAAGGTGATTCGTGAAACTTCCGCTGCAAATCTCAACACTCCTCCTCCTCTGACAAAACTCCCTCCAAATCCCTCTACCAATCCCTCTCCCAGCGCGCCAGGGCCGCCCGGCTCCTCCTTTGCTGCCGCGATCTCCTCGACGCTGAGAGCCAGGTTGTCCTCTACGCTCAGGAGATAGTCGAGCCGGAGACTATGATGGGTCAGGTTCTAGGATTATTATTGAGATGACCTGATTTATAATTTTGCCAACGAGGCCATGGTATCACATGCATACGTCAAGCACCTGATACATGCATACGTCAAGCACCCAAAAGAGTGCAATGACGATTTTTAAGGAAGATCATTAGGAAAGATTATGGACGTCAAGTCACCCTCAACAACTATAGTATGATACTTTTCTAATCTCAAAAATTACATATTTTTAAGTATAGTTAAAGTTTTACCAATTTCTTTATAAAGTGAATAATGATTCAAAGGACTTAGTTAATTGCATTAATATTTTTAAAAATGTCATGATTTTATAAGAAGTGTAAGACTCTATTATATGTAAAGTTTTCCCAATGATGTTATAAGGCCAGGCTAAAGTTTGGTACTCTAAGTTTTTGAGGTACACAATAACTTATTTGGATAATCTAGTAGAAAAGTTCATAGAATAATTTATTTCATTGGTTTCTCAATAAAAGATCTCATTTGCACTCCTCACATTGAAACAAAAAAAAGGAGAGAACTTAAAGGAACATTTGGATTGATTCAACAAACCCCGATTGAAAGTTATCAAGAGAGACGATTTTATTATTCTCATTGTCATCATTAATGGAATTTAGCAAGCTCGTGGCCTATGAGATGGCCTGCTATCCACCATGCAGTGTGACAAAATATATCCAACTAGCCCATGAACACATAAATGCTTAAGAAGTGATCCTGATAAAAAGAGAATCTAAAAGTGGTAGCAAGAAAAGAGAATATCTAGAGAATAAGCCATCCAAGTCAAAAAGGAAGAAAACCAAGTAAAGAGAGAGTAGAGGCTTGAATTTTAAGCTTATACTCCATTAAATAACTTAAAAATCAAAGTCCAACCTAGATTGAGTACCTAGACTTCTTGTGAAGGCCCCAACCTATCCGCATTGACCAGCAAATCCTTGACAAATCAAGGTATTACCATTTCACACCTATTATGTTCATAATACCGAAGAATGTAAGCACTTCAAGGATGAAATCAAGAAACTTATAAAAAAAGGTCACCTCAAGCAGTTCATCTGCATGGTAAATGTGCAAAAGAAACTTGTGTATGGGAGAATTGTCAATAAACTTTTTCCGAAAAGAACCTCACTCCTGAGTTCCAAAACCCTTCAGTTAAGGTCATCCTCATTATTATTCTAACTAGTCCACTAACTCAAGCTTCAACATCAACTAGCAAATATCAAACCCCCATTTAAGGGTAAGAGGGCTTAAAAGACGTGGAGAAGAAGAGATACCATTGTGAGTCTAACTACAAAGATATAGTTTTCTTTATCAAGGACTAAGAAGAAATTTTTACTTCTCACAATGATGCATTGGTGATCTTAATAGTCTTAGATGGCTATGCTACTCACCGTATCATGATAGATATAGGATATTCAATAAATATTCTATTCATCCAAGCGTATGATCAAATGTAAACCAATCAGGAGTTGGAGCCATGGATTGAGACACCCATTGAATTCATGAGGGACTTGGTTACCCCATTTGGTATAATCAAATTACTCTTCACTATTGGAGAAGATCCAAGAAATACCACAATCAAATCAAATTTTGTGATAGTTCAGAGATATTCTACTTATAATATAATATTGGAATGACTAGTACTTAATCATCTCTAAGCAATAATTTTAACTTTTTATTTAATTATGAGATTTCCTATAAAATATGGCATAGGTGAAACATGAAGAGACCAAAGTCTCATTAAAAAGTGTGAAGCACCCACTGATAAAATAGTTTTGGTTAGAAAAGTAAGGAATAGATAGTAGTGGAGTTCAATGAATTCCTTACTGAGCCAAGGAAGGGACATGTTGAGCCTATGGAATGGCTTGTTAGTTTAGCCATTGATGAAGCCTAAGGGAGGAACTCAAGCTTGGGTAAACCTTGTAGAGCCCTTATGTACCAAATTACAAGAACTCTCAAGAAGAAACTAAGATGTATTTGCACGAACCACCGAGGATCTCCCAACTATTGACCTTTTAGTGGCTCAGCACAAACTCATGGTCATAGAAAATCACAAGCTAGTCAAGCAAAATAAAATGCACTTTGCCCCTGAATGCCCAAAATCTATCATTACAAAAGTGAGTGAAACTCTCAATGTAGGATTTATAAAGGAAGTCCACTATCCTGAGTGGTTGGCAAATATGATAATAGTAAAAAAAATCTAATGGTAAATGGAGAATATATATTAACTTTACTAGCTTGAATAAACCCTACCCAAAGGATAGCTATCCTCTGCCTAAGTTGACCAACTCATTTACTCTACCTTGGGTCACCATCTCTTGAGCTTTGTGGATTCATTCTCAGACTACTATCATATTCAAATGCATCTCAAATGAGGAGAAAATTGTCTTGATCATAAATCAAGGTACATTCTATTATCTTCCAATGCCTTTTGGATTAAAAAATGCAAGGACAACATACAAAAGAGTGGTGTGCAAAATTTTTAAGCCTTAGCTCAATAGGAATATGATAACATATGTTGATGATATGCTAGTGAAAATCCTCCATATTGATGGACATTCAAAGGATTCAGAAGAGACTTTTGATACACCTCAAAAGTCTAAGATGAAGTTGAATCCAAAGAAGTATACTTTTGAGATAGGCTATGTATAAGACCTCGAATTAACCTGAGGCACAATACCTTAGGTTCACTCGTGGTATAAGACTTTGGCAATAAGCCAAACATAAAATCTTAGCAATAAGTTGACATAAGACCTTGAATTCACCTGAGGCATAAGACCTCAAATTCACCTAAGGATAAGACATTGATGGTATGCTAGACATAAGATCTTGGATTCACTCGAGGCATAAGACCTCAATGATAAGCCAAATATAAGACCACGTTCTACCTAAGTAATAAGACTTTCAGAATAAGCTAGACATAAGACCTTGGTTCTACTTGAGACATAAGGCCTTGGTAATAAGTCTAACATAAGACCTCAGCTTCATTCGGGTATAAGACCTCAATAATAAACTAGGCATAAGAACTTAACTCTACCTAAGGTATAAGACCTTGACAATAAGTGAGAAATAAGACCTTAGATCTATCTAGAGTAAAAGACCTCAGCAAAAAGCTGGGCATAAGACCTCGGATTCACAAGGCATAAGACCTCAGTAATAAACTTGACATAAGATCTCAAATTGACTCAAGCCATAAAACCTCGGCAACAAATAAGACATGAGTCATCGATAATAAGTCATACTTTAGTAATGAGCCAAGCATGAGAAGTTTAGAATTTTACCAAGACTTAAGATTCCTATGTAATACTTTCATTTTAAGTCACACTGTAGTCCATGAAGTTTCTCTCTTAATAGTTCATTTTCTTCCTCAAGCCATTCTCCTCTTGGTGGAAGGATGAGTACTGACTATATCAAGTTTAAGTAACATTATTTAAAGAACTTCAAAGCCAACTATTGCAAAGATGAGGTATGACTTTTCACTTTATAGCAATTTTCACCTGGGTTAAAAGAGAAAATTACATGTTGATATGCAAGTGTAATAAATAACAATTAACTTTTGAGTGAACTTGGACAAAGATGTGTGCAAGAGGGATGCCAGCTAAAGATGTGGAGGGAAAAAAGTAAAATAAAAGAAAATCTTTTTCATTCATCACAAAAATATTATCATATTTGAAGAAAAACTCTATTGCAATAGTTTTTTTTAAGGAAAAGATGAAAGAAAATAATGCGAGACTATTTAGGGGATGTTGGAGCTTCAGCGCAACAGGCACTCGAGGCTGAGCCGGATGCTTTAATTTTTTTCTCCCTGCAGAGGATCTCCCCGTACTCTCGTTCGAAGCGGTGAATCCTCGTGTCGTTGCAAAGTTCCACTTAGAAGTTATCAATTTTGCAGTCAAGATCACCGTGCGGTCGCAGAAGAGCTCTCCAATTTGGAGCGGGCAAGGTGATTTTATGGGAAAACTGTAGTTTTTGGTTCTGAATGGTTGGTTTGTTGCAAAAAGATTGTACCTTTGCAGGTCTGCGGCGATGGCGTTGAACGTGTGGCAGCCGGAGTTGTGCGGGGGGAGGCAGCGGGAGATCGCGGAGCAGTGCACGGTGCCTTTGGAGTCCCGGCTTAACGCGGTGAAGATGAAGACTAGAGTTTGGAAGCAGCAAATTGCGGTTAATATGAGGCGCTGTGTACGATTTCTGGTTTTTGAGATAGAAATTATTGAGTTCAATGTTGATTAAGGTGCTATTTTCTGTCTTATGGTTTTGTGGCTTGTGATAGGATAAGAAGAAGCGTAGGCTTGTCGAGTGTGAGGAAAGGCTTGCGTCGTTGAAGTACCATCTTCTTCAATATTATAAAATTGCGAACAACACTGAGGTTGGGACTAGTAAAAAAAAGAGGTTGAAGCAATGAGCTGGTACTGTGAATTGGCTGCTGTTGATTTAGTTTAAGTTTCGATTGTCCTTCACGCTTTTAAGCAGGGCAGCTTAGTTGATGATTTAATGTAGAATGGGATCGAAACTGATATTGTTCTCTTGACAAATTTGACATTTCATCTGTTTTTTCTTTACCTAGACTTTTAGTTTGATTTATTTGATCATAATATTATCTTCTTTCTCCTTAAAAACTATTTGATTCTCTATGGATTGCTTAATGAGCTCTTTTCTATGTTGTGTGTGCGGTGTCAGGGAGAACCAACGAATGAGTATGTGCCACTCGAAGAAAAGTAGGGGATATTGGCCTCATAAATTTTCTTCTATTGAGGATCATATATGACACTATTTGGGCAAAATGGATTATGTGTGCCATGTTGTCCATTGCACATTTGAATAAATGACTTATTTTTCAGATGAATGTCTGTGTTTTATATCTCTTGCAATGATATCTTGGCTGAGGTACAATTCCGATTACAGAAATCATTTCCCAGGGGGTGATATGTTAGTTTTGACAACAAAATATTAGACTTTAATGGATGTCTAGGTTCATCTGATATTGGATTTGGTTTGGAAATCATGGAAAACATAACCTATTGGTGTCTTTCAAAATCCACTGGCCTGCCTATGCTACATTGCATCAGCCCCCTTCTGCTGACAGATGGAAAATCCTAAATGCTCGGAAGTTCCATAATCTTTGTTGAGGTCGGATGACTTAATTTACCAACGTGGGTTGAGAGATTGCCTTCTTACTACTGAAACCCCTTTGTTTTGCTGTGCTGGATGTACAAGCTTTTGTTTGATGCTTATTTAACAGGATTAAATACTTAGAACTGTTTACTGCAGAGGCAATAAAGAATCTGCAGTTTACATGGTTACACCTCTTCTAAAAGCTTTAGTGCTGAAGCCTCCTGTTTCTTGTTGGTTCTTTGGAATAACTTATGGTTGACTGCTCATCCCAAGATCTTCAACGACCCACTCAGTCTAATCTGTTCAAACCCTATTTTTTTCTGTTCTGAGCAAGAGAATTTTCTGAAACTACCCATTTCTGTGTTAGGTTTTTGCTTGGGTGCATAAGGTCAATAGCTCATGTATGAAATGTAAGCCATGCTGATTGATATGCCATTTTTTAGTTACCTAAATAGTCACTTGAAGCTGCCATGAGACTAAAGCTAACAACTTGGAAGCTTTGGCAATGACGCTAGATTCCAAGTATCTGTCATCATTGATACCCAAAAAATGAAGTATATGGCATCATCTATTCCTGTATAATATTTGCTATGAAGTAAGAGGAGCCATTATGCATGTGGATGTCACAATCTTTCTAGATAGACTATATATTCTTCCCTTGCAGATTCCTTTACCTTGCAACTGTCCTGGTGGCTTTTAAGCTTCTCTGATGGTTGGCATTGTGCATGTGGATCTTGAGTGGAGCATGACAGGTTTCGATGCTACTTTTTGACATTCTCTTGGAACTCTTGCGTAGATACTATGTTCACTATTAATGTGCTTGAATATGTGGCATCTCCGATGCCTTTTATTGACATGCTTCCTTTGGATATGTGCTTAGCGTGAATCCAATAATTCTGGTTTTGCTGTTATTGAGTTTGTTATTGCCTTTCTACAGCGTGCAGCTAGGATTGTCACATCATTTGTGGAGCCTTCGAAGTCCGGGACCCAACGCGTATTTTGATTTGACACTGCTTGGGAAGTTGTGATGTCGTGGCCATGAGAAGATATTGGGATAGCCGTGTCAGATTTCTGATTCTTCAGTCCTTTTTGTTCAAAGTTGAGTGCCACTGTACGAGAGGAAGTTGTCTTGGTTTACTCGGCTTCATAGCATGGGTTTCTCTGAAGTCATGATGTTGTATAATTATCAGGTGATCAGCAAGTGCTGATTTGAATATGTGCTATATGTATACTTTCATTCGATACTGCATATAAGCATGCGAGATTTTCGTAATTATGTGTACAGGAGGCAAAATTACCTCGTACTTGGTTTTGGGTTGTCTTTTTCTTTATTATTGGGTTGTAGAATGACTATTGAAGGAGCTCAAACGTAATTAAGAAATTTTTGGGCGCGTATTTGCATTTATCCTTTTACTAAACTAAGGGCGGTTTGAGGCATGCCACCGTTGGTTTCGGCAAAACTCTAGCTCTCCGCGGGCGGATAGGGCCTGGGCCTGCCGCCATTGAATTCCAGCCCGTCAACAACCCTAAAAATTCTACGGCTCAGATCCTTCCAACCGCCGCGTTTCAAACCCATCCCCACACGCCAGCCTGGGCGCCGCTCCGCCTCCAGCATTTGACCTGGCCTCCTTCCCTTGTATGAGTGCCTAATCTGGTTATCCCTCAAACCTGCGCGGCGAGGCGACTTCAATACATGGGCTAACGTCCTCCGGTTGCAAGTTCATCGGATTGCAATTAGGATTAGGGCTTCCTCTTCTTCGTCGTCCTCTTCGATCGCTGACTGCACCGTTTACGATGCCGTCGGTGCTCCGGGGATCTGCCGCCTGCTGCTCCGCTGCAATGGTTTCCGCGTCCCCGACCTCGCCCGCTGTTGGTTTGAGCTTTCATCGCCTGAAGTGTTTCGAGAAGGATGTTTGGCGTAGTTGTAGTCGTTGTAGCAATTTTAGCTAGCGTTTGCTTTATCTCCCTCTCTTCCTCCCTCCCTCCTTTTCTCGATCTCGATCTCTTTCCCTCTTCCGTTTTCCTCTGTTCCGCTCCTTCTGGTTTCGAGTTTTTTTCTTCTTCGATTTAGTCAATTTGGCGTCTGGCTGGAAATCCGTCCTTCAAAAGTTTCTGGAGCTCAGCAAATTTTTCAACTTGAGGTGAGCTTTTGTTTTTTCTTTGTCATGTTATATTGTTATATGTTGAGAAACGTTATTAGCGATGCTTGAATTTTGGTTTTCTCGTGCTATAGGATGCAATAATGACGAGAATTTCATCATAGCAAGTTTATTAGGGGAAGAAGAATAATTGAATTATAGTGTGGGAGTGTGAAGCTTAATTTTCTCACTCAAGATCCTCTAATAGGTTTGTCTAGGTTATTTGAATTAACAAAAAAGGCGCTGATTGATAGAGAATTTAATAGTGTTGGAACGTACATATAAGGCTGTTTATGGCCAATTAACATAAGCTCTCAGCTGAAATAAATGATGGCAAATCAAAACTCATAGTTAATCTCGATTCCCTTCTTGCAAACACAAAGTCAATTGGAAGATTTATCCTGAAATTTACCCAAATAAAATGGCTGAAACTGTGGTAGGCATTGTTGTTTGGTGGATTGTTGTCTCCGAATGTGAAGTAGCTAGAAAGAGCTTTCCGATGTACAACCTGAACTCCTTCCTTCTGTGTGGCTTAGAAAGAAGATCAAAGAGGCCCTTCCTATGCCATGAGATATATTTGGTGAAATGTTACTTGTGAAGTAATTTGGTTAGGAATCTGATAGTTAAGATGTGGAAGCATTCATTAAAATGCTTTCAATTACTATTTTCAATTTGAAAGTTGAGCTTCACTGAAGTGCAATTACACATCATATATATGTTGCAGACCTTTCTATATCTGGTATTGTTAACTTGGTAATGGTATCATGGATTCTAAATTATTGTTAACTTAGTAATTGTAGCATGTATTTTAACTTATTGTTAGTATTGCACATTTTAACTTTCATGAAAAGCTAAACCTTATAAGTTAATTATCATGTATTAACTTTGTGGATGACTTTAAAATAC
Source organism: Trichopus zeylanicus subsp. travancoricus (assembly GCA_005019695.1). Taxonomy (NCBI): domain Eukaryota; kingdom Viridiplantae; phylum Streptophyta; class Magnoliopsida; order Dioscoreales; family Dioscoreaceae; genus Trichopus; species Trichopus zeylanicus. Next base: position 96,537 of record RXID01015021.1, read on the forward strand.
AAAAAGTAGTTGTATATGAAGACCCAAAAGCAATAATGTTCCAGGCATTATATCGACTGTTTTTTAGTAAATTATACCTTTTTTTATGGTAACATCATATCTTATGCAGTAGGTTCTTGTAGTGAGATTAATAAATATTATTTGAAACCAGTAGCGTAACAAGATGGAATTAGCTTATTTCACAGAGTTGATGGAAACTCTTATCATTGCAGAGTCTGGATGGGTGATCCTGTAACTTGGTTCAGTCCAGCTCCTGATCATTTTTCCTGCAAGTCATCTATCCATGCTCATAGCTGTGAGCAAGCCTATATAAGGCAGGAGTATACTTCGAGCTACGTGGAAAAACCTCTGGGGGATCTCTTGCAAGCAAATCCTGATGATTCTTTTTACAACAGAGATGATTTTGTGGTTCATGCACTTCAAATTGCTTTTAGTGGAATCCTTTGCATGGATGATGGTCATGTACATCCATTTGGCAGTGATGCAGTTTCCAATCATGATTCTGACTGCAATCAAAAGGCTCTTCAGCATCTTCCTCAAAGTGGAAGTACACAAAAAGGTTCGGATGAGTTATCAGTTAATTCAGATTCAGATGCAGTTCAATTGTGTGATGGAGTGGAGGAATTATCAAGCATAGCAGTTGACCGTCAAAGTTCTTCTGCAAACAATTGTATTGTACCTATTCCTCGACCAGTAAGTTTCAATTATCCAATAATAATGGAGTTGCAGAATTAGATGTTACACTTAACCTTTTCTGGTTATTTACTGTTGCTGGTACCACATGTTACTGAAGATTTTTTTCTTCCCCTCCCTTTTTCAGCTTCACCTATGATGGTTTGTTTCCTCTGTTGAATTAGAAACTCTTAAGATGAATGGCATGAGGATGCAATATTTACCATATGAAATCAATGATGATAAGTCCTCCCTGATTAACATATCAGATTATTTGAGATTTACATAAGTAGATGCTTGTTATATCATTTTTACTCATATCTGAAATTCTAAGGAGGTTGAGCTTCAGCCCAATATGTTACATGTGTAATTTACTAGATAATCAATATTTGACACCTTTGTCTATTTCTTTACATCATCTTAGATGCCCTAGCACTTCTATCTTTTACTGTATTGATTTATTCCCTGGAACACAAATTCTAGATTTTGTGGATGATGTGTTTTTCTCAACTTAAGGTGTCTCAACTTGTCTCTGGGAGAACTTAAGGTTACTGTAGATTCCCATTCTATTTGAAGCACTGAGGGTTGCTCAAGACTTCAGCCTCTTCCTTGCCTCTTCCTTTGAGGTGGAGTGCCCAACAGCAGCTCTGATGATTTACTAGTTTTTTTTTGTCTAATTCCTTAACAACAATGGGAATATATCTCTCTTTAGACAGTATCACATACACATTCCCTGCAGTACCAAACATGAAAATTGGAATCTAGTGCCTCTTCTTGGAAGTATACCTTTTAGGATCTGCAGGGGATCAAAATATTATGCAAACATGGATAATGTGATGAGGAGATTTGGAACTAGGATAAAAGTAAAGTCACTTGAATATCATAAATGATTTAAAATGGGTTTCTTAATGTCTGTGTTTTGATTATTCCATCTATGATATGAGTTCTACCAGACTATCTTGTCAAAAAACTGGGAATAAGTTGTAACAATTCTTAACGGAAATGACTATCGTGGTTAGCTTCAGAGGGATTACAAACAAAATAAATCTCCTTCATAAATGAATGTTTTGCAATCTTGACTTACATATAAGAGTATATATGCCAAGTAAATATCTTTATCCCATCTCTTGCACTTGTATTAGATCTTATGAAGGAATAATAGGAGGTGAAGCTGAACATTGTAACTTTTTTCTTTTTTTTTTTTTAGTTTATGCTGAATTTTCTGTTCAAATACTTTTGGCAACCTTTTTCTTAATACCTATATCTGATATTGGATTTGACCCATGCTCCAATCAATATCTAAATTTTAGTTAGTTTAATGGTGTTCTCATGATGATAATAAAGATGCCAGCCATATATTTCCAAGTAATTGAATGCAACAGTAAAAAGAGATGTTTAGAGAGTGAAGAAGAAAACCAGTTATTTTAGCATAGTGAAACTACATATATCCTCAACTCCATTTGAGAACTATCCTGCTTGGCTCTTTTTAATTTTGGCTCACATTCGTTGCATATTGATTTCTTAAACTGTGGTCTAGACTTCACATTAAAGGATCTCTTAACATGTGTTGTAGCAAAGCATTTTGTTAGTTATATCAGTGGATAATCAATCAAGAAAATTAGAAAATGAGAAGCTATGTTCTGTAAACTGATGTCCACTGTTTGGTTTAAGGTGGCTGTAACTTTGTCCTGTTGTTATATTTACTGATGGTTATTCTTGATCTCTGCAGATTCCTCCAAAAAAACTAATATCTGCCATGAAAGGAGGCCACCAACAACAAGGAATGCCCCAGAAGAAAAATTTGCGAGTAACGTGGGCACCCGAAGTCTATGATCCTCCTGTTACCTCTTCTTCGCACACTGTTAAGGGCCACCACCATCATTCATATCCCAAGAGAAAATTTCATCACAAGCACAAATCCAGTAAGGGAAAACCCTCTCACGGGAGAAGCAGTTATAACAAACATGTTTCAAGGAGAAGCTCTCACGGCACATATGATCCTCTTGATGCAAGGTTACTTTTTAACACCTATTTTTGGTGTCCTTTTCTTGTGCTGATGGAATATTGATTGTGAGTTATTTACCATTCACCAATTATCGCAAATGTTTTTACCTTTGTCAGGTTGCATTCAGTCGAACCTTTGAAGGGTTTCAACCAGCCAAGCCTGGATGTTCTCAACTATCCCATCTCAGGGCTTGACAAATGTGGGAGCAGCTTCTTCCTGGAATCAGTTCCCGGCATGCACCTCCGTGTTGGCTGATGCTACCCAAGTTTAATTTTGAAGTGAGAAGAGATGCATCTTCCACTCTCTCTTTTATCTTTTCTGAATAAAGCTTCACTTGAAATTGCTGCATTCACTTCAAAACTATGTGATTGCTCTGCCACTCGTGAAACAATGTTTTGATTCCTTAATTTGAATGTTGAAGACTAAATTTTATTTACTGTCTTGCTATGAGTGTTCCACAAAGAATTACCTTGCCTTTGATTTTTAAAATTTTTTTTTTTTTTTTTCACTCTTTGATACTTTGAGCTATGCTTATGATTTTCCCAATTTTTTATTTACCTTGCCATGAGTAGTTTCCTTGCTTTGGATTCTCTTGCCCTGTTGTCTTGAATTATTATGATGAGCAAGGTTTTAAATTTTGATTTTGATTTCCGTTTCGATCGTTTCGATTTCAATTTTGGTCAAAATATTTTTTTCAGTTATTAATTATGTGTTGATCAGAGTTTGATTATATTTTGATTGTCCTTTGACTTCAAATTACAAATACGATAAAATTTTGAATTTTTTTTAAAAAAACTTATAATTAATTTTATCATAAGATTAAATATTATTTAAATTGATTTAAATTAATTTTGATAGTTAATTACTAATATAATCTATTTTTTTATATATTACTGTATAAAAAAAAGAAAATATACAAAAAATATGAATATGATTAAAAGTTAAAAATTAATATAAGTAAATTTAATTTATTATTAAAAGGTACTTGACATACATTATTTATTAATTATAACGTAATATAACTAATTATCATCATCATCATAATCATAATCAATTGAGTTTGGAACATTTAGGTGTAGAATTACAAATTCATTATCTGAATGATCCGGACGAGCATTTATAAGCATACGAGGCAGAACAATTAGCTTTACGTGATCGTGACAGTAGTTGTGAAGTATAATTATATATCACAAGTCCAAAATAAAAATAATAACCATATTCATTGACAATACATAGTAAAAGTGGTCTAATGACTCATGAGAAATAAATTTCACACTGTGCGAAGTGTTTAGGAAAAATTACGACAAGACGTTGATTGATAGCGTTAGGTGAACCTTGTTGAGAGACATGATAAATTTGATCATTTATTCTTTCACGTTCTTTTAATGCCTACTCAATTAAAACTTATCTAAGTATGTCATAAGCAAATTTTTATGTTAATTTCAACATTCTTAATTTAATACATAATTATTGCAAAAAATGTTAATTTCTAAAAAATATAAAAACTCTATTTTTGCATAAATTTATTAATAAATACTAATTAATTTTTACATAATTTCAATACTTTCCGATTTAAGGTTTAGGGTTTAGGATTTACTAACAATTTTTCCGATTTATTAGTTAATTTTTACATTAATTTTAACATTTTCAATTTAATACATAATTTTCGCAAAAAATGTTAATTTCTAGATAGTATAAACAACTCTATTTTGGCATAAATTTATTAATAAATACTAACTAATTTTTACGTTATTTCAATATTTTTTGATTTATTAGCTAATTTTAACATTCTCAATTTAATACATAATTTTCTCATAAAAATGTTAATTTCTAAAAATAAAAAACTCTATTTTGGAATAAAAAACATTAATAAATATTAACTAATTTTTACGTAATTTCAATACTTTCCGATTTACTAACTAATTTTTATATTAATTTCAATATTCTCAATTTACAAACTTACAAAATATAATATACTATGCAATTGCAATTTTAAATTTTAAATTTTTTTTACCTCTTTCTTGAATATGATTGTAGTCTAAAATAGAAGAAAGACAATAGATTCACAAAACTCTATAAATAAAATACCAGTAATATTACAATATCTAAAAAACTCTAAGTACATTGTTTGTAGGATGCTTACTTTGACTATACATAATGAATACTAACATCTCTCACAATCACTTTGATGTTGAAAAAGAGATAACAGAGTAGCTAATATCCCTAGCATGTAGCTAATATAATACAACACGTAGTTGCTAATAAATAAGTCATAATTTGCATTCATTTGCAAACAAATAAATCACAACTTGCATTCATTTGCATCCACGTACATCCACTTGCATTCAATGGACTCCACAACATGCATATCAGGAGCAGATCCATTAACTTGCATCCAATCCACTCCACAGCTTGCGTATCTGTGAACAACATGAACAGAACAATGAACAACTGTGAACAATAACATAAACATGCAGTTATGTGACATCCGTGAAACGAGTTGTCTCGTCGGCAATCGGAGAAATGAGTTGTCTCGCCAGCAAGGAGGTAGTTGTCAGCTTGGGTTGGCTCTCATCAACGACGATGACATCAATGGAGTTATGACATCCCGGAGTTGGACTCGACGGTGGAGACGTCATTGGACTGGAATAGAGGCTCCACCGTTTGCCTATGGGAGGATCTACGCGCTCCATCGCCACTTGCTGCTCCGTCGTTGCACGCCGCTCCGTTGCTGCTCAAAAACATATAAGCAGAGAAATCTTTTGTGCTTGTAAAGTAGAGGAAAAGGATGGCAGTACCGGACTAGAATAGAGGCTCGCTGCGCGTTGGTTGTTATTTTTGCTCCGCTGATGTTCGCCGCCGCTTCTGCTCCGCGTGCTGCTCGCTGCTATTGCTCCGCGCGCTGCTTTCTACTCTACCGCTTCTGCTCCGCGTGCTGCTCGTTGCTCCATTACTATTGCTTCGCGCGCTGCTCTCTGCTCCGCCGCTTCTTCTCCAAGCGTTGTTGGTTGCTCTGCACACTGTTCGCTGCTCCGCCGCTTTTGCTCTACGCGTTGCTGGCTGCTCCGCACGCTGCTCACTGCTTCGTCATTTCTGCTCGTTGCTCCGCCACTTCTACTCTGAGCGATCTCACTGCACTCGCTCTGCTCGCCATTTCTACTCGCTGCTTCGCCTCTTCTCCTTTGCGCGATCTCGTTGCGCTCTCTCTGCTTACCGTCGCTGCGCGATCAACCCACGTGATCTCGTTGCGCTAGCTCTGCTCATCGTTTCTGCTCGCTGCTCCGCCACTTCTCCTCTGCACGATCTAGCTGCACTTGCTTTGCTCGCCGTTGCTGTGCGATCTCCTCGCGTGATCTGGCTACGCTCGCTTTGTTTCCCGTTTCTGCTCACTACTCCGCCGCGTCTCTTTTATGCGATCTCGCTGCGCTCGTTCTACTCACCGTCGTTGCGCGATCTCCTCGCGTGATCTCGCTGCACTCGCTCTGCTCACCGTTTTTACTTGCTGCTCCACTGCTTCTTCTTTGCACAATCTCGCTGCGCTCACCGTTGCTGCACGATCTCCTCGCCTGATCTTGTTGCCCTCGCTCTGCTCAGTTTCTGCTCGCTGCTCCGCCGCTTTTTCTCTGCGCGATCTCATTGTGCTCGCTCTACTCGCCATCTCCGCTCGCTCTGCGCTCGTCACCGCTGTAAAATCCTAATTCTAAAACTAAACCATATTAGGCGAAATGTTTCACCACCGGCCGAAGTTGAAACGTTTCGATTTCCGCCAAAATTTAAAATCTTGATGATGAGATTATTATAAGTCAAGTGAAGCAAAAAAATAATGATATTTTAGTTCTTATAGAAGAGATTTAATTGGGGCCCAGCAGAATAATTCATTTTGATTCCAGTGATGCTGCTGCTGCAATTGCCCATATTCAAGACAAGACGGAAAATTGGGTGGTTTTATTCAATACGAGTGCCTCCAATTGAAGCAATTCCATAAATTTGAGTCATGACTCATTATTTTGGACGTGGGGAGTAGTGGTTGTAGACCAAAACTTTTCTGCTTTTTTTTTTTTTTTTGCATTTTTCTTAGTATAATGTTTTATTATTAGATATTATTTGCATTTTAATTTACTATAATTGTTTTGTGTCTATTATCTTTGTTTTGCATCAGCTATGTTGGTTTTCTATCTATTATACGAGTTTCGTCTCTACTCAGTTCAAATGTGATGTGTTCTCCATTGTTATCACACTTTCACACAAAATCGCTGTCTTTGAAACCAAAATAATTTGCAAAGATAATGACTGCATTTGATATTTCTTGTTATTGTTTGGCTCACACGGGAGACTTCGGTGAGTGGATGTTCCAAGAAAACTAAAGTTTTAATAGGCTATCACATGAAATCCTCATTTCAGCTTCAACAGATTCACAGGAGTCAATTTTAGGCGGTAGTGATTCAATTGCTTTTCGAGTTTTGATACATCTAAAAGAATAATTTGCTTGCGAAAGAGTCAAATGTTTCTTTGAGAAGAGATATTTTTCTTGAGCAAAAATTTCACGCAATCCACTACATATTTTATCCCAAAATCCAAACAATGTAGAATAATTACTTTGAAAATTGATGCATGGGAGAATCTGTCTATGCATATTGATTCTTTCAGCCATTTTTTGACAGAAGAAGCAAAAGTGATGAGTGAAACAACTGATACCTTAAAATTTGACTTCAAAACTGCCACTTTCCTCGCTTTCATCATTTCTTGGGCTAACCAAAAACTGCTAATTTGCATAATAAAAGATTAGCGCACAATAAATGTTGCAAAATATCCAAAAGACGGGGAATCTGAGAACCAAATCTGTGCCCAGTTAACCAGAACCAATGTAAAAGCATACAACCATTCTCCTCTTCAGGGCTGTTAGGACATCCACTGACAAGCTTTGAATTCCACCATACAAAAGTTAAAATACCTGTACTCAAATATCAGACACAGAATCACAGAAAAAATGTGATCGGATGAATAATAACAGGAAACTTGGGAAAAAAAGGGAAAAGAAAAAAGCAAAAGGCTACCCATTCATGAAGCTGTCGGTGGAAAATGGCAGTTAGCGCAGCGGAAGATAAGCCTTCAATGTTCTGTCTTCTGCTTATAAATTGAATGGAGACTAAGGTTTCACTCTGCAGCTCAGCAAGGATGGAGAGATCTGGACTTGACCTTCTTGTTCTTCTCCTCCTCTTCTCCTTTTTGGCATTGGCTTCATCAACTAAGGCTTTCTTCGTCAACTTTGCTTTAGTTTTATTATTCTTTGCAAAAGAAATATTTAGTAAGATTGTCTTTCTTCTGTGTTTCAGCATGTGTCAGATGAAGAGCTTGAGCTGAGCTTGGTTGCCAATAAGGTATTGAATGACAGACAGAAAACACTGAAGGACTTTTTACTCTCATATTTTTAGTTTTTAAGTCTTTAATACATCTGTGTCCTTCGAACTTTAACTGATTTTTTTTTTTGTTCGCAGAATCACCATAAGCATTCAGGGTTCTCTCAAGCAGGTATGGGCATTATGATCTCAATGTGGCAGTTCAGATCTCTGTTATACAATTCCATCCTACTACATTTAGATTTTTTTATTTTTAAATTTCATGGTAGTGTTAAATATGGAGACTTAGTTTAGTCCATATCGTTAGATGTCAACTCAGTAGGAGTAATGCCATTGTCTTTCTAGTGTGGTGGAGTAGATTGAATCAAATTGGGTTTACCATAATCTGGATCTGATTAGATCTAAACGTAATCCATATGGAATTAGATCTGTTCGGGCAACATCAAGATCAGATTTGGTATTCATTGGAACAAGAAACTGAATCTGAAGTACTTCTATTAAATGGACTTCTTTGGTTCAATACTAACTTATTATATCAGATTGAGCCAAGTCTTTATCGATCAAAACATGATCGTAGATTTCCAGTCTCAGATCATTCAGTAGTAGGATATTAAAATTCTTGGGTGGAAGGAACTGTTTGGTTTCAGATCCTGAAATTGTAGCTGTATTCCATCTATTTCCCAGTTGCAGTTTATTTGATGACCTATGTGCCTAGCTAATGAGGTTTAATCTCTTTTTCCAACTCACACAAACAGAAATATCAAGATCTCAACTAAATCAATTTAGTCTTACAGGATCAATTTAGTCTTAATCAACACCAACTTTTCATAACCACCCAGTAATTAATTACAAACAATACTAAATAACCAAATAAATTGTGTTGGGTTTCAGATCTATTTTGTTGTCCAACATTTCAGAAACTCTCAAGTAACTTAATACATGAAAACATTGACTTGATATGGGTAAACACACTCAACAATTTACCAAATTGTTTGAATCTAATTATATCTTCTACATTCAAAATAGAATCTAATTTAAGTTGAATTTTCTTTTATTGTAATTAAAAGTAAAGTTTTTTTTCTTCACCTGCAGAGTGTCCGGGCGCATGCCAATTTAGGTGTTCCAAGACAGCATACAAGAAGCCCTGCATGTTCTTCTGCCAGAAATGCTGCTTCAAGTGCAAGTGTGTTCCACCAGGGACTTATGCTCACAAGGAGGTTTGCTCTTGCTACAACAACTGGAAGACCAAGAGAGGAGGCCCCAAGTGCCCTTGAGACGATGCCTGAAGCTAGCAGAGGAGAAACTTCCATCAGGATCTTATCCAATGGATGAATTGAAATGTTCTATGTTCTGCTGTTGCTACCATATAATCTTGTCTCAGAGTACACTGAATTTTAAAAATCATGTTTTCAGTAAACTAATTATCATATAATTTTGGATTTGAAGGGAATTTGAGGCTAAGTTTTCACAATGGTGCATTTTGGACATATTTAACAATTCCGCACCTTTGATACATCAGAGTCATCAAGATCCTACTAGAGAATCTATACAATGATAAAGAGCAATATGGAAACATCACTTCAATGTCTTCTATGTTTCTTGTTAATTAACTAGTCTTTTGCTCCAAAGCTGTAAATTGTTCCAAGAAATTAACCCAAACTGGCACAGTCTGGCACAGATGCAAAACTGTGCTTATTTAAATCATTCTGTGCTTTTACATTGAGAGTATAAACTGCTTACTTTCTGCATTTAATTTGCTAAAATTAACTCAAACTAAGAAGGTAAACATGAAAGGAAGTAGTCAGTTCAGCTACCCATAAGATCATGCATATTCTGATGGTCGATTATTATGACTTCATGTCCAAACCAGAATTGCATAAAAGAGGAGGGGATGAATCAATAGTAAGTTTTCTTTTATTACTTCTTCCCACTATTCCTTCTATGAATTCAATCACCAAATATCAGGGCACCAATCCTTTTGTAATTTGCTTGAACAGCATTCCACCCGGTCAAGATTCTTGTAAGATGGGCAAATCATGTCACTTTGGAGTGAAACTGATAGGTCTGTTGCACATGGTTTGTAAAAGAGAACTTGTATGAAAAGCAACTGGAAGCCACATTTCGATAGGGCTTTGCAACCCAAAATTGTCTTTGGGCTTGGGTTTTCTGGGGGTTTTGGGTGAGATTTGGGCTTCAAAGTTCTTGTACATGCATATGTGAGTTCAGGTCGGGCCCAGGTCTAACCAGATAAGAGCTCAGGCTGGCCTCAGGACAATTTTACAGCCCTAGATTTCAGTAGAGCTTGGTAGAGATCAAGCTCTTCTTCCCAGTCCTAAGCTAAAGAGGACCACATAGCATAAAGTAGAAGCACATGCCTTGTTCCTCAAAGACATATGCCTCAAGATCAGATGCATATCTTGAAGGAATTTCATCACAACAACACAAAGGGCACTCTTACCTTTCTGTGGTTGGAGATGAACACATATGCATCACAGCTCATCCTGCTTGCACTTGAAGGAACACTGAATTATACTGGTAAGAGAACGTTTAAGAGATTAACCTAGTATTTCACTTAGCACTTTAGGACAGTATGAAGACCTAAAATCTTTCAGCCTGAAAGTCATTGTAGTTTTGAAAACAGCAGGTACAACATTTGAATTGTGCATAATTGATTTTTAAATGATCACACCATCCAATTCATGAACACATAACTAACAATGAACTTGTTTTTGTGTCATATAATATTGTCAGCAACAGCAGAAAAACCATCTTTCGAATGTGATCATAGAACGCAAGGACATGCCACAAAAAAGGGATAATGTGTTAAACACCACATACCTCTTGGGCGATCGACACTGTATTCATCTGCTGGGAACACTGCACAAAAGTAGCACACGTTTCACATTTAAAAAGAGAGGCTATTGAACCTTTGGTGATATATGTCATACGATGCTTTATCTATGTTAGACAATGAGCATGTCACCGTAAGGAACACGGAAAGATCAGATTATAACAGATAAGTGCTTTTAAAAATTCTGACATAAAAAACATTATCCAAAAAGAATTATCATTGCTTATCAACATATAATTTTGCCAATAAATAAGAGTAGCAGTAAGAGTAAACATAAACTTATACAAAGTGACACAGGCGCCCATCGACATCTAGGAGATAGAGACCAGAGAAAGCTATCCTTAATGGATTGCATTGCTAGTGAACCACTCTTGAGGATGTTAATTTGTTAAATGACAATGGAATTTTCTTATTGGATTGATGCAGAGACTCCTAATCCGTGAAGAGGCAATATACAGGTGTTTAAGCCACAAGTTATGGGGAAAGAAATCTGGTGGCTTTGGCAAACTGTTGGATGTTAGCACATGAAAGGGAAACAGAAATGGATGGAACACAAACTGAAGTCCTGCAATGTAATGGTAATCTCCAATTGAAAGCAACTCTGGGAGAGCTATAAGAATCTGAGGTTAAATGTGAAATGTGCAAGTATTTGTCCAAACACAATACACCTGTTGGATTTGGGGTAATAATGGGAGTAAATTCAAATTCAAGTTTCTATAAAATTAAATTTAGGATTTTTTTTTTTACCTATAAACTGTAAGTTAGCCTATATAACCTTTTGAAGAATAGCTCACATATATCATTCACTTAAGAAACCAACTTCAAATAACCCCTTTATCAGTATCCGATCATAACATAGTATTTGATTCGAAGTTGCATTTAAATCAGACTTTGCTGATAAAACAAAGAATAAAGAAAAAAGTGGGATAAAAAACAGGAAAAACGAAACCTAAGTTTGGTATGTGATATTGATGAAGACATTACTGTCTTTTACAACCTTTGGCTGATTAATTAGCCAACCTCCAGATGAATAGGAGGAATTTATAGAAAAAAGAAAATACGGTTTCATCTCTTGCTGTATTGCCTTCCCAAGGAGGAACCTCCACAACCACACATCCTCTGCTACTGGGGACTTGCTTCTGTGGGTTTGATTGCTTCTGCTAGCTGTTTCTATCCTGCTGTGCATTAAGCCAATCAACTACTTGACTATTCCTAACAGCCAGCATAACCATCACATCTTTCATTCTCATTTTTATATCTCACTTCATCCTTCATCTCTATGAAGAAGAATTGATATTGAATTGCAGTTAAACGGTCTCTTTAAAGGCTATCACGTAATGCAGACAGAGAAAATGTCATGCCTCGACAACACAACTAAAGAAACTATAATTTCAAAGAAAATACTGTCAGAAAAAGAATATAAACCTAAGAAAAATAGTCATCCTAGAAAAAAATATGGTTAACCAATTGTCTTTGCGAAATAACCATTCTGAAATAAATGTACTCTCAAAACTTCTCGAGAGTCATATTCACTTACATTTCTCATAAGTGGTAATAATATTTACCAATCATAGTGAACAGGTCTTCTACACGACTGAAGATCGATGGTCACTATGTTACGTCTAACAATTCAGCTAATTTCATAAGAAAATCGCACCCACTAATATTGGTCTACCCATCTCTAGGACAAGGTGATCATATGTAAATTCCCTTAAATCATTATCTCTACAACCGTTATCAATTATGAAGAACAACCTAGGAAAACTACAATATCTAAAAAATTATTTAATCAAAATTACCATAATAGAAGGCTTATTTTAGAATATCATCTTATAACAAATTTTACTCAAAAATACGAACCCAATGGATCTTGAATTATTGAATTAGGAGTTCAAATGAGAAAATTATGCAAAGTTGAAAACTTAATTTATAAATAGCCCCTTAACATATAATTAATTAAGATTAATATCCCGTTCAATCATTTCACCACAAGCTTCGATTTAAATATGTTAAAATCTAGACTCAAACCCAAACTAATTGAGCCACAATTTCATACCAACTCAACTACAATTTAGTTACGTGACTCCCTTAACCCCACTCAATAAATCAAACCAACTAACTCAATTAAAGACGATATTTAGCTAAATCCACAACTAATCAGGCTAACCCCTAACTTTAAACCAATTGAAATCGAACTCCAAAATAAAATCAAAACCAATTTTCTTCCTTCTTGCGCTAATTATCGATATTCATTACAATTTATAACATAGAAGAAGAATAAAAAAAAAAGTACACAAGAGATTTATATGGTTCGGTATATAACCTACACCATTGACAAAGGCGATCCGAAGGATATTGTATTGATGAGAACGGAAAAGGAGATTACAATAATGAAGGTAAAATTTCAATATCACTAACTCTCAAAAGAGACTAAGTAGTTTAGCCGTTATAAGACGTTTTAAGAGTTTTAATCTATATCTCTCTATTTTACTGTTCCGAAACCCTTGTATGAATAGAGTATTTATAGATGTAGCTTAACTGAGTTTGAGTCAAAGTAGGAGACTAACTCAAATAAAAATTCTACTAATCCATGTCTTCTAGTAGAAGATAAATTCAAAAAAGAATTAAACTCACTAAATTACTTTCTAATATGAATTTTAATTTAATTAGAATTTTTCGAAAAATTCGGATACGAGACACAGATAAGTCAATAATCTCCATCTTAGTTCGAATTTTTTTTTCTTCTTTGAATTTGAATCTTCAATAGATGCCTTCACTATTGCCTTATAGGGCAAGATCAACGACCTTGAATATTGATCAAGTCCAAACAAAATTTGAACTTATCAATCGGAATCACCTTCGTCAATATATCTGTAGGATTTCTTGAAGTATGAATTTTTTGCAAAGAAATCTTATTGTCTTTAATAATATCTCGAATAAAGTGAAATCAGACATTATGTGCTTTGATTTGGCATGATACATTTAGTTCTTCGTAGGATATATGGCACTCTGACTATCGTAAAAAATACGAAGAACATATTGAGAAAAATCAACTTCACTTGTCAATCATTGTAGACATAGAGTTTTTTTAACTACTTTTGTATTTGTCATATACTCGGACTCTATTATAGATAATGTCACAGTTAATTGTAGAGTACACCTTCATCTAATAGCCCATCATAAAGAGTAAAAAGATAACCAATAAGGGATCGTCATCGATCAAAATCTCCAGTATAGTCTGAATCGACGTAATAAATAATTTTGGTCTCTTGAACTGTGTTCTTGTCAAAAAAATAAGCCAATATTAAGAGTACCTTTGATATATTTTAATAATCACTTCACAGCTTGCCAATGCTTTTTTTTTCTAGATTTATCATTTAATGACTAACAATATTGACTGCTTGTGTAATATCAAATCTTGTGTATACCATAGTATATATTAGACTTTCAACAACACTTGAGAATGAGATATTCTCCATAAATGCATACTCCTCTTCTGTAAAAGGACATAATTGAGCTGAAAGCTTGAAGTGAGATGCCAAAGGAGTACTGACGAGTTTTAAATTCTACTTGCAAAAATGAGAAATAATCTTCTTGAGATACTTGATTTGTTTGAGTGATAATTTGCCATGCTTTCGATCTCGATTAATTTTCATATCGAGAATCTTCCTTACAACACCTAAATCTTTTATCTTTAATTTCTTTTTCATTCTAAGATTTAGATCATTAAATAGGGATATGTCTTGAGTAGTAATAAACATATCATCAACATAAAGAAGTAATATAATAAATGAATTGTTGACATGTATTTTAAAATAAATACACTAATCATATTTGCAATGGATGAAATTTTTTCCCAATATAAAATTGTCAAATATTTTATACCATTGCCTTGGAGACTGTTTCAAATCATAAAGTGATTTGTTCAACATGTAGACATAATTTTTCTTGTCTTCTTCGATGGACCCTTCAGACTATTGCATAAAAATATGCTCTTCTAATTCTTTATGCAGAAAGGAGATTTTGACATTAAGTTATTCTAACTCAAGATTACAAAAAACAACTAAAGTAAATAGAAAATGAATAGATGTGTGTTTAATCACATGAGAGAAAATTTTATTAAAGTCAACACCCTTCTTTTGTGAATACCCTTTTGTAACTAACAGGACTCGAATTTAATACCATCTATCTCACAGAAATCCTCTTTCTTTCGAAATACCAACTTGCAACCAATTACTTTTTTACCTTCTGGTAATTTTACAAGTCCCAAATATGGTTCTTTTAAAGGAAATTCATCTTTTCATTCATATCAACTTGTCACTAAAAAAAATTCTTATCCTGTACTGCTTCTTTATAGGAAGAAGAATAACCATTGTCAATAAATAAAACAAAAGCTACCATATCTTCAAAATCATACTTTTTGAGTGGTTTTATGTTTCTTTAAGATTTTTGAAGTGAAGTCTTCTTAGAAATTTATTTTTTAAAATTTTCTTGAGAGTTTGACACACCCTGAATATTTTCTTCTGAAGGAATTACATGTCCACCTCCACTTGCATTATATCACTAGGATCTTTTTTGAAAGATTTTAAAATAACGCTTTCATTAAATACTACATCTCTGTCAATAATTATATTAGAAATAATAGTATCCTACAAACGATAATCCTTAACACCTTTGGTATAACAGAGGAAAATGTGCTTTCTGGAATGTGCATCTAACTTATTCTTAACGACATGTACATAAGTAGGATAACCAAAAATCTTTAAAGAAG
This sequence comes from Trichopus zeylanicus subsp. travancoricus, assembly GCA_005019695.1. NCBI lineage: Eukaryota > Viridiplantae > Streptophyta > Magnoliopsida > Dioscoreales > Dioscoreaceae > Trichopus > Trichopus zeylanicus. The sequence goes on from RXID01015021.1 coordinate 112,193, forward strand.
AATAATTTGTAGTTTCACCAGTCCATACCTTTTCAGGAGTTTTGTAATCAATGGTTGTTTGAGGAGAGCGATTCACAATAAAACATACTGTAGTGACTGCTTCTGTCCAAAAATCCTTATCAATATTAGCTACATTGAGTATACTACGTGTTTGTTCTAACAAAGTTCTATTCATCCTTTCAGCTACATCATTTTGTTGAGATTTTTCTGGAATGGTATAGTGGTGTTCGATGCCTTCATATTCATAAAATTTGAGAAACTCTGTTGATTTATACTCTCCACCATTATCACTTTTGAGGTATTTGATTTTTCTGCCAGTCTTTTTTTCAACTGAAGTTTTTTACCATTTGAAAATAGAAAACACTTCAGCTTTGTGATGCAAAAAATAAATCCACACTTGTTTGAACAAATCATCAATAAAACTAATAAAATAACAAGCATTATATTTTGATGGAATAGAAGAGTACCACATATCAGAATAAATATAATCAATTAAGCCTTTAGTATAATGAGTACTGATATTAAACTTTATTTTGGACTATTTACCATAAGGCCTTTTAGTAATTTTCTTTTATTGAGCTTAGTTAAACCTTACTCACTCATATAACCAAGACGCATATACCATAAGTGGGTCATATAAGAAGAAACCAAAAAAATTGTTTCTCCACCTTCAATGGTTTTTCCTACTAACTCTTACAAATTTTCATATTTTAGGTCCTTCATCATTATCAATGTTGCCTTTAGCAACCAAAAGAACTTCACCTTGAACAAAATATTTATAACCAATAGAATCCAAAGCACCCAAAAAGATTAAATTTTTTTTCAAATCAGGAACATGTCTAACGTTAATAAAAGTTCTAATAATATTATCAAACATCTTAATTTTGATTGTTTTAATTCTAACAGTTTTGTATGGATTATTATTACCCATCAAAACTAAACCACCATCGTAAGACTTGTAGTCTTCAAATCAATCTTTATTGGGACATATGTGGTAAGAATAAACAGAATCAAGAATCTAAGTATCATGGTAATAATCAAAATCAGAACTAATAGAGAGAACATTACTATAATCATCATTAGAACTCTCTTCAGCAACTGACACTTGTTCTTTGGCTTGCTCTTTAGATTGATATTCTTTTTCTTTTTTCGCTTTGAGCTTCCAATACTCTTCAATTACATGTCCTATTTTCTTACAATACCTACAATTTTTTTCTTTGGATTTGGATTTAGAATGACTTATTTTTTATCTTTCTTTGGTACAATCTCAAGCAATCAATACTTATGACTGTGATACATCCCCTTCAATCTTTTTTAAATATTTATTAGCTAGAAAGACAATAGAAATATCATCAAATTTCAAATCCTTATCATACATGAGAGCACTCTTCAGATTCTCAAGAGAAGAAGGTAGAAATGATGATAAAATAATTATCTTGTCTTCATCTTCAATTTTAACATTAATGCTTAATAATTAAGAGACTAGTTTATTGAAAGCATTAATATAATCAACTATATTCGTACATTCTCTCATTCGAAGATTGAAAAGCTTCTGTTTTAAGTAAACTTGATTTGAGGTAAACTTACTCATATATTATTTCTTTAACTTTTTTCATAGCTCTAAAGGTAATGTTTCATCAAGAAATGGATAGAGTACCTCATCGATGAGACTGAGGATGATTATGCTCTGTGCACTAGTCTTCTGATTTTTGCAGACACTTTCAGTGATATTTTCAAACTTGACATCCTTCATTGTATTTTTCAACCCTTATTGAGTAAGAATTGCACAAACTTTTGTTTGCGATATAGAAAATTCTTACTTTTCATTGAATTTTTCTGCATCGAACTTCGTAGTAGACATATTAAACCAAACTCTGATACCAGTGTATTGCACTAAATATCAATGTCCACCATAATTTACAATGTAGAAGAAAAATAAAAAAAGAATAAAAATAGCACACAAGAGATTTATATGGTTCAATTTATGACCTACACTACTGATGAAGATGATCCAGAGGATATTGTATTGATGAGAAAGGAAGAGAAGATTACGATGGTGTAGGTGAAACTCTAATATTACCAATTCTCACAAGAGACTAAGTAACATAGCTATTATAAAACATTTTGAGAGTTTTAATCTATACCTCTCTATTTCACTGTTCTAAAATCTTTAAATAAATAAGGTATTTATAGATATAGTCTAACTGAGTTTAAGTCAAAGTAGGAGACTGACTCAAATAAGAATTTTACTAATACAAGTTTTCTAGTAAAAGACAAATCCAAAAAAAGATTAGACTCACTGAATTAACACTTTCTCTCTCTATCTCACAACCAAAACCCTGATCCTGACTCTAACCCTAATTACACCGTCGTCGCCGCAGCATGGCTGTCGAGCCGCCATTGCCAACACTCTGTGCTGCCACCTTGCCTTGTTCTGTCCCATGTAGCTGCCCCAACATCATCGCGTCCTGCGGCCCGTGCTGCCACATCGCCATGCCGTGTGCCCCATGGGCACTGGGAGGCAGCTGCGCGGATGATGATTTTACAAGAAAGTCCTTCTAAAACTTTTTAATTTCACCTAAGTCCTTAACTTCCATTATTTAATCTCATATAAGCCTTCTTTTATACGAATACCTTCACAATTAGATCTTTTCTCAATATAAGTTTTTAAACCCCGAGAATCAGCATGCATCTACCCTAAATTTTGGTAAAATTATTATTTATACACACAATAGTATTTATTTATAAAATTTTTATTCATAATTTTATATATAAAAAAAATTAAGGAATATCAAGGAAAAACATTGAGAGTTATAACATAATATGACAACCTCCTACCTCTATATATATCTTCGATACTCAAATATTTCTCTCTATGTTCAACTATAGTTGCCAACATTGATGTGTATGTTGATAAATTCTTTCTATTTGCAATAGTCAATAAGTTCCTCTATCTACCACTGCTACCATCAAAACTACATCCTAAAAATATTTAGAATTTCATAAATTCTATTTAAACTTTAATGGTATTAGGCTATATTCACAAAATTTAAAATAATACTTAAATCATAACAGCATAATAAAATTATATCATAATAAATTATTAAATTAAATTAAATGTTAACCATCTGGACAACAATCATATTATAACACTATCAATCTGCATTTGAAATATGCATCAATCAATTTGTGCAGTATTGAGCTGAATGCCAGCAAAAGATTTTGGTTGAGGAAATTAAGCAAGCACATTGAAAGTACAGCAAATGTAAAGAGGAAGATGATCTTAGTAAGGGGCACGATGGGAAGAGGAGCAGGAGCATTTTTAGGATATGCTGAACAATTTGGTGGAGGGTTTTTTTGGAGTATTTTGCAAATATTGAAAAATAGGGATATGTTGCAAATTAATAGGGGTTTTTTAAAAAAATATCCACTAAAAATCGTCAATTGCATATATACCTTTAAAAAATTTGTATTTGCATATGTACCCCTTGCAAAATAAATTCTTGCGCATTGACCCCTATAATAAAAATACTGAATAATTTCCCTATACAATGACCCTTTTGACCTTTTAAACAGTTCGAAATTACAAGTTCTGCAACAAAGTTTGCCTATAAAGGTTAGCCCAACTCATTTAGGGGTTCTTTTTAACTCCCTTTTCTACTTAAAAAAAAAAGGAAGAAGAAGAAACAAAGGTTAAGCCCAACTCATGGTTAATATTAACTCTACCCAGATTAATATTCAATTGCTGAAGCAGATAAAAAGTGGTTAACAAAGAGATTTTCATCTAATTAAAAAAGATTTGAAAGGTTAATTTAACCAATATCTTAATATTGTTGGATGTAAAGTTGTTCAAAGATCGCATTAACAATTGGAATATTTTTTTTCATTCAAAGATCAGATCATCAAAACAAATTAAAAAAAAGATTTCTCTGCATCATCACCAATGAATAGATGCACGCATGCTAGAACATGCTTAGTCACCATTGCATTGCTGTGTTAAGAGTAAGATACTTGTGAAGGATAAGATCTAATTATGTCTTATCATCTAAGGTTTGATCTTAGACAGAATCAGAAAAATATGAAGTTATTATATTTTTCTTTAGAAGAAAAGCGATAATTAAGACTGAATGCTCAAGCAGTCACCTAATGTTTAGTATTACTAATCAATAAATGTTTAGACAATTAACTTCTGTTATATATCTAGATGGTTGTACTTGATTGTTTTGTAATCGAGTTTTACTTATGTTTAATATTACTAATTAGTAGATATTTAGATGGTCAACTTTTGTAGACATTTAGATAATCATATTTAATTATCTTACAATATAGAGTATTATTTATAAATATTTAATATGTTATTAAAATGAATATCCATGAGACAAATATTCTTAAATTATGGTTGATAATTTTTCCCACAAGGAATTAAATATCAATTTTCTCTTGTCTTTCTTGTTAAGATACCATTTGATTCGGGATCAAAATCAAGATTAAAATTAAGACTAGTAAATCACTTTTATAAATTAATATTTTTTTTATTAAAATTAACCCTAAAATAATTTAAAGTTCGAAAAATTATTTAATTATTTATAATAATTTAATTTGATAATAATATAAAATAAGTAATATTAATTTTGTAAAAAAAAATAATTTTGAAAAATATTAATATTAATTTTGATTTTAAATCAAACAGTACCTAAATGTCTAATCTCTAGTCTAAATCTCCTTACAAATGAACATATAATGTTGGACAAATTTTGCAGAAAAACCCAAAAACTATTGAATGTTACTTGCAAATTCGATGGTCCTATGTTGCCAACCTAGAAGACAACAAGATGACATCATGGTTGGATCAAATGGCAGCATGCCACAAAGATCTAAAGCACGCTGACGCCACAAACCCTGGCTGAGATTAAGCATCCATTATTTAAACAAAAAGAAATTCAACAAATTAGTCGGCCCTTTGTTTGTCGCGGATATTATTATGAATGCAAAGTGATTACAAAAGTAAGATCTCATTAATAAGTGGTTTTACACTTGTCGAATTCTTAGCTAGTTTGATCTCTTGTCGGTTCCGCATCGGCCAAGGTTTAGTCTCCTCATATAATATTTAAAAGTTTCAAGTCATTTTATTATGCACGCTTGATATGAAATCGCCACGTAAGATTTTTTTTTTTCCATTTTTATCGTGGGTTCAATTTGGATCACTTCAATGTATTTTAATTATAATATGTATTATAATATAAGGTGTGATAAATTAATCTCATATTGGATATTGAATAAATAGAGTTTAATATATATAATAAAAAAGTCATATCCCATTAGTTTAAATTTTTAGGATAGTTTGATATTTGACTCACTGTGTTGATCTAATTTGACACTTTTTTAACTCTTCCAACAAATGATATCAGAGCTTTAGGTTTGAAACTGTACAAACTCTTAATATCAAAATTACTGTAATCATGCGACTGAATTGAGTCACATATTAATTTCTTTTAAAAAGATCAAAAATTGAGATAAATCCGTTAGTATGGATCACACGGTGGAATTGATTAAGTAAAAGAGTATCAGAATGATGCGATTAAATTGAATCGCATGTTAGTCTCTTTAAAAAAAAAATCAAAAATTGAGACAAAACCTGATAATATGAGTCATACGATAAAACTGATCAAGTAAAAAAAAATTTTAATTAAAAGTGTTAAAATTAATATGGTCAAATCACACATAAAAAGAGAGATTGTTATAATATCAGATGTTAAAGGCTACTCTAATAAATATGTGATCTCATTTTTTGAATATAAAATTTGATTAGACTTATTCTTAAGTAACAAAGCTGTATGAATCTATTATGTAAGTCTGTGTGGACTTTACTTCTCAAAAAAAGATTATTAATATCTATTAATATTATATGCAAGTCCATGACATATTAATAATTATCGGTCTCAGCGTTGATTAACATTGCCCGTTTGATTTATGATTCTTTCGACTCCGAACAGATGCGATTTTGTTTCTTACTTCTTTTTGCGTGAGAATTTTGGATGTGTTTGTGTTTTTATTTGATGCAAATAAATTCTATTTGAGGAATTTTGAATGGAATAAAATTGATGTTGGTGGTGTAGGAAGAAATCTATGAGCCAATTTTAGCAATGTGAAGCATTATGCTGAAAGAATTAGGGCCTTTTGGCTTATTTCATTCCAGGACTCTTGATCAACTTGTAATGTTAGGACGAGGATTTGTTTGTGACAGTGGTGAAGTATATATGCTTAATTATCGTAGTTTAATGTTGATTTGTTTTGAATCAGAAAATAGAAAATCAGAATACTGAGTAACAAAGTTCTTTTGTTCACTAGTAAAACTGAAGTCAGTGGAGTAGCTACTGTAATTTGCATTACTGGATAAAATGTTGTCCTTGTCATATAACAATTGACAATTGTTGCTATCTTGGCTCATTGAAAATGATGTTTCCATTAAATTATTTATTTTATTTTATTGATCACCTAGTTGGATTGTGATCACTGATTAGCAAGGTGATCATCTCTTTGCTCATTCCAACAAGATTCAAAATTCTATTAACACATTTATATCTGAACATAAGTATACCATCTAAAATTCCTCCATGTCTAGCCACCTGATCAAGTGTTGGGATTTGCAGCAGAAGGTTCACGAATCACCTTATTCTCAAACAATACAAGAAACGAGAAGTAATACAAGATAAAAGAAAATAACAAGATAAAATGGCGAGATATCCACTATCAAAAGATAAAGACTTTTATAAGAGTTTACAAGAAGCACTTCACTCTTTCTTACTCAACTAAATTCTTTCTCCAAGTTTCGACAACGCCTCCACCTTCAAAGAGAATCTCCAAAAGAGCACCACGAGGAATCACTATGAGATACCACTGAGAAGCACTAGAAAGACCCACATAAGAGAGCCAACACTCTCTCTCTTTCTCTTCTCTCTATTCCTCTCTCTCTGTTTCTCTCTAGTTCAACCTCAATACTACGCCACACATAAGCCCTATATATTATAGTATATTTATAGACTCTTATTGGGTTCGAGTTTTACTCTAATTATAACTCCTAATAATACAAATCAATCATAAATTTAAATCCAACTTTGGATTCCTACTTTAACTCAAACTCTAATTCAAGTTCGAGACACCTAAAACTCAACAATCTCCACCTTAACTTGAACTCGGGCGTGCCACCATCACCAATCTTCAGCCGTCATTTCTCATCCAGCCTCTGCCCCTGGGCTACTAGTTTATTCAGCTAATCGCAAGACGCGAGCTCAAGCCAACCTCGAATTTGCTCTTCATGCCGACAGTCTTGTACTTTTAGAAGCTTTTCAGATAACCTGTGTCTGCTGTTGTAGTAAAAGTAATTCGAGGAGAACGTTTATCTTCCATCAAATTACTCCGAGTATCACGCTTCCTCTTTACTACTATAGCCATCGGAACTCCACCTGCAATGGTGTTTCCTATTAATCGATAAATATTGTCGCACTTCTCACCTTTCATCAGGATTCTAATACCACGTATCACCTTCATGACTCCATCTCTTACTAAGTAATTACAGCCTTTTGAGTCCAGTACACCAAGTGAAATTAGATTCCTTCGCATTTTGGAGACATACCTCACCCCAGTAAGAGTACGAATCACTCCATCAAACATCTGGATTTTGACTGTTCTCACGCCGGCGATCTCACAGATTGAATTATCATCCAACCAAATAATAATTTTCTTCTTATTCTCCTCATAAGAAGTAAACCAATACTTCCTGGAGTAAATATGATAAGAACTACCAGAATCTAAAATCCACTTATCAGAAGTGCCGTTTTCTGTGGATACTGCAAGAACGTCTCCATTCGCACTATTCTCAGAAGTATCATCCGCTATTACTGTCACCATACTAGAGGACTCAATCTTCCCATGTTCAGGACAATACCGTATAATGTGGTCATACTTCTTACATGAATAGCATTGTACTTTTGCCTTCAATTTTGATTTGGACCGTTGCTTGTTTTCTCTAGTTCTCTTAATCTTCCTCTTTCGTGAGCCACCAATCTTTCATCAAACTCCATATTAATATTGGAGTTTCTCCTTCTCTTATTAGAAAGAAGACTAGTTGTCACATCTTCCATCTTGAGAGTTTCTTTACCATAAAGAATTGTGGTCACAATATGATTGTACGAAGTAGGAAGAGACATCAGGAGAATCAGCGCCTTATCGTTCTCTTCAAACTTCACATCAACTTTCAGCAAACCATTGATAATCTTATTGAAAGCATTTAAATGATGTAATATAGTTGTACCTTTGCTCATACGCAGTCCGTACAACTGTTGTTTCAGGTAGAACTTGTTCGTGAGGCTTTTTGACATGTATAACTTCTCAAGTTCTATCCAGATGTCCATCGTCATCTCTTCGTCAATGACATTATACAAAACCTCATCAGTCAGGCTTAGAATAATTAAATTTAATGCCTTTTGATCTATCTCCTCCCAGTCTTCATCCGTTATCTTGACCGGCCTCTTTTCTTTTCCCTTTAACGTCTTTTGTAGACCTTGAAAAGTAAGAATCGCTTTCATCTTCTTTTGTCATAAGGCAAAATTTATTTTGCCGTCAAATTTCTCCACCTCGAGTAAGGACTTTGTCATCTCAGTTGTTTGCTCCTAAGCTCTGATACCAATTGTTGGGATTCGCAGCGGAAGGTTCACGAACCACCTTGTTCTCAAACAATATAAGAAACGAGAAGTAATATAAGATAAAAGAAAATAACAAGATAAGATGACGAGATATTCACTATCAAAAGATAAAGGCTTTTACAAGAGTTTACAAGAAGGACTTCACTTTTTCTTACTCAACTAAACTTTTTCTCAAAGCCTCGGCAATGCTTCCACCTTCAGAGAGAATCTCCAAGAGAGCACCACGAGGAACCACCACGAGAGACCACCGAGAAGCACTAGAAAGACCCACATAAGAGAGCCAACACACTCTCTCTTTCTCTTCTCTCTATTCTCTCTATTCCTCTCTCTCTGTTTCTCTCTAGTTCAACCTCAATACTACGCCACACATAAGCCCTATATATTATAGTATATTTATAGACTCTTATTGGGTCTGAGTTTTATTCTAATTATAACTCCTAATAATACAAATCAATCATAAATTTAAATCCAATTTTGGATTCCTACTTTAACTCAAACTTTAATTCAAGTTCGAAACACCTAAAACTCAACAATCAAGGGCCTGAAATACAACGAGGTCAAGCAGGAAGCGGTGTGATTGTTGCTTATGCTTATAATTCACATTTTAATCTTTTGCTACTCATTGACGAATTTGTTCGACTTTTCTCTGAGAGGCTTATTCTAAAAGCACCTATTAAGCATCGCAATCTATTTGATCTATCATCTTAGTTTGAAATCAATTACATGTAATCTTGCCCTTGATATAATATAAGGTATGCATTCTAATCAGTATTTCACTTTTGATCATAACTATTCGATTCTACTTATATATTATTTTGATCATATCCAATTCTAAATATATATGTTTAGTTTTGATTATATCAGCTTAGTTCTAGTCATATATGTTTGGTTTTGATTATATATGTTCAATTTTAGTCATATATGCATGATTTTGAATATAATATTTGTTTTTAGTCATATAGTTTGATTTTGATCAGTATTACTTGTTCTAATTATATGAGTTTATTTCTACTTATATATTTTGGTTGCACATATGTGTTAATTATGTGATGTTTATTTTATAATTTATAAATCTCATGCTAAAGGGATAAACCATCAAGATAAACCTCGCCAATGTTTTTGTATTGTACTGCAAATTCATAGTTAATATTATCATAAATGGTTTGACCCGTAAAAATAAAAAGACATCTGATATGACTATCTTAATGATCAAAATCAAAATAATTTGCTGATATCCCTTTCTCGGATAATTTTCTTATGGAACTATTTAACTTATGGATGATTTTTTAATAAATACTTTTATGACTTATGGCCTATAATTTTTATTTTGAGTGTTGTGACATGATTTACAAGCATGAACTTAGCTAGCTTATTGCAGGATTTGGAACTATTATGTTATTGTTGTTATTCGTCTTTAAATTACTCTGTTGATATGGCTATTACTAGTTTGTTATAAGTGATACTTATATAAATTAAATATTTTTCTTTCAAATTAGAGATAAATAGATTATTCCGAGTATTTTTGTTTTCTAATAAATACATTTACTCACCATAGTAATTTCACATGCAATTCTGATAAAAATTAAATTGTTGCATACAAATGTTTCGTAATCTAATTTTTAACACAAGTGATTACAAAAAATATACTCAATTATTATATATTATGACCAAAAGCTCGATAAAACATGCACATAAATTGATCATTCTAATTATAATGTCTATATAATAATTAATTAATTATTTATTTATTAAATGATCTGCATATAAAAATATGAAGTTCACGTATCACAAATCTAATATTTTTGTATTTATATGTATAAAGACTAACGCGGTTGATAAATTTTTGCTGACAAATAACATAATTCCAATAAAAAAATAAATAGATATCATCCTGTATAACTAATAATCACATAATATAATAAATAACTATACAATATAACTAATAAATTTAGGCGCCTGACGTGTGTATAATTAAAAATTGCACGGGGCTATACATAGATTTAGCAAACTCTAGGGTTTATATGTAAAACCCTAAACGAGATTAACGTGGAGGTGTGAATATCTTTATCAACCTAAAAAAAGAAAAAGATATTTTGCCATTAGATTCTATTGAGACATGCACGCATTGTAAAACTTGAGATATTTTAGATTAACGACGTCCACATAGAACTAGAAAAAACAATTGAAAAGAAAGCAAAAAAAATTCTCTCATTCGAACTTTTCTAAGTTTAATCACAATTAGGGAATCATATTTAATTTGGGCAATGCTTGCGCAAAGCTTATCAACGAATTTGCGCAAACAAACCATCTCAATCCACACATATTCCTTGGAGTTTTTTTTTTGCATATTGCTCCACATAAACTATCGTAATTATATCTGAGGCTTTTATGCATACCCCCTTCGTATATGTCATACTTATATATCAGTTCTAATATTTTGGAAATTACCTATAATCTTCTCATTTTTATTATTGTCAAATAAAAATCTCCTAAATTTTAAGCATTAATTTGATAATTATATTCATATTTTATATGCAAGAGGTTATGTATTTGAGATTTGTTATTATGAGAAAATAAAAAATTAAAAACCTCCCACACTGGATTACCTCTGAAGGCCTTTTCAAGCAGATAGACGATAAGAAATCTTAGAATTTGAACGAAAGAAGAGAGGATTATATATGGTTATTCAATTGTTAGGGGGTTATGCATAATAATAACATTTCTATAAGGGTTTATATGCAAATTTTTTTTTTTTTAATCTTTTTGCAAAGAGAAAGATTCCTATATATGGATCACTAATCCACAAGTTAATCTAGAAGGATGATCACTCATTAGGCCAAGAAGGCTTGCTCCAAGATGTTTAGCCCTCGTCAACTCAGCATCCAAACCTTTTATGGATTGGTATAGGATTCTAAAGCTATATAGGGTTAATTTAATCCAAATACCCTAATTAGCATAATTCTTTTTTTTTGCTTGTAGCAGGGAAGAATGTCTATTTTCATTTTTTACCCCTAACAAATTTGCAAAAAAACTCATGGAAGATGGAGTTATTGCATCTACCCCTCAACTTTAGTTTTTCTCGTATGTCAAATACGATCAAAATGCTTTTTTTTCTATGCACACCATATACTGATTTGGTGATCATATCTATTTTGTCGAGAATAATATGAATTTGGTTTCCAAAGTTCTTTTGTGGCTGAACAATGACTAAAAGGAATAGCGATAACTAACGGGCATTTTGGTCTTTTGAAACAAATAAAATAAATTTTTAATATAAAGATATGTTTGTTTCGGAAAACTTAAAAGTTCCGATAATTTTAATGTTCTAAAATTTTAAAATTCTGAATTTGAAAATTTCGATTGCAAGTTTGTTTTATAATACATACAAATTCAGAATTTTAAAATTTTAAAATTATTTTATTGAATTTGTAAATTTTAAAATAATAAGTTTTGCGTTTTATTTGAATATAAAATTTAACACATGATCTTTCGTGCTGAATTTTAAAATGTAGGATTTTGAAATCCAACTAATTTTGAAAAATCAGTAAATCTTGCTATTACTAAAATTTGAAAATTCTAGAATTTCAAATTTATTTATAACAAACATCAAAATTTATAATTTTTAAAATTTAAAAGTTTAAAAATTTTGAAATTTCAAGAAATAAAAATGTCCTAATATAATAATATAATATATGTCTAAAAGACATATATGTAATTCTAAGACAAGATCTCTAGCCTATATTCCCATGCAAAATCACAAAATTACATGCATGCCCGTGGCCAAGTCGGTCTTGGCTTACATGTTCTTTCACAACTCAAAATTTTGCATGTATACCTAGGAGTGAGCAAAAAAATCGAAAAATTGGTATACCGAATCGTACTGGTTGAGAATCGTATCGGAAAATCGGTTCTCAGATCAAACCGGTACGGTTTCGGTTCTGAAATTTAACAGAACCGGAAAACCGGTTCCGGTTCTGTGTTATCTGAAAAATCGGTGAACTGAGACCGTACTGGTTTAACCATATATATATATATTTAATCAAAACCCTAACCATAACCTTAATTTCTGCGCCACCTTGCCCTCGCCCCTGCGCTCGCAGCAACGCGCCGACGCCGCTGCCGCCGCCTCGCCCTCGCCCTCAGCCTCGCCTCGCCCCTGCGCTCGCAGCAACGCGCCGACGCCGCTGCCGCCGCCTCGCCCTCGCCCTCAGCCTCGCCTCGCCCTGCGCTCGCAGCAACGCGCCGACGCCGCCGCCTCGCCCCTGCGCTCGCAGCAACGCACTAACGCCGCCTCGCCCTCTCCCTCGCCTCGCCTCCGAGCTCGCAGCAACGCGCTGACGCCGCCTCGGCCTCGCCCTCGCCCCCGAGCTCGCAGCGACGCCGCCTCGCCCTCGCCCTCGCCCTTGCTCTCGTCGGTCGTCGCGACGCCGGAACTCCGATATACCGATTTTAGAACCGGTTTAAAATCGGTTTAGAATCGGAACCGAAAAACCGGTTCTTTACCCAAATGGTATGGTTCCGGTTGCGGTTCTAAAATGAGATTAACCGGTTTTGCTCACCCCTATGTATACCCTCGTCGAGTAGATATCTGCATTACATACCCCCACGGTATTCGTAGGCTTTGTGTATTTGTCAAGTTGGGCGTAAATTAAAATAGTTTTTCAGGGGCATATGTAAAAAATTCCGTTAAAATTTCAAGTCGCATTTACAAACATAGAACTCTACAAGGGCTTAACTGCAAATATTCCCTCTGATAAAACAAGCCAAATGTGTTCCATGGACTCCCGCACCCGAATCAAATCCAGGTCATCCGGTTTCCACATCATTATCAAGCGAAATTCCCAAAATATCCCCAATCGAAACGCGCCACCGACCCATTACTCTGTAAATAAGTGAACAAATGAGGGCAATCTAGTCAAATTGAAATCAGCAAATCATATGAAAAGCCCAGTACGCCGTTCTGTTCCCTCGTACTCCGTTCTCGCTGAATTTGACGCGCCCTTCTCTTCTTCTTCTTCTTCGCCGGCGGCCGTGGACAACCTTGCGCCGCCGCAGAAGCTTCGTCTCGGCGGCGGATCGACGGCCGGGATCTATCCGGCGGCGCGACCGGGATTCGTCATCTCCATCGCTCGCACGTGGTATGTTGCCCATCGCCGATTCGAATTTTATGGAATTGTTCGCCTTCGATTATTTTTTTCTGAATTTCCGGCTTCGATAATTGGAGAAAAATGAAAAATATCTTTATTTGGATTTGATTTTTGATTTTTGATTTTTTCGGGTTGGAAAAGTTTGGAAAACAGAAGAAGAAGATCCGCCGCGGTTGTGTAAAATTGCACCCGCGGGTTTTGTTTAAGTAATCCGGTTACCACGAGTGGGACAAAGTTTGTTAGTTGTCATGTAGTGGGTCCCACCTGGTCGATCTACGGAGATAGGCACACATCTGATTTGGTGTTGGATTTTTTTTTTTTTTTAATTTTAAAAAAAAGATGTGTTTTTTTCTAATTACTGAACAAAAGTTTCGACGAGTACAATAATTCATATTATCACGCAATGAAGGAATAGCAAACATAATTAAAATTCTATGCATAGCGCTGCTAACTTAACTGGAGCATAATACACAACTATGTATTTCGAGAGCGATTCTTAGATACATCGATCCGAAAACACGAGATTTCAGAACTTTCGGGCTTTCGAAATTCGGATAAATAAACACACTCTTGAAGTCCTGATATTAAGCACGGCCTTCCATTTGTCGTCAAGATCATTAGCTTTCAACTCATTGAGCTGTCGCTCGGGTAACGACCTACAGCTTTCTGATTATTGAAATCGCTGCTTAGCTTCAGCCATCAATGTCTGGGTAGTTTCGTCATTTCGCCCGTTAACAAACCGGCTGGGGCCCGGCTTGAGAATTTCTGGTCTTACCTTCCGATGAGCATTCGGTTCAAAAATCAATAAATCAAATCAAAATTTTTTATTTTAAAAATTTAAAAATCAAACCGAACCAAAATATTATAAAAATTAAATTAAAATCGAACCAAAATATTTCGATTTGGTTCAGTTTAAATAAAAAGCTAAAAATTTAAATCGATTTTATTTTTTCAGTTTAAATTTAATTATATTCAAATTAAAATCAAAAACCAAAACTAAAGTTAATATTATGTATTTATATATACATATAATTCGATTCGATTTAATTTTTACGGTTTTCAAAATAAAAAACCGAAACCGAAACTGAATATGAATTTTTCTATTTTTCAAAACCGAATCAAACCGAAAACCAAATAATCCAAACCGAATCAATAATTCGGTTTTGGTTCGATCGATTTATTCAGTTTGAACCGAATACTGCACAACTCTAGTCGTAACTGAAAGAAGATGCTAAGAAGGCGAGATCACCATGAGTTGGAGAGAGCTGATTCCAAAAGAGTGAAGAAGAACAAGGAGCTTTGGGTTATTGCGACATTAGAATTCTAAAACATTGTTTGGTTTAAAATCAAAATCAGGGTCAACATTTTTTAGAATTATTTTTTTTTTACAAAAGTAATATTACTTATTTTATATTATTATTAAATTAAATTATTATAAAAAAATTAAATAATTTTTTAAAATTTAAATTATCGTTGTATTAATTTTGATAAAAATATTAGTTTATAAAAATAATTTATTAGTTTTGATTCTAATTCTAATTTTAATTTTGAATCAAATGTTGTCTAAAATCTAATTTGGATTTGTAAAGGGAGAGAGCTCATGTGATTTGGGTGCCCTTGTCAACATCTTAATCTGCCACACAAATTTCTTTAGTGGCAAGTGGACTTAATAAAAGACAATCACGATTAATTAACTGGAGGAATATTGTTATTTGATCATAATTAGTTATGTAATCATCGCTTAACGTTAATGTTGTTAATCTCTTAACAAACAGAAAGAGAGTAGTCAACCACTTTTCTCACATATTTTCTAATTTTTCTTTTTCTTGGAGTACATCACATCCAAGTCTTTTGACTCTTGATAGGTAGGCATAGGTCTTTGAAATTCATTGACTATTATAATCTCTGATCATTTGAGGGATTTATATATAATTATTCGAAAATCAAATCCTCATTATCCTACAAACTTGTGCACAAAATGAAAATTAATTCTAAGTTAATTATAGGTTTAGAAGTTCCAAGTTAATTATAGATTAAAAACAAAATGAAAGCAAGATCATTCGTTTTATGATGATAACCTACTATTCAACTACATGAAAGAGTGATCATCTGTAGGCTCGCAAGGACACTACCATCACCGAGCTAATGAGCACAAGACATATGATGCCTCTAGAAGGTCAAAATATTCAAAAATTTCTCAAAAAAACCTATAATTTAAGTTGATTCTTACATTTTAACCCCTTATAAATTGCCATATGTTGCACTTCAATTTGAATGTCGAGGGCTCATATAGAATTGTAGCAATATATAGGGGGCTAGATATAAAATCTTTTTTACATTTACATCATTGAACACCACAAATCATCTTTTTTCATTCATCGTGATCATGTCCCAACCAAAAATTTACTCAGACTAATTGCAATTTACCTGCAATTAACCATTTTTATCTTAATTTTTTTTCCCAAAAAACCAAGACAAAAGTGGAAAAGAGAGAACAAGAAAACAAGCAGTTGAGGACAGGTAACGGCGTCTCCCCTGAACCAAGGGTTGACTGCCTGTCCCGCCGAACTGCCGCGCGCCACGTGTCCCCTTCCTGGCAAGGAACGTTCGGATTTCCCAAGAAACGCCTTCCTACTTCCCAGGCCGTCCTTCTAATTCCAAATTCTACTTTTGTCTTCTCAGAAACGAGTCAAGTACTGCTGATCAATACCAATATATCATATTTTTTGATCTATTCTTTTGTGCTCGTCTCTTGTGGTAGTTCTCTAATTAAACAGGTCATTTTGTCTTCTTCTTCGTTGTATCGCTCGTTCGGTTGTTCTTATTTGTGTGGACTTTGTGTCTCATTTTTTGGTTTTCCGATTCAGAAGCAGGATTTGATGACACTGGAAATGGGAGGGAGGGGAAAGGTGAGAACTTGATTTGTGTTGATGATGATGTTGGGTTTTTGGACTGTTTGTTTATGATGGTGTTTGGCTAACTTTTGGTGTTGGAAGCAGGAGGAGGAGAAGGGTGGTTCGTGAAGATGTTCTTCAGAAATGGAAGAAGAAAGGTATTTGTTACAATTGTTTCAAAATTGGCTCGTTTGTGTTCTTGTTTGAGTTGGGGAGGATTGAAGGGAAAAAATCTAATGTGGAGCTTTTTTGGTTTGACAAGCGCTGCAGTCTTTGTTGCCGAGAATCTTCTCGACGAGAGAAAAGAACCCGGACACCGGAGATTCATTCTGCTCTGGTCTGTTCCTACGTCTCGTGTCCTTAATTATGTGTAGAAAAAGCATGTTTAATGTAAGTTTAATTTGATAAATCTGTTGCTGAGGTGTTGGGGAAACCGATTTTATCAGAAGTATTTGGTTTTTTTTGGAAGCTGGAAAGTTCCACGGGTTGTCGTGTTGTAGAAAGGTCGTTTAGGGAATCTTAAGATTAGCCAAATGGAAAATGATTAGTCCTTTTCTAAACTGTTTTGATACTTTCTAATCGATTCTTTGCTTTAAAACTTCTTCACAAGCCTTTCTTGTACATGTTTCTTGATTTTCTGTTCTGATGTGCTCTTTTCTGGTGGACTACTTACTGACAGCTGATTTGGAAGAAAATCCATCCTTTTCAGCCTCTGCTACTCCTACCTTCATGAAAAGCTTTTCAGGTACTTGCTTTATATTTTAATTTTCTGCATTCTGAATCTATCACAATATTTAGCGTCTCCAAGTTGTGGTTTCGACTTCAACGTCGAAGGATCAGATTCCAATTCAAGATCTGAGAATATGGATTACAGTGGATTTTGTTCTACTTTACCCAACTCCCCAGATAATAATCAGGCATTCAGGTATTCTATTAATTGTATGAATTAACGTTCTTTAATTCTGCTAATTGCGTTGAAGGTTTCTATATTTATCATGTCCAACCGTTTATTTGATATAGGATTTTTGTAGCCACATGGAATGTTGGAGGAAAGCCTCCTCACAGAGGGTTGAATCTCAATGAGTTTCTCCCTGCTGATGACCAATCAGATATTTATGTTCTAGGGTATTTATCTCTCTCATTTGATTTCTCCGATAAACCTCAGTTCGACCTTTTTCTTATACATTCAATAAGCTTTAGCTGCATGGTTCTTGATGCAGTTTTCAGGAAATTGTTCCATTGAATGCTGGGAATGTGCTTGTGATAGAAGACAATGAACCAGCAGCAAAATGGCTTGGTCTGATCAACCGAGCCTTGAACAGACCATCAGAGTCAGAATTCACTGGCTTCCCAAGCACTTCAGCTTACTACAACTTCAATTGTCCGGCCTCAACACCAAGACCAATTGCTTCTAGGGATTTGAAGGGCTCAAGTAGCCTACTGTTCTTCCAAAAACCATCTCTGAAAGCAGTGAGCAGATCTTTCAGGACAGTGCAGGGGAGAAGGTTGAAATCCTGCAACTGCCCCTCGGAAACCGCGAGGAGGTACTATAGGGACTCGTGTTTCGGGTGCCAGCAAACAAATCTCAGCAGAGATGAGTCTTCTGATGATGAACCCCAGGAGTCAAATGAGTTCATGGTTTCGGATATAGCTGCTGCAATGTCTTATGCAGAAAAGCAGCAGAGATATAGCCTCATTGCCAGTAAGCAGATGGTGGGGATCTTTGTTACAGTTTGGGTGAAAAGGGAACTGGTTCAGCACATTGGCCACTTGAGGCTCTCTTGTGTCGGCCGTGGCATCATGGGATGTCTTGGCAACAAGGTTAGGCTTCATTTAATTCATATTTTAATGCGAAATGTTTGTTTGGAGGTAAAAATGCTAAAGTAGAAATGATATGGGCATTTTGGATGCAGGGTTGTATATCCGTGAGCATGTCTTTGCATCAGACGAGCTTTTGTTTCGTATGCAGTCACTTGGCCTCCGGAGAGAAAGAAGGTGATGAGCTGAGAAGAAACTCTGATGTAATAGAGATCCTGAGGAGCACTCAGTTTCCAAGGATATGCAGGTCATCTAATCCAAGAATTCCTGAGAAAATTGTTGGTCATGAGTAAGGATTTCATCATTCCATAAGCTTGCATTTGGAACCTGTGAAACATGAATCTTTCATTCAAAATATTTACCTTCTACATGTTGATTCTACAGCCGGATCATATGGTTGGGGGACTTGAATTACCGGATTTCCTTGAGCTACTCTGAGACCAAGAAGTTGCTTCAGGACAATAATTGGGATACTCTACTAAAAAAAGATCAAGTAATTTGTCAAGATTTGATGTATTTCTTGTGTGCTTTCTTGCTTATGGCATGAAAGGTTTATATGCTTGATACTTTTTGGTTTTACAAACTCAAATTTGGAATTTGTTCTGTTGAACTTGGTAAATAAGCACAAGAGAACTCCTTGAAGTTTGTATTGTTTCTTTCATAGCTTAAGATGGAAAGAGAAGCTGGAAGAGTATTTAAGGGATGGAAAGAAGGGAAGATCTACTTTGCCCCAACATACAAATATTCTCACAATTCAGATGCCTATGCCGGTGAAGGTGCAACATCAAAGAAGAAGAGAAGAACTCCCGCATGGTATGTATAACTTGTTAACTTCTTTTTGCTTGATTGCCACATGTATGTCAATTTCAGGGAAGAATGCAACCTCATAAATTATTGAAATGGAATTTCTAATTAAGCTGATTTCACAAACTTATCGTTTGCAAATGTTTGAGACAGTTCAGAATCCATTGTTTCTGAGAAAAATCACTTGATCTTTTCTGGTAAAAACTCAAAGGTGACTGATTCTTTCAGGTGTGACCGTATTCTTTGGCATGGAGATGGAATCACACAATTGTCTTACATTCGAGGCGAGTCAAGGTTTTCTGATCACAGGCCAGTGTGTGCAGTTTTCTTAGTGGAAGTTGGGGTGCCTGACGGAAGACTAGGGAAGGGTCTATCAACCCCCAACATGAAGGTTGGTGTGGAAGAATTGTTACCAGAAGACAGCAGAAGCTACTTTCGTTACTGAAACACGTGAGTACTTCAGACCATTTTGTGCCTCTGAGATAGACCTCTTAGCTAATTAAACAATTGATATGATTTGTTCGTGCGGCTAAAAATAAAGAAATTGTGGACTGCATCATTGTCCACCAAGATGTTTGTACTTTGCACAGGTAGATATGAACCTATCATATGATTTCCCGTAGAGAATATTTTGAATAAATCTGTATTTTTACTGATTCAGCTACTGGCAAGAAAACAAGTACTTGAGGAGGTTAAGACAGCTTATACAGACAACGGGAAGCATCTACAACTGAAGGATGCGTCAAATATTCAAAGTTTCTATTAACTTATGACCAGTAAGCTCCGTTTATTAGCAGATGCTTCCAACTTTTTCTCTTGAGTGATTAAAAAGCCAATAACCTGTTATTGCATCTTTGTTGCAGTGGCTCGGATATTGGGTGACCCAAAGGCTGCATATTGATACTTTCTTTGTTGTTCTTGTTTGAACTAATGGTTTGAGATGACAAAATATTGTATGTCATTTCCACATCTAAGTATATTAGGGTTTTTTTTTTTCTCTCTAGGGGAGGAAATCATTTTGGTTGGCAAAGAGTGCCTTCCAATATGCAAGAGTTACATGTTTAACCTGGACAGAAATCTTGTTGAAAACTTGATTCAGATGTTTTTGTGTATGTCTCCCAAATTGTTCTTTAATTTCCATTCTTTGATGAATTGTTTCTATTTGATTTGAAAATAATATCTCATTTTTAGGGAAATAATACTTCAAAATTATGTTGGTAACTTGGTAGACGAGAATCTACAGAAGAAGAAAAAAAAAAAAACAAAAACTTGATTTGAGCGAGTCTTCATCATAGTCACAAAAATCGCTGCATCATTATACATGATTTTAAGCTCATGTAATTACTCTGCAAATATTTTTTTTTCTGAACTAGTCGATATGTTTATATGTGATATATGCTTTTATGCATTAGTTTTGCATTTCGAGAAAAGAGGTGCTTGTGATCCTGCCATTATCTTTGCCATAGCCGTGAGTGCACTACGAATGAATGCAGGACCTGAGCAGAAGGCATTGGTGTATATCCTCCTTACTGAGGACGATGGAACTCCAAGTAGCCTCTGAGAAAAACATCTAGAAATTGGGAGAAAAAAGAGTCACTCCATGTCCCTTGCCATTCCTATCTTCATCCGTGTCTCTCCTTCAAGTTTTCTTCTTGCTTATGGTGGTGTTCCAGAGTGAAAAAGAGGTGATCCAAACTTGAAGATAGTGATCACAATATGCTTGGATCTGAAATGGGGACAAAAACACGAGGTACCACTGCCTCTTGACAAAGGTGAGACAACAAAGCCAAATTAGAGCAATCAAGTTACTTGATGGTAGTGTGGTCAAATCCCAGGAAAGCATTGAGGCGTCCTCTGTACAACAATTTCAAGAACTTTGGAAATAGGAAAATTTGGTACCAATTCATGGGCTTTGGATCAAATAATATCTTTTTTTAATAATATTAATCTTATTAAGATTCCTTCCAAGGAAGAGATAGTCATTTTTATTCACCACAATATTTTTTAAGTATTTTTAACATTTAAAAATGCTATTAATTAAAAAAATAAGTATTTTTTTCTCTGTAATTTGAAAAAATAGCTTAAAAAAATATTGCAAATGTCAATAATAATTTTTTTCGGCAATTTTTACTGAGATTTACAAAAGTTAGAAATGCATAATTTTCGATATTTTTCGTATAAAGTAGTGGGAATTCTCGATATTTCTGGTCGAAAACACTAGTAATATTTTCAGTTGTGTTAAATACCAAAAAAAGTTCGACAGTGGCAGTCTGGAGGCCGGTGGTGGCAATAGGCCGGAGGAGCATTTGACGGGGACAATAGAGTCAGTCAGGGTTAGCATTAAGTGTTGTGAGATGTAGAGGAGGAAGAAGGAGATGGATTTTGGTTTTATTTCGGGGTTTGGTTTTGTTTGGATTTAGAGTTAGTTAGCTCTTGGTGTTAGTTATAGTTTCATTTGGTTGGATTCAACCATGTGATGGTTCATGAATTCATTTGATTGGGATTGGATTTATTTGTAAACTTTTTATCTGAGAATTAAGGTTTAATCAAGTAAATCATTGGGTTTAAGTTGGCGTTTGGTTTGTTGGATTAGATGAGGTTTTGAATTTGGTAAAATTTGGATTTGGGTCAAAGTTTAGTTAATTGATTTAACTAGTGGTGATTTGGATTTAATTTAATTGATACTAATTAATTTAATTGTGGTGGATTGAGTTGGAAGTTTAGTTTATGTTGGACCCATTTTGTTGGAACTAATGTCAAGTTGTGGTTTATTTGAATTGAATGAACTTTGGTTAAATTTGGAGTTGATTGGGTATCTTGTTAATTGGTTTTAATTTTGGGTTAGCTATTAAATTGATTTGGTCTTGGGTTTTAATTAATTGGAATTTGATTTGGGTTGAAGTGAATTTGATTAATTGTGGATTGGGTTGTGATTTGATTTAATTGTCTAATTTGATTTATTGATGTGTTGAATTAGTTTTGGTTGAGGATTTTGTTGGTTTTAATTTCAATTGATTGGTTCTAGTTTCCAACTTGACTGGGTTGGAATTGAGAGGATTAGTTGGATTTGAATGCAATAATATGTTATTGGATTAATTAAGGAGTAATATGTAATTTTAAGATTTTTCTAGTGGCTTAAGTGCAAATGTAATTAAATTGGAAATTTGGATCTGTTGGCTAACTTGGGAGTTGGTGAATTAATTTATTAATTCTGATTAATATGAATAATTATTAGTGGAATAGATTGAATGAGTAATCTGATTAATTTGGGGATTAAAGTGTAAAACTTCATTTGAGGTTCTTTATGTTAGGTCCTAAATCATATTTTGGGAAAGTTCAGGGGGTTTCTGTTAATATATTTTTTGTTTGGTTTCTGTGGTCTAATACTGGACACAACAAGATGTTAGATTAATCCTCTTTGACACAACAAGGTGTCACATAATCCACTCTGTAGGTGATAAGGTTTGTATGGTTCAAGATGATAAGTTCCCTTAATGATTGCAATTCTCTGACTAATTTGGTTAGCTAAAAACCTTGTAAAAGCAGAAAGGTGGACCCAGTTGATCCCTTGGTTTTGGAGGCCCAATTTCCTTAATTGTGATATTTGGATAGTCAATAATATTTGAGAATTATCGGAATTGACAATTCCAATAATTTTTAATTTCGGATTTAAATTCCGGATGAGATTGAATGGAATTGTGTGGGACCATCACCGGGAATAGTAATTTTCAACCGAAATTGAGATTTTTTCACCCAAATTTTCATCTAATTTTTTAATCTAAAATTATATCAAATTTTTTTTTTATCTGCTCATTATTTTTTTCACATTCTCGTAAAATTTTAATACCTATAAATTAACTGCTTCTAATTTTAAATATATTTTATTGATTGAATATTTTTTAAAAATTATTTATTTTTTCTTAACTTATCAAATATTATAAATATGCAACCCTAAAATTATTTATATTTTAAACCATAAAAGTTTTTTTCTCTACATATAATTTTTTTTTTTACATATTTTTCTAAATATTAATACCTATAGATTATCAATTTCTAATTTAAAATATATTTTATTGATTGAAAAAATATTGAAAAATTATTTTTTTAACGTAAATATATTTTTAATATATATATTTTTTTAACCACCAAAATATATTTTATTAATTTATTAATTAAATAATTATAATTTTTTAAAAATAAATATAAATAAAATAAAGAAGTAATTTTACTTATTTGAAGATAATTAATTTTTATTTTCAATCCACACACTAAAATTTATAAAATTAATAAAATTGATAATTTCTTAACTTTACTTTAAAATATATCTAAACATCGAAATTTATTAATTTAACAAATCTCTAATTTCTCGAAATTAATTACATTAATAATTTTCTCAATTTTAAATCGGAATTGATTCAAACCATCCCAATCAGATGTATCACAGAAATACTGCATCCACTAGTGAATGCAACAACTACAATAACCTGAACACCACAGGAGCACACTCTGACAGACAGCACCACCACCAAGAAGTTGCGATGTGAAAAATATGAAGCCACCGCTTCCTTACAAATGCCTTCAGCAAAATTGCTGAAACAAGTTGCCAATTTGATCATTTGTGTTGATTTCAAAGTCGATATCCTCCTCGTATATGTTGTCCGGGTCTCGGAATGGCGGTTCCAGTGGGATGCGTGAATCGAACACTGCTTCAGGCTGTTTTGGTTGCTGTTGTTGCTGTGTAGCTTCGCCGCCAGCATTGATCAGATTCGACTGGCCGTTGAATTGTTGCTGCAAACTGATATCCTGAGTGTAGTAGTCTTTAGATGCGCTATTCCCTAGGCTGAACATGTTAGCCTCCATTCCAAATTTTTGCGGCAGAGAATTCTCAATCAAAGTATGCATGTCTCTTTCACCTGAGCCTTGCGAAGAATTCATGCCTTCCTTATAGACAGCCATGAGATAATTGAGAGACCTCTCTGCCTCAAATGGGATTCCCAGAGAAGAAAAGCCTGAAACGGTGCCTAGTTCTCTAGAGAGGAATTGTGCTGAGTTCTGCTGCGTCGTCTGCACTGCGACGGCATTATTCTGGTTCTGTTCTGCCATTTGAACACCGGCTGACTTGAGGAATGGGCAGCTGAACTGATGATTGTTTCTTGCGTTGATATCAAGGAACCCGTTGATCAACTGATGCTGCGGGCATTGTGGATGGTGGCAGGCATCTATGCCCTGGTCCAGCTTCTCCTCCGCGTCTAGCTGCATTGCAGCTCCGGAGCTGCTCTCACCTTGGTGTTGAGAGGAGGGAACTGAAACCCCGTTGCTCACTGCACCAGCTCCAATATCAAATACATCGGTATTGAGTGGAGTGTACTGCTGAATGTCTGGAACAGTCTCAACGTCATATTCGCTGCTGGTGAACGAGATCATGTCAGCGGCGTTGTCACCAAATGGGATCTCGGGAACTAATACTCCGGGGTTCTGCTGGATGTATATGTTCCTCTCATGCTGGAGGACACCAGTCCAGATATCGATATCCTTGGCTGTCATCTTGTCTTGTAAGCACTTGGATTGCTTCACAAGCTTGCATATATTTTTAACATCGGGAAGCATGTGCTTAATCACGGCAGCCAAGACAAGCATCTTCCAAACTTTCTTCAGATCGTGTGGCTTCTTGTATGGTGGTGGCCTTTTCTCCTTACCACCAGTTAGACTCGGCCACCATTTTTCATTCCCCGTCGGCCACCATGGTGGGGGAACGCCTTTCTCTAATGGATATCTTCTCTGAGGCGGTTTACAGTGTTGAATGAGAGCTGAAAGCAGCGAGCCCAATGTCGTGTCCTGGAGGTCTTGTAAAGAATTGCTACCATGCATGACGGCATTGTTGCTATTGGTTCTGGCTAAAGCAGTAGATGCTTGATACATAGCAATGGCTGCGGGTCCATTGCGATTAAAGCGGACCTTGTCCTTCCACCAGCCGCGTAGATTATCGGAGGTGCCTGTTATAGTCTTGCCATTTTCGAGAACAATCCCAAAGACGAAACCCGAGGCACCGCCAGCATCCGTTATCTCCAACATATTGTTGAGAATCTTGTCCTGCGTTCTCGCGATTTTCTTTCTCCTCGCTTGTTTCTGATAATGGAGTTGTTGCTCGGGTTTCTTGTCCTGATGCCGCGCCTGCTGCTTCAACCTTCGAAGCTTTTTCTTGCCCCTATCCAGCCGTCCCTCAAGTTCCTCTATGCTGATGTCTTCTTCACTATCGTCCTCATGATTGTCGGTCGACATTCTCGCTGGCGGGTTAAGCGAATCGGCCTTGCTTGTCGACGCGTGGGAAGCAGTAAGCACTTGTGTTGTAAGATTGAGTGTCGGCATCAAGCTCGAATCACTGTCGAGACAATGTGCCGACGAGAGCTCAGTAGGATTAAGGCTTCCCATGATCTGCACATTTTCACTTGCTTTGCTATCCATCTCCCAAAAATTCGACTCCTACGTCGCAAACAGACATTTATAAAATATAAATATATATATATATATATAACACAAACGATATAAATTTTTTTTATATATTTACATTTTTTTTTAATAAAATAATATTTTATTAAGAGATTCCATTTGTTTTGAGAACACCAATGCTAAAAATAGAAGCTAATGATTTGAAGTGAAAGGGTGCCAACACCTGACAAAATTAAACGAGCCATTAATAATTAGTAAATAAATCAAATTAATTTGCCTTCTGGACCTTTCATAGGCAAAGAACAATAGGTTGATGGAACTTATAAGCTTCCCCCAGAAACAAAAATCTAATCAAACTCAATATCTTATTATTAACATCTTAATGAGTTTCTCTCCAAAACACCTTCTCTAGCATGCATATTTCTCTCGAATAGATTTCTCTTAGATTTCGCTATAATAAATATAAGAGCCAAAGGATCAATTAATCTTAATCACCTCACCACCGCAACTCATATACAAAAGCACCATCTATTAACAAAGAACATAAGAAAACTAAAAAATATAGTTAACAAAGATTAACTAAAAATCACAAGAAAAACAACATCAACGATCTCAAACATCCAACTCCAGCAAGAAAAAATGTGTTGAAGGCATGAAAATAGGATCGTAGTTTCAACCAATCAAGCCTCATCGAGCCAAAATTCCAGACAAAGCACATGCAAAAACCCCAAAAATCTTACAGACAAGCAAAAATGGATCTCTAAACCCCCAAAAAAATTACTCCGAAAGAAAAAAGGAGAAAATGCCTTAAAAAATTCACCTGTATTCTTTGTTGAGCTCCTCGAACTGGAGGCAGGGAGAGAGAGAAAGAAGAGAGAGAGGAAGAGGGGGAAGGGAAGAGAGAGAGAGAGAGAGACAGGGAGCTCTCAGTCTCCGAGGCAACGGTGGTGTGACGCGAGGCCGGAGGAGAGGTAGGGTTCAAATACAGATTTTTGCCGGTTGAACCTCGGTGGCAATTAATTAATTCCATGTATAATGCATTCTCATCCAAACAGGTGGCAGTGACAAATGACTTTTACACCCCTGTTTGTAAAATTTTAAATTTTATCTAGCACTGCCCATTCATTTTCTTTTTTGCTTTAATTAGTAAAGATAGAAAACCCTAATTCCTTATTAGCTAATGTAGAATTAATTTATTTTTCAGAAAAATATAATATATACACTAATTTATCACTGGTTGCGGCACAATCTAATAAAATATTTATAAAAATTATATGAGAAAATTCAAATTTTGTTATAGCTATGACATTAATGGGATTAAGGATGAAATTACAGTTCTCGTTCAAATTATTTGTGAGAAGGTTAAAATGGTCATAGCACTATTGAGGATGCCTCAACATGTCATCTGAGATTTTTTTTTTAACTATTTTTGATGGCAATTATGGGAAATGGAAATTGCCAATTTAGTATTATAGATGATGTTTAAAGAACTGGGCTATATTTCAGTATTTATTGGAAGGTGCAATATATGATATTTTCTTGGATTTGTGTTAAGAGATTATGTTTAGATATTTTTCCGAACATAACCTACACTAAAAGAATAATGTGCTGCTTAATAACAAATATCCAATAAGATTTTATTAGATTTTGACAGTAAAATGATCTCAGGAAATATTGTGGACTAAAATAAATTAAAATTAAGACAAAAATTTTCAATTCATTCATAAAAATTAAAATTATGTTGAAGATCTTGTTGGGAAAATGAATTCGATTGCCTTCATAGGAGCTCAACTTGGTTATATGAAAATTGGGCATATTTTAAAAGTTAAAATGCCTAGGGGTAATCTAGTCAATTCATCGATATTATGAAATACCAATAAGAAAATGAATTATATCAAAGTAACATTTCATAGTTATTTTAGGAGATGAGTATTATTTTCATTTGGAAAGATATTATATTAATTATAAATATCATTGTATAATTTATACTTTTTTTCTCGGATTATCGTATTATAAATAAATGCACAACCCACTTAGCACGTTGTGCAATAATATATTAAATCCTACATTTTTTACATTTTCTACATGGTGATCCCACACGCTCTAGTTATCATTCCTTCACCCTTTTCCTCTCAATTTCTCTCTCCTATTTTTTCTTCATCCTCTTTCAGTTTATCTTTTTTTTTTTTTTTCTAATTTTGCTCGAATTATTTTTTAGCAAACTTGATAATAGAAACTATCTCCTTTGACGAGATCAACTTTTACCATTTTTTGTAAACAAAAGTTTTTTGAATATATTGATGGCTCTTATTTTGCTCCACCAAATTATACTTCCATGTCAAGTAAAAAAGGTGAATCTATCATGATCCTCAATCTGGTTTATACCACTTGGATGCATATGTGGATCAGATCTTATTAGAGTAGATTAACACTACCCTTTTAGAGTCTATCCTCCCTCAAATCGTTGAGCTCGATACATCTCGCGAGCTCGAGAAGTACCACCTTCCTACTAATCCACAACACAAGTGATACAATTGTGATCCCTATTACAAATTATTCATAAGAGATCTCTTTCATACTCAAAGCAATTGTGGTTGGATGAGGCCATGCCGATAGTTGCTCCAATAGTTAGGGCTGCCATAAACATAATGATCCTCCATCATTTATCTCGACTGCTAATATTCTTGGCTTCTATCCTAGCAATCTACATCATTGTGCTATAAATGCAACCATCACAACTATAATGCCTTCCAAGATTATCACACATTTAATTAGAATGATCAACTTATTGAACTTTCTAAATCTTTTGTAGCCTTGAACATAGCCTCTTTTGATCCATAGTGGCATTTTGATATAATTGCCAAAGATCACATGATTGTAGATACTTAACATTACTCTTTATGAGGGTACTGATTAGATTCAAATTGGTAATGACTCTCATATTATGATTTTTTATATAAGTACCACTACTATCTACACTTTGCACTCTTCATTTCCATTATAATATGTTCTCTATGATCTAGATATAAAGAAGAATATTTTAATTATTGTTAAGCTAACCAAAAATTTTGATTGTGTTTTTATTTTTGATGCTACTAATTTTGCCATCAAGAATTGACATTCGAACAAGATTCTTCATGCAAAGTTGAGTAAGGGTAGATTATAGATTATGTTTTCCAATTTTTTTCTCAATCTAACACCTTCTTCACAAGCTTTTGTTAGCATCAAGCCAATGGTGATATTTGGTATATGCAACTTGGACATCTACATCATCAGGTCAATTGTCAACTCGCTCAAAATACTTCTATTATCATTAATGGTACTCTTTAAAATAAATCACCATATCCAAATTATTTACTTAAAAAATTTTCAAAATTACCATTTCAATTCTTTAATTCATGTTTTTCTCATATTTTTGAGTCAATTCATTATGGTTTTTGGGGCCCAACCCCAATTTTATCAAATGATAGCTATCACTTTTACATGATTCTTGTGAATAATTACTCATATTTTTCTTGTCTCTATTTGTTATATTGCAAAAGGAAGGCCTTTTCTTAGTTTATCCATTTTAAGAGGATGATTGAGAATGCTTATCTACTAATATCAAAACTTTTTAGATTAATGGTGGCAGTGAGTACACAAGTGAAGTTTTTTCTTCATTCTTGAACTCCAATGGTATCTTCCATCATATTTTTTGCCTTTATATTTCCTTTCAAAATGGACTCCGAGAGAAAGAACATACTTGTACAAATGAGACTTTTCTTTACCTAATTAAGCATGTTTACCCAAATCTTACTGGGTTTAAACTTTTTAAATAAGAATTTATCTTATAAATTGCTTATTTACTGTAGTTCTTGGTGGTCTTTCTTTTTATAAAAAAATTATTTGGGAGGTGCCTAGACTATTTTCATTTATGAGCTTTCGGATGTACTTGCTATCCATACTTGGTCCCTTACAAGAAAGGCAAGCTTGAATTTAAGATTCATCAATGTGGGTTACTTGATTATAGAGTATAACACGAGGAATACAAATACCTTGATCCAACTAATTGAAATATTTACTTATCTCACCATATCATTTTTTATGAAACCCTATTTTCTTTTACGTGCACCTATTCTTCTTTGCCTCCATCATCTTCACCTTTGGTTTTACGCACATGACTATTTTTTTTTGGCTACTCCAGACATCACCTCTAGCTCTCAAAGTATTCAACAAAGTCCTACTTGAAGAATTAACATGGAGTCCACGACAACAACACTATAAGACTTTGAAATTATGCAAAGCGGTTCTGCACCATCTATTCTAGAGCCATTAATTATTCCTCAATCTACCAACTCAATCCAAGCTCCTACCTATCATATGATTACTCACCTCAAGGCTAAAATTTGGAAGACCCAAAGTATAGTATACAACAAAATATCTACTACCTTCTTGTTATTCTTCAATGTTATCATCCAACTCTTCTCAAGATCTTACTTGCTATTATAAAGATGTAAAAAAAGGAAACCATTGGCAGTTGGCTGTGCATGATGAATTTAATGCTCTTACTTACAATCAAATTTGGGTTCTTCCTCTCAAAGAAGGTATGGACATTCTTATATGCAAATGGGTTTACAAGGCCAAACAAAAATTTTGATGGCACTATTGAATGCTATAAGATGAGATTGATTGCTAAGGATTTTTTTCAACAATAAGCATCAATTTTGACAAAATTTTAAGTCCAACGGTAAATGCTTCAATTATTTGTGTTATCTTTTTACTTGCATGTGGTTCTCATTGGCTTTCAGATGACTTGACATTTGAAATGCATTCTTGCATAGTGATCTTAAGAAAAAAATTTATATGCACCAAACTCCAAGATTTTTTAATCTTGATAAGCCTCATCGTGTCTATCATCTTTGCAAAACTTTATATGGCCTCAAACAAGCCCCACCTGTATGGTTCCATTGTTTAGCACAACATTATATAAACATTGTATTTTTTAAATCATACAAATTCATTTTTGTTCATCCATCATAGTACTAAATGCTCTATATATCTTCTATTATATGTGGATGATATTATTATTATTGAAGGTGATTACACTAGCATGGTCTCTCTTATTGTACACTTGGCTTCTCAGTAAAAGACTTAGGGCCGCTACAATTTTTTTCTTGAGATAAAAGTTTTGCACACTTCTATTTCTCTATCACTCGTACAATATAAATATCAAGCTAATCATTTGGAGTTGCTTCCATGCTTAGTACAAAGCTTTTCTTCACTCCAATTATGTCAAGATCTAAGCTTTCTGCCTTGGATTGCTCTCTTCTTTTAGATCCTACATTTTACCATATGTTGATGGAAGTTCTCTAATATCTTACCATAACTAGTCCTGCTATCTCATATATTATTAATCAAGTTTGTCAATTCTTGTAGACTTCCATTAATATTCACTTTGAGCCCATCAAGTGTATCTTACAACCTCAGAGGAACCATAGTGTATGACATTAAATTTCATGTATCTTTTCTTTCATCTATCACTGCTTATAACAATGTAAATTAGACTGATTATTTAGATGAACATCGCTTAATATCAAAAAATTGTATCTTTTTTGGTAATAATCTTATTACTTGGGTTTCACACAAACAACCTATAGTGGCTCGTTCAAACACTGAGATTGAATATTGAGCTCTTGTGGTAATTGTGTTTTGTATTGGACGCAATTACTTTTACAAGAGTTTAGTTTATATTTAAAACAACTACTTACTTTTTATGACCATATCACCACAATCTATTTGCTCACTAATATAATATTGCATACTTGGATAAAACGCATTGACGTTGACTATCATTTTGTTAGAAAATGTGTAACTTATAGTGTCTCGTGTGTTAAATTTATTTATAGTGATAGACAACTTGTTGATATCTTCACAAAAAAATTTTCATATAGACAATTTTTCTATTTATACGAGAAACTCAACTTGATTTCCACTATGTTATATTTAAGTACAGATGTTATCAAAGATCAATAAGGAAATAAATTATATCATACAAAAAACTTAACACACACATTATATTTATACAATAGTTTGAAAATTACATAATATAGTAGTATGAAAATACAATCCATACTCATAATTTCAATCTTACATAACTAATAATTTGAAAATTACATAACTAATAGTCTAAAAGTGTAATATAGGATAAACTTAATGACATATTATATAAGAACAAATAGCAATATACATCAATTTCACATTTAAATGTCAAGATGCCTCGGCTCTCAAATTGACCTAGCCTTTGCGACCCACTGAGTGACCCAACTTTTTTTCTTTTGAATCCTTCTATTTTCTAGATTTTTTTCCAAAAACAACAAATACATTATTAATTTAATAGATTAATATGTATGAAATATTAAATATATAAAATTCAAAGAGACAATACACATCCGAATAGCTGAGCTCCGCCAATAATCACTAGGAGGGGGTCATTAATTTGGTTCAATCCTAAAGGATGGGCAAGAGTAATTTGGACAATCCTAATATGTCTCCTTAGACAAACTATTTTAATCTAAAATTGGAAAAAACTATACTAACCAATACAACTTATATAAGAAATTAATATACAAACATAAGAAATGAGACTGACAATCACATCAAGGCTTATTTTTGTCTAGTATAAAATTGTCATCTTTAATATTATTATCATGATCACTATCTTTAAAGAAAATGTCCTCCTCTTTCATTTCAGATTTATCATTAATGAATTTGTTTTCTTTATTTTCCTCTATATAATGCTGCATTGAATCAGAAAGAGACATGCCATTAATTAGACTTTCGATGTCTATATTTATATTTTTAATACCACGTTTCTCAAGATATTTAGACGTTACATGCTTCTATCATTGGGCCTTTCAACTTATTCATCATAAAGTGTGTCTATGTACTCTTTAGGGATTATCTCTACAACCACATGCCAATTACATTATAAGAGTGTACATAAAATACTTAATGAGCATGACAAGTAAGAATAGATAGTTTATTATAACGCCAATTGTGTTTGTATATTAAGTGACTAAAATTTATCAATTTGAATCCAAAGTTATTTGTCTGCGTTCTAATATTATTGTCTATTCAATCACACTTAAACAATACATACTTAAGTTCATTACTATATTAAAACACAATAATGTCAGTTACGATCTTATAAAATATGACATCTTCAGACGTGGAGTGCATATCATTTCAAATTGCAAAACTTTTCATAATTGCCTTTAAAATAACATCACCGTTTTGAGTCTATTGTTTTATCTTGTAGCTTTTTGTGCGAGACTTGAATCCATTTATGAGATAACCTAAAAATTTCTTCATCCACTCGTCAGATTAAGTAGCTACAAAGAGATTTCTTTGGATACATGGATAACACTATCAATTTTTTTTTAAAAAAATGGCAACCTAAATCTACAAATAACTAATTAACTTTTTATATTGTAAAACATCAATTGAAAAGATAGAGTATGTTGTATGTACTTACGTAATCTCTGAATCATTTAGAAAATATTTTGTTGTAAATTTTTTTTGTTCAAATTCTTATTCTCTACGTTATTGATTCACCTTTATTATCTGAAGGTGTACCCTACAATATCAAGAAAAATGTATATGATTATAACTTACATCGAGAATTCTTAATTGGTGAGAAATCATAAACTAACACTTACCTGCCATAGATATCGACAATGTCAAGATTGAAAAGTATATAACAATAAGCTTGGATCCATGCAATGTCATATAGGTAATGAGTCTCGTGCAATGAACCAATTGATCGTTCTACCGTAAATTTAGGCTCACCCTCATGATTCTGTGAATATGAATAAAAGTTGAATTGAAACTCATTTAAATATATTGTGCAAAATATCATGTATTTTTTAGTTAAATAATCCTTTGTAATTAATTTTTCTACATGAGTCGGACTTCACATGTAATTCTTGAACTTTAAAAGGTACCTAAAATATGATAATATTTGCTAGTGATTGGGTATATATTTAGTATTTAATGCATGTATGAGATTATCAAATTTTATCTCTATTAGATACATAGATTGATATTGTACAAGACTAGTAATCGCTACCTTCTTTGTCAAATGGACCAAAAGATATTTCATAATATCAAAGAATGAAAGCAACAAGATTTGTTCAAATTGGCATAGAGAAATGACAATCCTTTGTTGTAAACCATAAAAGTCAGATCATCGTTCATTTTTCGCATATAGCTATTTAAAGATATTGTTTACTTCAATTAGTGTTTTAGTCACATTTTTCGGAAGATGAATCCTAACTAAAATTGGTAATTAATTGTTACATAAACATATGACAATCATGATTTTTTAAACCTAATATCATTTGATTCTTCATATTCACACATATAGAAATATTTAATGCGTAACCATTATATACTTTTACATTTTTTAGAATAATTAAAAATATATCATTTTCTTTTTTGCTTATGGTAAATGAAATAGGAGATAAGTAAATTTTACTACTACTTTTTTATGGATAGAGTGCCTTTCTTATTCTAATAGCTCGGAGATGTAATCGTGCATTCATAATATTTTTTGATTTTGGAGTTTCCAATAATGTCCACAACACATTATCGAGAAAACTTTTCTCGATATGGATGATATTAAAATTATGCTGAATTTACAATGGGCTCTAATACGGTAAGTCAAAGAATATACTTAAATTTTTTTTTCAATTGCTCCTACCCCCATCACGTTATTTCTAGCCCCTCCGATCTTTCTTCTTTTTTGGATTGAAAATAATTTTGTATGAGTTCCTATCTCATTTAGCACACTAATCATTTCATTCAGCGTACCCTCTCCAAATGGCCATGAAGAAGGGAAACCATGCTCACACGATGACTTATTTAGCCAAAACTTATGATCTACAAGTAAAAATTATTAATGACACATATAACAGAACATGATAGAACTTACGACCATTTTTAAGAGAATGTGTTCTTCTCACAGATTAGGCAAACTTTCTATTCTCTTGTCATACAACTTGACAAATATACATATACATAAAAAGCATTAATAATTCACCTTAGTGCTACAGTCATATAAAACATCTCTTTTCTGTTTGCATTATATGTTGGCATGCCTGATTTCCATAATTTTTTCAAATCTTCTATCAACAATTGTATATATATATTTTTGTCATTTCTTAGACCTCTTGATCCTTCGATAAACATAAATAAGATGAATAACAATTACTTCATATATAACTATGAAGGTAAATTATAGAAAACCAAAACCATGAGTCATGTACTGTGCAATATACCCATTATCTTTAAAAAGTTGAATCCATTTGAAGCTAATCCCAGTTATACATTGTGACAATTCATTGCAAAGTTAGAATACCTATTATTAAAATTCTTTCAAGTCATGCTATTTGTTGAATATCGTAATAATTCATCTGCTAAACGATCATCTGCATGTCATCTTATATGTAACGCAACTTTCCTGAAATAAAAAATTATTGTAGTCTCATTTTTAGGGAGAAGTACTTACTACCTTCATTGGTGTATTATACACTTCCTGGCCATCAACGTCACTTTTACTTTCCAAATGTTAGTATCATGGTAATTTACAATGCTTGCAATATATATTTGATACACTCCAATTCCTATAAAATATGTAATGATTATAACAAATATGAATTTTTGTTTCCTCGAGGCTCAAGTCTTTTGCAATATTCTAAGACTCACGATAAAAACATGAGAATGAACTCACCTCATGAAATGTCTCCTTTAAAGTCTCTAATAGGATATTGAATGATTTGTTACTACATTAACACTTCATCTTCACAGTCAACAATCGTATGATAAAAGATAAGAATTTAAAATTATTACATTCAAGATACAGTTCTCTATTGAATGAAATCATTC
The DNA here is from genome assembly GCA_005019695.1 of Trichopus zeylanicus subsp. travancoricus. Taxonomy (NCBI): domain Eukaryota; kingdom Viridiplantae; phylum Streptophyta; class Magnoliopsida; order Dioscoreales; family Dioscoreaceae; genus Trichopus; species Trichopus zeylanicus. Next base: position 147,929 of record RXID01015021.1, read on the forward strand.
AGTAATTTGAAAAATTTTATATCATCTTTTATAAGTGTTTTTGTTGGCATTTCTCCGGTTGTAACATCAAGTACATCATGCAACAAACATTTTATATCATTCCCATCTTCATTATCCATTGAAATTGACTCTGCATTCTGACTATACTATATTTTATGTCAATATTGTAACTTTTATTCATAAAGAATCCAATTAGTATATGATGGACTCCGTTCCTTTACATTAAGTGTTCGTAAACTTCTTTACATGTGCGATTATACATATTCACACAATCAATGCATGAACATTTTATCATCTGATCAATTCTTTTGTTCCTGTAGGCATATTTAAGAAATGCACTAATTCCTTCAATGTATCTCCAAGTCCACCTAATTTTTTAATTTGATTCAATTTTTATCCATCGTGCTTTCACAGCAAGAAAACAATGTCTCATAACAAGCAAAATATTTATAAAGATAAATAATAATTAAAAAATACTACAAATTTTAATAAAATGCCTAATTATTTATATAGATATAGTAAGCATGATAGAAAAATGTGTACCAAATGCATTATACTTGGTTGTACTAATATATGGCCAGTAACTATCGTGTTACATGACTCTAGTTATACTTAAAAATAAATACAAAAACTAGGTACTAGGTACTAAGTAGTAGTATTGAAGTTTTGCTTATCATCCAACTCCCAAAACTGAACTTTGAGCTCATCATCAAACCTAAGCGATTATGTTGATGCTTGAATATTGTAATCCTAAGTAATTGTGTTGATGCTTGAATGTGTCTATAGATTAATACACTTTCTTAGCAATAATTGCTTAAAGAAGGAATCAATAAAATGACCAGCCAAAGAAAGCAGTTTAATACTTCATGAATCATAATTATTTTGATAAATGTACAATATTCATATGATCAAATGTGTGATCTATTGAACATCAATGCATATATTTGAGATGTTCTGTCACCACAAATACTAGGAGAGGTTAGAAATAAAAGGATATTTTCCATATGCTCATGTCGAGGACAACAAGGAATGGAATGGTGATATCTGAAAAAAGGAAATAGATATGGCCCTAGTGTGGCAAACATATTTGCATGCCAAAAGGTAAGGTTCAATGAAGACGGCATGTATCCTGAAGGAGTGCTTCTACAACGAACTTCTTCTCAAGAGGAACATGTAAAAATTGCATAGATACCAAAGCGCAATCAAGCTGTAGATAGTGGAAAAAGGTGAGATTCGCTAATGTCGTAGTTTGATCTGCAAATATGGTGATGCACAGATGGCAAAAAAAAAAAACTACTTTTACTTTAAAAACATGCGGCAGATAGCCATCCAATTCACATAACATAAATAAAACTTTTCCAGAAAAAGGTCAATATGGATAAAACTATTAGGATTCACAGCGGAAGGTTCACGAATTACCTTGTTCTCAAATAACATAAAAAATGAGAAGTAATATAAGGTAAAAGAAAATAAGAAGATAAGGTAGCGAGATATCCACTATCAAAAGAAAAGGCTTTTACAAGAGTTTACAAGAAAAACTTCACTCTTTCTTACTCAACTAAATTCTTTCACCAAGCCTCCGTAATGCCTCCAGAGAGAAAAGACCTGAGAGCTGACAGTTCAACCTCAATCCTGCGCCAGAAAAGACCTCACACATGAGAGCTGACACACTCTCTCTTTCTCTTCTCTCTATTATCTCTATTCCTCTCTCTTTATTTCTCTCTAGTTCAACCTCAATCCTGCGCCACATCTAAACCCTATGTATTATAACATATTTATAGATCCTTATTGAGTCTAAGGTTTACTCTAATTATAACTCATAATATTACAAATCAATCGTAAATCTAAATCCAATTTTGCATTCCTACTTTAACTCAAACTCTAATTCGAGTTCGAGACACTTAAAACTCAACATAAAACTACATACTCAACATACAAATTATTATGTGTTTAACATGTATCTCTTTTTGTTAACTCAGCCACACAATATACTTTCAAGACTTCTACCCATCAATAAAGCAATTGACTCTTGCAAACAGCCGTAATTCCACTTAAATTTTGCAATACACATACATAACTTAGATGCTAAAAGTTAAAGTAATAAAGGAACAACAGAACCAAATGTAAAGGCTGGAGTCTTCTGCTGAACAACATTTTATAAACATCAGAATTACAACGTGGCCAATGATACAATCATTTTTTCATCAAAACTCTCTCCTTCCTACTAGGTTCATGCTAACCACATTATCCACAGCAAACACAAGTATAAAACTTGATTTTTTTTTTTTGGCAAAACCATGCCTCATTGATTCTCTGACGCCTTGGATAATCAATTTCACACATGACATAGATCATGTTGCCTCTTGTACTATCATTCTTCTTCAATTAATGTTTTACATTACCTCATTCGGTGAAAACCAATCGACCATTTCAACTGGTACATCACACTAACCACATCAAAAGTCACCCAACTCAGACGAATTTCATCACACTCGATCTCTAATTTTCACCAGCTTTCGCAATGACCAAAACTTCGTTTTCTATCAGCTACACAGACCCTAATTCTAGTGCAAACAACATTCTCCTTCATACATTCCCAACTCCAACCAAGAAAGCGCCGGAATCGCTCCCAATACCTACTATGATGCAAGAAACTTGAAACTTTCAAAAAATTGACCAGCACATGAAATTCACGAGATCACAAACGATTTTGGAAAAAACATTTCCGCAAACATGTTGTCATGGTCGAAAAATTGCATCTCGATATCAAAATTTCAAAATAAAGACCAAGAGAACAGAGAGAGAAAGGGAGGGAACCAAACCCTAACCCTAGCTTATCGCAGGTGGTGCGTGGAGAAGAAGATAAAGATAAAGCTGGAATCTATATACCTCGCAGAAGCACGAAGGCGAGGCGATGGCCCTCGATCTGCAGAACCCTGGACGGGCTGGCGAGCGAATCGACAGTGGCGGCGGAGAGGAGGGTTCCAGTTTCGTGGAGAAGGAGGCGAAGGAGCACAACAAATCCAAAGAAGAAAGCTTTACTTTGCCAATCTTTCTTCTCTCACTGAAATGAATTCAAGCGCCTCCGCCCGAGTAAACTCTGCCTGGACGCCCAAGGCAGTGTCGACAAATATCTGCCGCGTATCAGGTCTGTCAAAAATTCACTCACAAAAGCTCAACATGAAACAGAATAAGCAAAAAATCTCAAAATTTGGACTAAAGCAAGAAAGATCAAGCTGAGAAAACTTACCCTAGATCGGCTTGGTTTCGAAGAGGGAGGGACAAGGAGACCGGCAGCGGAGACCGGCGGGCGGACGGTACGACGGGCGAGCGGCGGGAGCTTGCAAGGGCGTCGGCTGCGACCTGTGCGTGCGGCGGGCGAGTGCAAAGGCGACGGGTGCGTGCGGCGGGCGCGTGCAAAGGCGACGACTGCGTGCCGGGAAGGTACCGAGGGACGGAGAGAGGAAGATAGGGTTCGGGGTTTTAACTGGAAATGCCGGAGTTTTTAAGTAAAAAATGGAGAAACGCCGGCACGAGAATTTTCGGCGTTTATGAATACTCGGGAATTCTCGGATTTCATTGATAAATATTAAAAAATTTAGGCGTTTATTAATAAATATAATTTTTTTTTATATTTTATTGACAGTAAAAAATTATTGTCATTAAAATACTGAAATGTTGTAGTGATTAGCGTTCAACAAATCAAACCATTCATATTCATTGGATCATGTTAGATTTGGACTGCGGATATTATTCGGTTGGGTATTAAAATCAAAATTATGATTAAAATTAGTGAACTAATTTTATAAATTAATATTTTTTATTAAAATTAATATTTTAATAATTTAAAATGCGAAAAATTATTTAATTTTTTTATAATAAGTTAATTAAATAACAGTGTAAAATAAATAATATTAATTTTATATAAAAAAATAATTTTAAAAAAGATTGATTTTGAATTTAATTCTAAACCAAACGGGTTATAGATCTTGATCCAACCAATTGGATTTTCGTCATGGTAGCCACTGAATCAATTTTCAAAAGATAATTTAATTTGATATAATTTGGATTGTTTTCTAAAAACTGAAAATGGGGGACACCTTGCGGAACATGGAGAGCATGGAGGGGATGCAGCTGCAGTGCTGCGTCGTGGACGAAGACGGGGACACGAGCAAAGAGAGCATGAGCCAATGGATTGATCCGCAGCAGTACAATAATCGGCTTCTCATTTAGGACAATGTGCAGGGCTAACAAGTTGACCATCAGCCTAACACGGACGCCATCGACTCTTCTTTCCCTCATGATTCAACCATGTAAGGTGCGAAATCCATAAGTAACTATTTTTGAAAAATTCTCTTCTTTTTCATTTTCTCTCTCTCAAATAATAGTTTTTCACAGGGTTAGAGTGGGACATTTTATTTATTACTTGAGTTGCGACGATAAAAAGACACGCATAACCTATGCATGCACGTATACATATAAGCAAGGAATTAAGAACAAAAAAAAAAAAACAAAAAAAGAAATATTTGTTTTATCCGACGGAAAAGATAGAAATGGATAGTTCATTAAACATCAAATGATAGTTATTTCATGCTCTCACGCGTCAACCACAAGAACCTCATTGTCTCCTTGGCTATTGCAAGAAGCACGGCGAGCCTGTGCTTGTGTACGAATTCCTCTCAAACAACTCTCTCCACGATCACGTCCACCAGTTTCCGGGCTCGCTGCGGCTGTCATTGTGAGCGTCCCACCTCCGCGTCAGGCTCGACGACGTTAGAGAAATCGAGTATCTCCACACTTTCATTGTGCCACTGATCATCCATCGAGATATAAAATCGTCGGACATATTGCTGGATGTGGTGATGAAGAATACCAATTTATTCAAGATTCATCTTAAAATAGCATGTAATTATAAGACGTGATTTATACTACTTATGAAATAGTACAATAATATATAAAAAATCGATTATATAAGTGATTAACTATCAAAATTAATTAAAATTAATTAAAATAGTATTTAATTTTATGGTAAAATTAGTTATAAATTTTTTTATAATTTTTAATTTCTTTTAAAAATTATTTGAAAATTTTATTGTATTTTTAATTGGAAGTCAAAGTACAGTTAAACTATAGTCAAACTCTAATCAACACATAATTAATAACTAAAAAAAAAATTTTGGTCAAAATTGAAATGAGAATAATTTTGGTTAAAACGATGGAAACGGCTGAAATGCATCAATTTTTCTGAGTGCCAAAACTAAAACTTAAAATCTTAGTTTAAGGAGATCTTGTCATAAATTAGCGAATTAGAATGAAGGCATTTGTTCATGGTTTCTACAGTATTCCAAAAACAAAGAATCTAACACTAAATTGTATTGGCAAATAATAATTTAAAATTTTTGGTTTTAAGAATAGCGAATTTCACATCAAAATTTAAATAATTGCCACCTGAATTTTTTGCTGATAAGATTTTTTTAAAAAAAATTGTTGATACTTGTCTTTTTTTGACCTTCAAATTCTTTGTGTGATCCAAAACTAGTCTGATCCAGAGCTAAAATGGTTGATTTTGATTATTTGCCTATTTTTGAACTTATACTTGAATTCATATTTTTTGGGGGTTTATTTAAAAAATTACCATTTTCTATGAGATTTTTCATGTTTAATTTGCTTTAAAAAATCATTTTCAGGGTTTGATTTGCAAAATTCTATTTTCGAAGACTTAATCATAAAATTTTAGCTTTTGGGAAGTTAGTCCTAAAAATCTGTGTCCTACTTTATTTGCAAAAGATCTTGTTCTGGTGATTCCCTCCCTGAATTTGATTTCCAAATATTTGAACATTTTTCATCACAAAAATCATGTTAATCGGATTATTTACAAAATTTTCGAAATTGAGGGGTTTGTTTGTAAAAATGATGGAGATAGGTCAGATGTTTTAAACCCTTGAAATTCCCTACAATATAAGCACACTACCTTCTTGATTGAATCAAACAACTCTATCAAGATAGTTCCTTTCTCCAAATTTTTCTACTAGACAATTGAAGTTCCATCAAGCTGAATTCTCTTCTTTAGTTTAATTCCACCGGTTTAATAGTTGACAAGAATGTTATCTTTATTTGATTCCAAATTTTGTGTGATATAATGTCAGTTTCATCAAACTCATGGTTTCTCTTGAGATTTTTAAATAATTATTTATATTTTTGAGTTTATATAAATATAGTTGATATGAATTTACATAGGTCAAACATGTTCATATAAAATTTTGTCTAGGCATTAGCTCAACCATTGCCAAAACTAAACGTAGCCCTCTCAATCAAATTTACATTATATTTTTCAAAGGCTCATAAATTACAAATTAGTGATCATCTTAGGAATCAAATATAATCTCAAATTAAATAAATTGAATCCACACAAATCAACAACATAAGAGATAAAGTGAGTAAATCTCCAGCTTTTCTGCAATATTTATTATTATTTTTCCTCTAGACTATCCATAGATTGGAAGGGAGCATCAACTCTAGTTAAGTAACATTATTTGTCATACTTCTGTAGTGAAGGGGCAATTGTAGAACAAATGATCAATATTTTTCAGGTTCATTGCTATATAGAGGACATGGGTTTAAAGGACTTTATCTGTTATAATATCATGTATGATCGATTAATCTCATATCAAATGTTGAATAGATAGAGTCTAATATATATAGTGAAAAAGACTCATATCCTATGAGTTTAGATTTTTAGAATAATTTAGTATTTGACCCACTATATTAATCTAATTTAATACTTTTGGACTCCCCCAACAAGTGATATTAGAAGTTTTTTAATTTTCAAATGAAATAAGATACGAATAGAGTTGATCATTATAATGCTTCCAATAAATTAGTTTCTCAATTATTGAGCATTGATGTTAAAATTAAAGATAAAAATAAGTCAATTATTTTATTATTATCTCTACCTCCTTATCTTGAGAATATGAAAACTACTGTCATGTATGATAAAGATTTAAAATTTGATGATATTTCTACTACCCTTTTATCTAATAAATATTTGAAAAAAATTGAAGGGAATAAGCTACACTCAAAAGTACTAATTGTCAGAAGTCATACCGAAGAAAGATCAAAGTCAGGTCATTTTAGATCCATATCTAAGGAAATAGTTAAGACACTCTAAGAAGATAAGATATATAATTGAAGAGTGTTGAAAGCTCAAAAGAAAGAAAGAGAAAGTATCTCAGTCTAAAGAGTGAGCCAAAAAATAAGTGTTAGTTGGTGAAAGGAGTTATGATGATGATTATGATAATATTCTCTCTGTTAGTTTTGATTTTGATTATTACCATAATACTTGAATTCTTGATTTTGATTGTTTTTACCATATGTATAACAATAAGGATTAGTTTGACGAATACAAGTTTTATAATGGTGACTTAGTTTTGATGGGTAATAACAATTCATGCAAAAATATCAAAATTAGAACAATTAAAATTAAGATATTTGATAATATTGTTAGGACTCTTATTGACGTTAAACATGTTTTTGATTTAAAAAAGAATTTGATTTCTTTAGGTATTTTGGATTCTTTTGGTTGTAAGTATTTTGTTAAAGGTAGAGTTCTTAAAGTTATTAAAGACTTATCAATAGTGATGAATGATGTAAAACATGAAAATATATATGAATTAGTAAGAAAAATCATTAAAGATACAACAACAGTTTCTCAGGTTTCTTTTAGTATGACCTACTTATGGCATATGAGTATTGACCATATGAGTGAGTAAGGTTTGACTGAGTTCATAAAAAAAATTATTAAAAGGCCTAAACTTATAAAAATTACATTTCTACGATCATTGTTTATATGATAAATAGTTTAAGGTAAAGTTTAATACTATTATTTATTGCACTAAAGGCTTAATTGATTATATTCATTCTAATGTATGGTGCTCTCCTATTTCATAAAAATTTGGTACTTATTATTTTGTTAGTTTTATTAATGATTTTTCAAAAAAATGTGAATTTATTTTTGCATCACAAATCCGAAGTGTTTTCTATTTTCAAACGGTGAAAAACTTTAGTTGAAAGAAGGACTGATAGAAAAATCAAATATCTCAAAAATGACAACAGTGGGAAATACAAATCAATAGAATTTTTTAAATTTTATGAAGATTAAGGCATCAATACACCACTTGACCATTCCAAAAAAACTTCAATAGAGTGGTGTGGTTGAAAAGATGAACAAAATTTTGTTGGAGAAAGCATATAGTATACTTAATGTAGCTAATTTTGATAATAATTTTTAGGCAAAAGCAGTCCATATAGCGTGTTTCATTATGAATCACTCTCCTCATATAGCCATTAGTTATAAAATTTCTGAAGAGGTATGGACTGGTGAGTCTGTAAATTATTCTTTTTTTTGGTTATTTTGCTTATGTACATATTATTAAGGATAAGTTAGGTATACGTTCTAAAAAGTATATTTTTCTTAGTTATATTAAAAGTGTTAAGGGTTATTATTTGTAAAATCCTACTATTTCTAATGTATTTATTGAGAGATATGTAGTATTTGATAAAAGTGTTATATTAAAATCTCTCTAAAAATATCCTAATGATATAATTCAAGTGGAGGTAGTGCCTGCAATTTCTTTATAAGAAGATATTCATGATGTGACAAACTCTCAAGATAATTCTGAGCGTTAAGTTAAAATTTTTGAGAAGACTCTACTTTAAAGATCTCAAAAAAATATAAAGTTATCTGAATGACATGATTTTGAGGATATAGTAGCTTTTACTTTATTTACAAATAATGATAATCCTTTTTCCTATTAAAAAGTATTGCAGGATAAGATTTTTTTTTAGTTGCAAGTTGGTATGAATGAAAAGATGGACTCCTTTCAAGAAAATCATACTTGAAACTAGGTGAAATTATCAAAAAGTAAAAGAGCAATTAGTTGTAAGTAAATATTTCGAAAGAAAGAGGATTCTTCTAAGATAAATGACATTAAATTCAATGTTTGTTTAGTTGTAAAAGGGTATTCACAAAATAAAGGTGTTAATTCCAATGAAATTTTCTCTTCTATGGTTAAATATATATATGTTCATTTTTTACTTGTTTTAGTTATTTTTTATAATCTTGAGTTAAAATAGCTTGGTATCAAAATTGTCTTTGTACATAGAAAATTAGAAGAGTAGATTTTTATACAGTAAATTAAAGGATTTATCCAAGAATGTAAGGAAAATTATGTTTGAAAGTTGAACAAAATAATGTCTCCAAGGCAATGGTATAAAAGGTTGATAGTTTTGTGTTGGGACAAGGTTTTTTCTATTGCAAATATAATTACTGTGTCTATTTTAAAATAGATTTCAATAATTTATTTATTATATTATTTCTTTATATTGATGATATATTTATTACTGCTCAAAATATATCTCTACTTAATTATTTAAAGTTTAGAAAAAAAAATTGAGATGAAAAATTTAGTATTGTAAGGAAGATTCTTAGTATAGAGATTGATCAAGACTAAAAGCATGACAAATTATGGTTCATACAAAATAACTATTTCGAGAAGATTATTTCTAGTTTTGGTATGCAAAATTCAAAATCTATTAGTACTCCTTTGGCAGTCCACTTCAAACTTTCAGCTCAACTATATTCTTCTACAGACGAGAAGCATCCATACATAGAGAACATATCATTCTCAATTATTATTGAACACCTAATATATGTTATAGTGAACACAAGACGTTATATTTTACAAGTAGTAAGCATTGTTAGTCATTACATGATAAATTTAGGAAAAGAGCATTGATAAGTATGAAGCGGTTATTAAGATATATCAAAGGTACTCTTAATATTAGTTTATATTTTGACAAAAACATAGTTCAAGGGGTCAAAATTGTTGGATATATTGATTTAAACTATGCTGTAGACCTTAATTGACGATAATCTCACTAGTTATCTTTTCATTTTTCGTGGTAGTCCTATTAGTTAGAGGTGTACTTTGCAGTCAACTGTAATATTATTTATAACATAGTTTGAATATATGATGACATTATCTATAACAAAGTCCGAGTATGTGACAACTATAGAAGCAGTCAAAAAAGCTCTATGGTTAAAAGGTTTGACAAATGAAATTGATTTTTCTTAATGTATTCTTCCCTTTTTTTGTGATAATTCAAGTACCATATATCTTACGAAAAACCAAATGTACTACACTAGATCAAAGCACATAAATTTTCAATTTTACTTTATTTAGAATATTATTGAAAATAATGAGATTTCTTTACAAAAGATTTATACTTTAAAAAATCCTGCAAATATATTGACGAAGGTGATTCTGATTAACAAGTTCAAGTTCTACTTAGATTTGATCAATGTTCAAAATTGTTGATCCTTCCTTATTGGGCAATGGCAAAGGCATTTGTTGAAGATTCAAATTCAACAAAATTATCTTTTTTTGAGTCTTTATGCTAGGATTGTGCTAAAGATTTTCAAGTAACATTTCAATAGACATATGGGTCTCGAGTCTTTAATTGGATTGCTCCCTCTTTTTTAGGAATAAGATTGATTAGAGAAAAATTAGCTTTCTCCAAGGAAGAATTATGTGAATATAACTAAATGGACATCAATTTGAGGTCCTCTTTTAGAATTGACAAGAATTTCTTGTAAAATAAGTTAGAAAAACCATCTGAGCCTAGGGTTTTTAATTTAGCCATACTTTATATAGTTTCTTTAATCTCATGTTCATCAAATGCCTTCTTTGGCTCCTCCAAATTCATTTTCCTCCATCATCTTTAACAAATTCTTCAATACCTTGTCTTGTGCTCTAGTCATTTTCTTCCTCCTAGCTTGATCTTGATGTTGGTGATGTTTCGTGGGGTTAATACCCTTTTCCTTCTTATTGATGTGGTTCTAGTAGTTTCAACCTTTGAAGGGCTTCTTTGGACCTATACAATTGGCTCTCAAGTACTTCTATATCATCATAATCATTATCATTGTTCTTTTGTTAGTCCACCAACATTCTGGCTTAAGAAAATAGTAGCAACTTCTATTTCATCACAATCATTATCATTAGAAGTAATAGTAGCAAGCGGATGTGTCATATCATCGGGCATGAACTTCATATCTTCACCAATTTCATTTATAGATGACATGAGGGGAACAAGATCATGGCTTCCTTGAATATGTACTTTTCCACTTCTTATACTTTCCATCCAAAAATTCACTTCCTTCTACAATGCAAAGTAGGTGGATTTGGCAACAAGAACAATCAAACATATTAAATATATGATATAGTTACTTGTGTTTTATAATAGTTCATAATTAAGCAATTAAAATGTGTTTACAAATTTTTGGATCTAGTAGAAAATATAGCAACATCAAAAATTGATGCATTAATGTCAAGTGGAGGAAACCTAACAGTTAGGAGATCATATTGAACCATCAAATTATGAAGCACAATGAATGCTTTCAGATCAGCACATCAAAAGATTTTCTATAGAACATGAGAATAAAAGCAAATGTGATAATACATTCCACAAGATCAATTGCGTTTATTGTGTTTACTACCTTGATGACATGAAGGAAGCATACTATTGTCTTCCTTATAACTAGACTAATAATATTTTGTTGTCTTGATCAAAGAAAAAAAAATGAAAAAAAGAAAAAAAAATCATCCTATGTCATACCAAAATCTTCATTTATTTATAAACTATTTTAAGTAAGATATCACTTCATTAAGGAAATCAATTTGTGGGCAACGCAACAAAATGAATATGTAGCCATTAATTCACAAACCATTAATAATAGAAAAGGGCTAAAATTAATTTTCAAGAACATTCAAGTTGAGAACCAAACAATGCATGCTTAGACATTTTAGAGACTAAGAACACCTCCATAGATTGATTGAACCTAAAAACTTTCCCAAATATAATTAAACCACAAAACTTTATCCTTCATGATTTCATTTTGAAATAGGATTAACTCCTTGATATCCTTAGGTCTACATCTAAAAATCAAAAATTACCTTCTTAGTAAAACACACAATAAAATCCAAAAATATGGAAAAAAAAAAATACATGATTTTTCAATGAAAATCACAAATAAAAATATCAAACCCCTAGATAACAAAAAAAAATTTGAGACTGAAGATAATGAACTAGGAATTAAGTTTTTTCCAATTATTTTCATATTATTCCATCATATGGGATCAAAAATCAAGCTCCACTTACACCCAAAAATTTGTATAAAGAACAAAAAAAATCTCATAGGCAACAATCAACATGAGTAAAAATTAACCTTTACAATAAAAAAACTTGCTTGAAAATGCTAAACAAATAGAGAAAAAGAAGAAAAGCCAGTGAAGATTATGTTATAATGTCAGATGTAATAAATTAGTCCCACATCGGATATTGGATAAATAGAGTCCAATATATATAGTGAAAAAGGCACATATCCCATGAGTTTAAGTTTTTTGGATGATTTGGTATCTGGCCTACTATATTAGTCCGATTTGACACTCTTTCAACTTTTCCAACAAGTGGTATTAGAGCCAAATTCAAAACTGTACAAATTCTGAAAACCGAAATTACCATGATGATATGACCAAATTGAATCGCATATTAGTCTCTTTTAAAAAAAAAATCAAAAATTGAGACAAAACCCATTAGTATAGATCACACGGTGGAATTGGTTAAGTAAAAAAATACTGTGATAATGCGATTGAATTGAGTTGCATGTTAGCCTCTCTTAAAAAAAAGATAAAAACATGTTAGTATAGGTCACATGATAGAACTGGTTAAGTGAGAAAATTTTTGATTAAGAGTGTCAAAATTGATGTGGTCAAATTATACCTGAAGGAGGAGATTGTTATGATGTCAGATGTGATGAATTAGTCCCACATCAAATACTGGATAGATAGAGTCCAATATATATAATGAAAAAAACTTATATCTTATGAACTTAAATTTTGTAAATGGTTTGGTATTTAACCCATTATATTATCTCTATTTAACACTCTTTCGACTCCCCCAAGAAGATTAGACTTTATGTTGAATTGTCTAGTTCCACCAAAATCCAATCATTTTGAGAGGCAAAGATACAAGGTTTTGTTGTGGAGTGAGTTTGGAGAAAACATGGGTTTAAATAGGATTCTTAGGGCTCTAAAATATGACAATTAACAAACATAAATGGTGATATCCTGCATTCTCATGCAGATGCTTATAGTAATATAAAATGACTGTTATGTCCCTATTGTCAAAATTTTTTTTTGTACCCTCTTTTCTTATTTTGTAGGATAGAAAAATTTATTAAGAATATATTATTTTTGAAAATTCTTGATATGTACTAATTTTTCCCTGATTGTATTACATGTCAAAAGTTATTTTATGAATATTTTTCTAAAAAGAAAAGCCTAAGATCAATATGGAGATAGCATTTTGTTATAACTTCTCTATTTGATAACATTATTGCTAAAAATCTTTTGAAATTGTTGGTGAGAAGGTTGAAATGGTCATATTGCTGCCAATCATTGATTGATATGCTATATTGGATTTGCCAAACTATGATTATTATTATTATTATTTGTTCTAATTTGAATCAAAATTAATTTCCCTTTTGATGGGTCATGAAATTAGATTTCATAATATTATCATAAATGATGTTTAAATGTTGGGTCATATTTCATAATTTTTCAAATAAAACAATATTTACTATTTCCGCCATTCTAACATGTACATGTAGCACAATAATAGGAAATTTTTAAAAAGTAATAATAGGATATTTTACAACTTCTACTGATTGCTCTTAGGATTGAGATGTAATTATTTTTTTGTTTTATTGTTTATTTTGATCTACCAAAAAAAAAATATGGCATTGTTAATATAGGAAAAAATTTTGTTACTTTTGGAGTGTTGGAGGAAAATGGTCTAATAATAAAATTCATAATAAATAAATTAAAAAAATTTAGACCAATTTCTAAAAAATTTCTATGAACATAGAAAATAAATTACAATAGATGCATGTGTGCAATATGCTTTGATAGTAAAAAGCAAGGTTTGCGGTTTCGGCCGGAACCGCAACGAAACCTTAAATATCGTATCAGGTTAGGGTTTCGTTGCATGTAGTAGTGGCGGCGAGCAAGCTCTGGCTATTGCGGGTGATCTCGGGCGCGTCCGACGAGGGCGACGGGCTTGGACCGGCGGCAGGCTGCGCGGGGCGGGCACAGGGCGGTCGGGGCGGCTGCAGGGAGTGCAGGGCGCTGGCGGCGAGCGCGGCGTGCGTAGGGCGAGCTTAGCGCGGGCTGGGAGACTGTCGCGTGCGCGGGGCGAGCAATGCGTGTGCGGGGCGATCGCAGCGCGCGCAGGGGAGCTGAGTGCGCCGGTGGCGAGCTCAGCATGCCGACGGCATCCTTAGCGTGCTCAAGGCGACCGCAGCTCGCCCACGATGCCCACGGCGAGCTTAGGGCTCCGGCGGCATCTCCGACATGTCCGGCATCCCCGCGCGACATCTCCGGCATCTCCGGCATGCTCAGCAGCCATGGCATCTTCGGCATCTCCGCGTGGCATCTCTGTGGCTCAACTGGCGGCGAGCGCGGTCCCACGGCGAGCATAGCTCGGTCGGCTAGGGCAGCTCGGCTGGCAAGTGCAGCTCCCCCGTGAGCGCAGGTCGGCTGGTGACCGACGCTTGCCCCCGCTCTCGATTTAGGATTTACTATGCCGGTTTGTTTTATTTAGTTGATCACGTTTTATTTAGTTAATCACATTTTATTTAGTTAATGACGAAGATAATCACTGTGAATTATTGATGTTGCTTTGCTTTTTTCCCCGGGAATCACGGGTGAATGGCTGTCGGTTAGTCGGTTGGTATTGATTAATTGATTAATTACTTTGTTTTTACTCGTGAATCACGGGTGGATGGGCTGTGGGTCTTGTGACTTATATATACTTACTGTAAACAGCTAGATGTTTGCACCTTACAGACGATTTCATTTGAGTGTTCTGCTATCTTATTGAAAGAGTTTTGTGGATCGACAATCTATTTCTGTTTCGGTTGTAGAAGTATGAAATTTTCAATTTGATAATTGATGTATCATAATTTTCAGTTTCTGTTGGTACTAATTGATGTATCATATATACTATGTATGTTGAGAATTGAATTGAAACAGGGAAGATTAAATTATTTGTTTTTATGAATCTGCTCAATTTGCATTGTGCGTATTATGGATCTGCTAAATCGAACAGTAATATGATCAATTACCCAAAATTAAGTTGGATTTGTTGCTTAAATTACGTATTAAATTAAATTAAATTATTTAAATTACGTATGTATTAAATTATTAAATTATTTAAATTATTTAAATTAAATTATTTAAATTATTAAATTACGTATTGAATTATATATTTAATTATTTAAATTACGCATTAAATTAATTTAATTACGTATTGAATTATGTATTTTTGTATTAATTATATATAAATATGTATTAAATTATATATTATGTATTACGTATTAAATTATGTACTAAATTATGTATTATGTATTAATTTTGGTATTAAAATTATGTATTAAATTATGTCGTATCTATTACGTATTAAATTATGTATTATGGATTAAATTATGTATTGCGTATTAAATTATGTATTAAATAGTAAATTATGTATTTTGTATTAAATTCTGTATTACATTATGTATTATGTATTAAATTACGTATTACGTAGTACAATATATATTAAATATTAAATTATGTATTAAATTACGTACTATGTATTAATTTACGTATTAAATTATGTATTACATATTATGTATTAAATTAACATGAAAATTAGCTAATAAATCAAGAAATAGGTTTGTAAATCCTAAACCCTAAAGTAATTTATTGCTGTGTACATTAGTTACTTTTTAATTATTTATTAAATTATGTATTGTTAAGATAGAGTTTTTTTCCTTAATCATAGGTAAATTTTCTTCGGTCAACATTTGTTCTGTCACTGCTACTATTGTATTGCATATGCCTCTAAGGCAAAACACGTCTTGCGATGATGATATTGCATGACAACACTGTAAATTAGTGGATGCAGAAAATCGTAAAGTTCGTTGCAAATGGTGTCGTCGTGTGTTTAGTTCTGGAATTACAAGATTAAAAGAGCATTTAGGAGGAGTCACCGGCTTAGTTCGACCATGTGAGAAAGTCCCGAATGAAGTGAGACAAACATTTCGGGCATTAGTACATACCGGCAGAGAAAGTAGAAGAAAGGATAAGGCCAAAAAATCACGCTTTGAGTAAGAACTTCTCAACTTACCTAATCCAGATCCCAGGCAAATTTCTGATGATGAAGACGATGATTCTGAGGTTCAGGAAGTACTTCGCGAAAGTCAAAAATTATATGAGGAAATTCAAGGTGGTGCTGGTACTTCTGGCACAATTCGTGATCGTCAAACTACTAGTTTCAGAGAGTCATGTACACAGCGACACACACCTGCCCCTTCAGCAGTAAGAGGGGATTTTCATCTTCCTGACATCGGATCTATAAATATTTCTCCAATTGACCCATTTCTATTGAAACCAAGAGATGATACTCAAATAAATTTGAGAACAACATCAACTGGTTTTCGGAAGGCATAACAGTGGTTGGGTAGGGCAGTATCAAAATTTTTTTTCTACAACCATGTTCCATTTCATTTAGCAGATGGTAGTTACTACATGGAATGATACGTGCCGCTCAAGAGGTTGGCCCAGGAGTTCCTTTACCAAGTTCTCATGAAATTTCTAAAAAGTATCTGAATCTTGAAATTAAAGAGATGAATGCTTTTATCCAGACCTTCTACAAATATTGGGATGAATTTGGGTGTACCTTGATGTGTGATGGATGGAAGACACAAAACAGTAAAGATTTGATAAATTTTTTAGTTTATTATTCTGAAGGGACCATTTTTCTCAAGTCAGTTGACACAATAGGGGAGTCGAAGACTGGTAATTTCTTATATCATCTCATTGATAGTGTCATTGAGGAGATTGGGGAATCAAGAGTGGTACAAGTCATAACTGATAATACAGCTCCGCTGGTATATGCTGGGAAAAAGTTAATACAAAAAAGAAAACATCTTTTCTGGATACCTTGTGCAGCTCACTCTATTGACTTAATGCTGAAGGATATGGGTAAGGATCCTGATATTAGAAAAGTGGTTGAGTATGGTCAGAAATTGACGTCATTTATTTATAACCATGCTTGGTGTCTTGAACTAATTAGAAAGGAAACACGGGGACGAGAGATTATCAGGCTAGGCATTACTTGGTTTGCTACACAATTTATCTCCTTGAATTCCTTGTATACTCACCGACCGACATTGAATAGATTATTTACCGGTGAAGAATATGATGCACATTATTTGAGGTTGCAACGGTCCTGAGAAAATACTTTCTGAAAAAATCTACAATCAAGTCATAGATGAAAGTTTTTGGGAATCAGTTGAAAAAGTAATAGGAATCTTCAGTCCATTAGTTAAAGTGTTTCGAATTGTTGACTCAAATGATCATTCGCAGATGGGGTTCTTATATGAAGCAATAGAACAAGCAAAATTGCAAATAAGATGACATATAGGAATAATTGAATTTCGCAAATAGGAGAAGATTATTGATCATTGTTGGGACAAAACATTATCTAAAGATATTCATGCTGCAGGTAATTGAGTAAAGAGTCATTTTATAGCACTTTTCTAAATTATAATGATACTATTGTTGATTCATATTTAATCATCTTGTAGGGTACTTTCTAAATCCAATATTTCAATATGGCGATGAGGTCAACAATAGTAATACCATTCTCGAAAAGCTACGGAACGTAATCGAGCGGATAGAGCTAGATATGAGAACAAGAATATTGACATTGCGCGAAGTAAATTATGTATTAAATTTTTTTTACATAATTAAGAAAGTTCTTAACTTGAGTACATTCATTAAACAGGCCAACGATTTCAAAAATAAAGTCAAGGACTTCGGCACACAACAAGCAATTGTACCTATTAGAGGTGATACTCCTGGTATAGTTGATATTCAATAATTATACATATTTTCTAATTAAATTTATATCAACTTATTAATAATTTTTTCTCATAAATTACAGCTAGATGGTGGAGTATTTACGGGCGGCATGCAACACCTAATCTTACAAAGATAGCCATCAAAATTTTAAGTCAAACTGTTTCAAGTTCACAATGTGAGAGGAATTGGACAACTTTTGGATTGATTCATATGAAGACTAGAAACAAACTTAAAATGGACAAATTGGAGAAACTTGTTTTCTGTCATTATAACATGCGTTTAAGAGCTCGAAACTTACAGAGGAGAAAATCACCAAAGGATGAGGTAATCGACTTGTCTGTCATATTCGAAGATGATGATCCTTGGATAGAGTGAATTCGAGAAAGAGAAGAACCTGTCTTAAATCATCCTGATACACAAGAAGTTATTCGTCGTCTCTTAGACGAAGAAGCGGAAGAGGAAGCTGACAAAATATAGAATACTTCTGATACAAGTGATAGTAGCAACGGTGGTACAGCTGGTGACGCTAATTTTCAACAATCACAATATGACGACTCATCTTCATCTGTTCCACAGTATGGAGTAAATGAGTTTTTTAACTCTAATTTATATTGTGGTTATATGCCACAATATCTATATGATTCACATGGTGGGCAAGATATCAATCAAGGTCCAACAGACAATGTGAGCTCTAGCTACTATGACGGTTATCAGAGTGAGATGTCTTCATACAATTCAGGATATCATCAGTCAATGCAGGACCATACAACTTCCTACTATCCGCATGCTGAACAATACTATCGATCACAACTCCATCGTACTGATGAGTATGGTGATGAAGAATATTAATCTCTTCAAGATTCACCTCGGAACAACATGTGGTTATAAGACGTGGATTTATATCATCTATGAAATGATATTTTCATCATTGTCTTAAATTGATATCTTATTGTAATTTTATGACATTTAAATTTAATGTCTATATGGTTTATTTTATTGCATGATACTTTATCTATTTTATTAGCACAATTTATTGTAATCTTTTCCTTCCGACGTATTTTTTATTATCTATTTTATGTTCATAAATACTGACAATTATAAGATAATTATTTTTAAAACAGATAATGGCAAATCCGAGTAGGAAGAATAATTATATCAATTCTTCGTCAAAAACTTATATTTTATCGTAGAATAATTCCACCTTCGGCCTATGATCTACTTGGACAAAGCTTAATTGAGCAAGCTTTACAAGACCATGGAAGAGTCAATGATCAAATTTATCGTGTCTCTCAACAAGGTTCACTTAATGCTATCAATCAGCGTCTTGCCGCAATTTTTCCTGAACACTTCGCACAGTGTGATATTTATTTCTCATGGATTATTGAACCACTTTTACTATGTGTTGTCAATCAATATGGTTATCATTTTCATTTTGGACCTTCGATGTATGGTTATACTTCAGAACCGCTGTCATGAGATCGCGCAGAGCTAGTTGTTCTGGCTCGTATGCCTACAAATGCTCGTCCAGATCATGCAGGTACTGAATTTGTAATTTCACATCCAGATGTTTCAAACTCAACTGATGATTATAATGATGATTAGTTGTATTATCTTAGAATTTATAAATTATGTATGTGTGAAATACATTTTAATGAAAAGTTAAATGTGCTTATATTAATTTTAAAATTTTAATCATATTCATATTATTTCTTGTATATTTTTTTAATATACTAATATATATTAAAAGTAGACTATATCAGTGACTAACTATCAAAAGTAATTTTAATTAGCTTAAATAATATTTAATATTATGGTAAAATTAAGTATAAATTCATTCCTAATTTTTCAAATTTTTTCAAATTTTTTTCCAATATTTTATCGTATTTTTAATTTGAAGTCAAAGTACAGTCAAAATATAGTCAAACTCTTGTCAATGCCCAATTAATAATTTAAAAAATTCTTTCGGCCGAAACCGAAATGGCCGAAACTGAAACCGAAACGGCTAAAATGACCGAAACATATCGGTTTCGTTGGGTCCCGAAACCAAAATCGATACCGAAACAGCAAACATTGGTAAAAAGTTGGTATATGTTGAGAGTCAGAATGTTTAGAAGTTTTTTGTTAATTCGTTGAACCCCATAAAACAATTGGCAAATTTGATAATCTATGAACAATTAGTAACTGTAGTCACCCAAAATTTGCTCATGATATTATTTTAATGATAAGTGCATTACTAGTAAAAATAATGGGAAGATATGTACCAATCATTTTCTTAATTTTTTTAGTCAAAATGATCTTAGCCATAATTTAGCAATTTAAAAAGATTATAATCATCCATGATTTCTACAAAGTTCCAAAATAGCAAATTTAGAACTAGATCTTCTCAATAGACAATAACTTGATTTGTTTTATTTTTCAAAACATTGAGTATGGTATCATAGTCCATATAAGTACCCCTAGGATTTTTTTTATTATAATATTTTCTATACAGTTTTAATTATGCATATAATTGAAGGGAAGAAACACATATTGAAATGAATGGGATATTCTTGTAGAATCCATGATTTGTGTTAATAGATAAGAAACTAACAAATTATATGATATATTCTTTGTTGGCTTGTTTGGTTTGGGAGTAGCAAATGTGATTATCCCAAAAAAGCTACTAAAGTTAGTTAGGACATGATCTATAATGTGTGTAGGTAGTTGGAAAACCGATATACCTAATCTCCTCATAATTCGCAGATTCAAATTTGTGTAGGAAATTTGAGTGATAGGTGTGGAATCTTGAGATGATATTGTATATGGATGAGACTTTTCTCATTTATGCTGTAGCATTGTCATCATTATGTATGGAGGTTTTCCCAAGGTAGTTAGTAGGGATATGATATTTTTTATGTTCATGGTTTTCATTGAAATCCTGGAAGTTCATTAGTTTAGGCTTGAGCTCCCCCATTGATGCCTATAACATTCCATGTTTCTTGCAAAAAGGATGCTAGTAGATCTTCAAGTATTGACTATAATATGCATGATTGGATGATTGGTGATGGTTATAGTGATTAATAAGGCAACATTGTGGGGACTTTGTAATGTAGGCATATTTCAATTTAAAGATAGTTGGGTTATTCCTGACTAGATGATACACTTCTATGTCTCATAAATAAACTCTCTTTGCATGCATCTTCCTCTAGTTGTTATTGTCATTGTTTCTAGTATGAGTTTATCCCCCAATGATTACCTCAATAATTGTCTTGATTGAAAAATTATTCATGTTATCTATGTGGAGAGTGCTTGATTTTATAGTCTGATTATAGGTAGGTAATTAGTGTTGACATTCGGTTGGCACTGAGGGAGTCTTTGTAAAGAAATCCAAGGTACTTGCATATGAATTGGCCCAGGTATCCCATTCAATTTATCTTTTCTATATCATATTTTATCTAGTGGTGTTTCTCAATATTATACTCAAAACTCTCAAAGCTATTGACAAAATTTGTTGAGATTTTCTCTTTGGGGAAC
Source organism: Trichopus zeylanicus subsp. travancoricus (assembly GCA_005019695.1). Lineage (NCBI taxonomy): Eukaryota > Viridiplantae > Streptophyta > Magnoliopsida > Dioscoreales > Dioscoreaceae > Trichopus > Trichopus zeylanicus. The sequence goes on from RXID01015021.1 coordinate 169,465, forward strand.
ATCATATACCTATATCGACAGTTAAAGATGGTTCATGTGTCGAAATGATAATATATTTTTTGGTTAGAGTTACTAGTGAAGTTCTAGGTTTTGGAGTACATTCCTTCATTTTTTTCCAACTCTAACCATCAGGTAGTGAGCATTGGGCATTATTACTTTGGCAAGAGTTTGTGGTTCCTCTCTCTCCACTTTAGGACTCTTTTAGCTAGGCCTAGCATTTAATAAAACAACACATTAACCCAACTCAAGCATGACATAGACTAAATGATTTTGGGTTTTGATTACTAAGTCTAGATCATAAATTGGTTGATTGATTATGACCCAGAAAAATTATGCCATAAATGAGTCAACTCATGTATCTTGATTGTAACTTGTATAACTCTTTCAATTATTCATCTCATTAGTTCAAGCCTATTATAAAGTAACTTGACTCAATTCATTTACATCCCATGTAAAATTAAACAAAACTCGATCTCTCATGTTTTGATATCATGATCTAGGATTTCTTCTTTCTGGCGTTGGACTGCCTTTGGACCCTCATCCTAACCTTCGGCCATCCTATGCCTATACCTCTTGCACACTTGCTCTACTTTGACACTCCTTTTCCTCCTCTGACCTTCCACCATCTCCTCCTATGTTCTCCTCTAACTTTATCTATTGTTGTTAGAATTTTTATTCTTCGATGGCCCTGCACACTACCTTATCACATCTATGTATTTTTTGATTATTGTAGGAAAAGTATGTTGAAAGGATTTTAAAGAAGTTCAACATGAAGAATACCAAGCTTGTGAGCATGCCGGTTGGAAGTAACTTCAAGCTAAGTGTCAAGCAGTCACCTAAAACAAAAAAGAGAAGAAACATATGGAAATGATTCCATATGCTTCAATTATGGAAAGTTTGATGTATGTAATGGTAAGTATTAGACCAGATATTTCATTTGTTAGCAAGTATTTGTCTAATCCTATAAAAGAACATTAGGAAGGTATAAAGTGTATTCTTAAGTACCTTAGAGGGGCATCCAAGTATTGTTTATTCTTTGGTAAAGAGAAGCTAGTGTTGAGAAGATTCATCGATGTTGACATGACAAGTAACAGTGATTGCAGAAAGTTTTTTGACATACATTTACTTTTGTAGGAGGAGCTATTTTGTGACAATCAAAGTTACAGAAGTGTGTTGCTCATTAAACCATATAGGCCAAGTACATAGTAGCTACTGAGGCAAGCAAAGAGATGTTGTAGATGAAGAGTTTCATTTAGGAAATAGATTTGAAACAAGAGATGCGTGTGATGCACTATGATAGTTAGTGTCATTCTAAGCAAGAATACAACATAGTATGCAAAGCAAAGCACATAATGTTTGTTATCACTAGGTTTAGAATGTGATCAAGAATTAGTGGGTGCAGCTAGAGAAATTTCCCACCATTGAGAATCAATTAGATATGATAAGGAAGACCCTACCAAATAATAAACATGTATTTTGTTCTATCTTGGTAGAGATGAGAACCGCATGAGTGTAATAGTTTAGATACAAGATCTATTAAGTAAAGGGAAGGCTTTTCATGAGTATGGGGAGGGAGAATTATTAGAACTAGGTCCATCCTTATGATCAAAATTCATATAATAATAGTAAATCCAAATCTCTTGCTTTTCTTTTGGACAAAAACACAAAATTTCAAATAAGAGGAATTGCATAAAAATGACTATTTTTGTTGATAAAAGATCTATGATTGTATAGCTTGTCTTGTTCATTTGCCTGCCATATTTATGACATACAAGACAAGCTACATATGTAGCATAAGGTGCACGTCATGCATGTAATAGGCTTAGTTTTTCTTTTCCTATTTGTGAGCTACAGCTTGTAGCGATAAAATTCATGCCAAGGTAAAGCCTATAAAAAGAAAACCAAGGAGCATGCATGGTATTAGCATATGGCATAAGCACAAACAAGAGTAAGTGTAGAGAGGTAAAAAGTAAAGAGTGTTGCAAAATAGGACAAAAATTTGTTCTCATTGTCGATTCACAGTTGAGCATTGACGTGTGTTATTCTATCTGATTGAGTATTATCTCTTATGTTGCTTGAGTTTTTAATATTACTACTTCCTACTATCATAGTAAAATACTATTATACTACTTTTATAGTATTTAGTGACTTTTTATGTTCCTATAATTCTCTTTATTGTTAAAGATTGTAGATATAAACTTTGTGCTTGTTATTATTTTGCTATTTTTGATTTGATTTATTTTATGATTAATATATACCTCAAAAGTCTCTATTCCCAACATGAATCATATCTATGCCCAAGCCAAATTAAAGTATAGAGAACAAAATGAACCCCACTCACAAGATGTTGAATAATAGCAAGACTAAAAATAGATTCGACACTATGCATATGAAGAGTTCGAGAGAGAATTCTTCTTGATAGTTTGAAGTTTATTGTTGGGGGAGTCGAAAGAGTGTCAAATCGGATCAATATAGTGGGCTGGACATCAAACCATCCCAAAAACTTAAGCTCATGAGATATGCATCTTTTTCATTATATATATTGGACTCTATCTATTCAATATCCGATGTGAGATTAATTTATCATACTTAACATTATAACAATCTCTCTTTTTAGATGTGATTTGATCACATCAATTTAACACTTTTAATCAAGAACTTTTTTACTCGATTAATTTCATCGTTTGACTCATACTAACGGAGAGAGACTAACATGCGACTCAATTCAGTCGCATCATCATGGTAATTTTGGTCTTAAGAGTTTCCATAATTTTGAACCTGAAGCTTAGATACCACTTGTTGGAGGAGTCGAAAGAGTGTTAAATCGGATCAATATAGTGGGTCGGACACCAAACCATCCCAAAAGTTTAAGTTCATGGGATATGAGCCTTGTTCACTATATATATTAGACTCTATCTATCTAATATTCGATGTGCGACTAATTCATCACACATGATATTATAACATTTTATCACATAATTGCTTGACACATGTTGTGGAACTAGTGGCAAAGGGGGTTTTAAGGGCATTCCAAATATCACAAAATGTATTAAACCCATTAAACTATTGCAAGAAGGCTTTCGAGAGTCAAAAAAGCATTTGATCGACATGTGTCAAAGAAAGATACTCTGAATTAACTTGGTGGGAGTTCCATCAATGGTGGAAGGAACAAGATATTGAGTTCGTAGAGATGATGTGTCATCGATATATTTGAAATGATCTTTACCTTGAAGAATCTACAACCACTTACTGCACCAAAGAAAGTTGTTGTTGTGATCAAGCTTGATAAAAATAATATGAGAAAATCTTGGGAAAATTGAGAAGGTAGAGAGATATTGGTGGTGTAAATTAGTAAAGAAGGAGACATGATTTTATCTATTAAATTTTGGGAGAAGGAACAAATAGAGAATCGAGATGATTAGCTATAGGTTGCCCTCTCATTAGACTTGAGAATTTAGGTTCACAAATCAAGATTGGTTTGAATCAAATTTATAAATATTACACTAAAGTGATAAATTCGAATTCGACTCATTTATTAAATGGATCAAATTTCTGAATTTAAATTTGACTTGATTTTTAAACGGGTCACTCGATCTGACACGAATCTACTCTTTTACTAAACGAGTTGAGTTTGAGTCCAATCAGACCCCATTCAACCTATTTAATTAAATGAGCTATAATTTGATTCAATCTGAATCGATCCAAGTCAATTTGACCTGTTTAATTAACCTAATAATTTTAATATATTTCAAATAAGTAAAATAAGAATATTTTAAAAATAAATTTAAAAAAATACTTAGTTTATAAATATGAATATTAAAAAATCATTAAAAATATTGCAAATAAAATGTAAATAATTTTAATCAAGTTAATTTATAAATGAATTGGTCTGACCCAATATGTTTAAAACTTTATGAGATAAAAGGTTAGCCGATCATAAACGGGTTAACCCGGTTATTTTTGTAAACCATATTACAATTGAATTCCAATTATAACAAACTTAAATTTGCCTAATTTGGATTAGTTTCTGGTCAGGATAATAAATCTAGTCATATATTATCATGTCTACCTCTAATACCATGTAGAAAAACAAGTATGGAGAATTCTCTCTACACTGGCATAGTTGTAGGAGCATGTTTAAAATAAAAGCAACAATTGATACTTTCTTGTACTTTACGTGTTTGAACTAATGGTTTATGTCATTCCACCTCTAAGTGCGTATTGAATTTTTTAAGAATAGGAAATCATTTTGGTTGACAAACAATGGTTTTCAATATTAAAAATTACATGTTTAATCTAGACATAAGTCTCGTCGATCTCCCAAATTGTCCTTTATTTTCCATTCTTTGCTGAATGTTTGCCATTTGATATATCAATAATATTTCATCTTGAAGGAAAATTTTTTCTAAATTCATGTTCTTTAATGAGAATAATTTAAGCAAGAGGTTTCTTATTCTTCATCGTTGTCATGAAAATCTCTAAATAATTAACTCGTCAAATTGAAGCTCAGTTAATTATTCCGCAATCTCTTCCTAAGCTACTCGATATATTTATGTGATTTAATTGTGAGATAATTTAAAAAACATGAAAAATTCTCAATATTATTTGGAAAACTCATATAATTTAGGTGATCCGATTTATAGATTTTGATGTTTCCACAGCCTTTATGCAATTATATGGAGAGGAAATTCTACCTTTTCATCCATTAATTTTAGTTTCTACAGAAAAGAATAGATAGATATGTGTTCTATGTATTAGTTTTGCATTTTAATGGTCCTGTAAATTTCCAATACTTCAATCAATTTTCTATCATTTTTTCCTGGGTTCTGAATTTTATTCCTGAATACAAGCTTCCCAACTTTTATTCTTGTTCCTTAATCTACATTCCCTCTGGTTATGCTCTCCTGAAGCCTTTTCTTGAAATTTTCGCAGCATATAGTGAGTTATCTCTACGAATAGATGTGGAAAGGTCCAAGGCAGAAAAAAGGGCAGGATCCTGAGAGAACCCTCACAGTTCGTCGATGAAGTGCTTGCCAGTTTTGCTTTTGCTATTGGGGTACTACATATGAATGCAGAACGTGAGGCAAAAGGAAGGGTTGGGATTTTATCGTAAGCAATTCTGATTACAGTCCAAATAAAACATCATAGGAGACCTAAGAAACAGAAGAACAACGTGAGAGCAGAACGAGGCGAGACTAGTTGATGTAGTAGTGCTCACAACTGATATGCATTATGGATTTATTCAAACAAACACAGCAACTATAATTACTCCACAAAATGAGAAGATAACGTTCCATAATTTTACTGCACAAGTGACCAATTTCAAGCAACATGTGATATGAAGACAGCTGAAGCTTGCACGCATTTAACAGAAAGGAAATATTAGATCTGGATCAAGCCAATGGCTAATTGAAGACAACAGGAGAAATCACAATGTATTTCAATCTAGATGCATGAAAAAAAAATACTGCATCTCGGTGAATGCAATACCTAGATTGACCTGAACTCCAGCTGAAGCACACTTCCACACTCGCTGCAACAACTTATCAGTGTTGGCACTCTAGAGCTCAATTCCTAAGTCGATCATCTCATTATATACTTCGACGGGATCTCGATATGGTGGTTCCACAGGGATTTGGGGATCAAACAGTGCTTGAGGCTGATTCTGTTCATCAGCACTGACCACATTTGACTGGCCCTCTAGTTGTTGCATACTGAGATCCTGATTGTAGTAGCCTGAAGTCTGTATTGAGCTACTGGTTTTGCCGTAAGCGTTGTTTTGGATCTCATTTGCTACACTATTCCATCGGCCGAATATGTTAAGCTCCATTCCGTCTCCCTGCGGCAGAGAATTCCCATTCAAAGTAAGCACCCGACCTTCATTCTCTTGTGATGTCTGCACATCAATAAAATTGTTTTGACTCACGAGAGGTGGTTGGTTTGTTGGTACCATCTGAACACCAGCAACAGTCGGAAATGAGTAGCTGTACAGATGATTATTTCTTGAGTTGATGTCAAGAAACCCAGAGTTCAGTTCATGAGGCGGGCACTGGGCATGGTCCCAGGTAAATACGTGCTGGCTCAGCTTCTCGGTGCCTAAATGTCTCGCAGCGTTGGAGCTGCTCTCACCGTGGCATTGTGCCTGCTGAACTCCTTCAAAATTGAATGGAGCGACGGGCTGGCTGGTGAGTGATGGGTTCTGCTGATGGATACCTGCAACATCAACATCGTAGTCACTGCTTCTGAACGGGAACATGTCAACCGTGTTGGCGCCAACTGGGATCATAGGAAACATACCTCTGAAGTGTAGCTTGATATACAAGTCCATCTCTTGCTGCAGAAAAGCATTCCAAGTATCGAGCTCCTTGGCCGTCATCTTGTTTTGTAAACCTTTGTGCTTCACCAGCCAATAGATCTTCTCAACCTGGGGAAGCAGGTGCTTGATGACAGCTGTTAGGACGACAACTTTCCAAATTTTCTTCAGCCCATGGGGTTTCTTGTATGGAGGTGACCCCTTCTCCTTCCTGTGACTCAAGCTCGGATACCATACCTCATTTCCTGTTGGCCACCATGGAGGCGGAACACCATTCTCTAATGGAAATTTTCGTTGAGGCGGATTACAGTATTGCATTAGGGCCGAAAGCAAGGAGCCCAGCGTTGTGTCCTGAAGCTCTTCAAGTGAACAGCTTGCATGCAAGAGGTCATTCTCTTTGTTAGGTTTGGAAATAGAGGTAGATGCCGGGTAACTAGCAATGGCGGCAGGGCCATTGCTGTCGAAGCAGACCTCATTCTTCCACCAGCTACGTAGATTTTCGGATGTGGCTGTTTTGGTCTTGCCATTCTCGAGAATAATTCCCAAGACGAAGCCTACGGCCTCACCCGTTTCCATCATGTCTAGCATATTTTTGAGAACCTTGTCTTCTGAGGTCAGTACTTTCCTCTTCCTCACTTGTTGTTTCAAACTTTGTGCCTTCTTTCCCTTATCCACTCGTTTCTTAAGTGCGTTTATGTTGTTATTTTCTTCATCATCCATCACCTGATTGTCCACCAACATTTCAGTTGGTGGATTGAGCGAATTAGCCTCGCGGCTTAAGGCATTGGAAGCAGTAGACGCATGCGCCGGCGGATCAGGTGTAGGCATTAAGCCAGAATCATTGTTGACTTCATTTCCAGATGAAATGATCTGCGCATTTACACATTTACTGCTTTCCATCTTCAGAAAATTTGATTCCCTCTACGACGTAAAACAGGCAGTTTAGAAACAACCAATAACATAGATAGATATGCAGATGCGTATGTAGAATGAAAATCACGTTTAAACAAAAATAAAACATAAAACTTGTTTTTAGCATATGAGTGCTAGAGCTAACTATAGATTAAAAGAAAGATGAGAAGATAGATGAACAGCAAATATATGACTCATGTTGTTCTATGGCAGACAAACAATTCGTAATTAAGAAATCAAAATGCATTTTATAAATATTTGTATCTCATATAGAATGAAGAAATGATGAAGTTTTATTGAAGCCTTGAACTATGAAGGCCAATAAATGCTATTTCATATGAATATTTGAAAAAACTGTTTTGAAACATGGCAATAACAGCAAATCCAATGGTAGATTGTTGTCTAAAAGATTCTGATCTGTAAAGTAATTGCATTCCTCGTGTATAGACTGTTGTAGGTTCAATGAACCACTAATATTAAAAAAAGAATAAAATTAATTCATAAGAAAATTCAAATAAAGAAAACTCAAGAATCATTCAAGATGTTCCAAAGCCAATGACACTCTGGACTGATCCAACTCACAAACTTGCCCCATAAACATAGAATCTTATCTAGATTCTTAATCTTAACTCCTAAATTTCCAGTTATTTTTGTCTAAAATAGATTTTTGTAGTAGATTTCTCTGAAATAGCATTTTTCTTGGATTTCTTTGCCATAAATCTAAGAGACAAAATCTATTGATCTTAACCTCCTCATCTCAAATACGAAAAAAAAGATCTCTATTTGTGAAGTGCAAAATAAAAATTAGAATTGAGGGAAAAAGAGACAATATTTTAGATGGAAAGCAGCAAGAAAACATCAACAATCTTAAAAATAAAAAAGAAACCCTTATGATTGGGACCAAAGAAAATAAGTTTAAAATAAGATTTTTTTCCAATGGTCCTTTTACGCTTTCATCATTTGAGGTCTTCCATCAGGTCTTATTTTCAGCATTACGGTCCTTACCAAGCCAAAAGTCCATGGAAAATTCAAACACACCCATAAGAAATGTTAGGGTACGTTTGATTCGGGATTAGAGTTAGAATTATCTTGTCTTAATCAGTCTATTATTTAAATACCAAAAAAATAGTTAGTCTATCTTTACGTTACTCTAAAAAATAAATTATTATACTACGCTTATATTTATTCATTCAAATTTTAATAAATAATATACCTAAGGGTATAAAAATTCAAAAAAATTACACCATTTACTACCCAGACTAGCATTTAAATACTAAAAATTTGACTAGACTATCTTTTTATATTTTAATTTTAATTTTAAATTTGAGTTTGATTTTGATCTCTAATCAAACGGTGCCTTAAAGAATAACAAAAATCGACTTTTTATATCACAAAAGCAGCTCCAAAATGAGAGATAGAGAGAGAGAGAGAGATGAAAATAAGTGTTGAAGATAGAGAACTTTACTCGTGGTTTGTCTAGCTCCGTGAAAGAAATGTCCTTTTAAGTGTATATCTGATAGAGGGAAAAGTTTGGAGAGGAGGAGAGTGAGAGAAGAGGAGGAGGAGAAAAAGAAGAAGAAAAAAATGATAATGAAGAAGCAAACCTTTCTTCTCAATCCCAGAAGCAATGGTGCTGTGGACTGAGGTTGAAGGAGAGATGGCCTATAAATAGAGTTTTGGGGCCTTGCAACTTTGGTAGGAAATAAACAGCCCAATGCATGAAAAAAATCCAACGTTCTCATTAAAGAATGGATTGCGTTGGGAAATGACTGTTATGCCCCTGTTTGTAAATTTTCATTTTGCACCATGTTGATTTTTTTTTTCTTTTGTGGGGTATAAAATCCCAATTGCTAGTTAGGGTTATTGTAGAATTAGGCATATTTTGAAAAAAAAATTATATCCCAATATATTTTAAACAAAATGTTTTTCAAAATGATTATATTAGAGGGAAAGTTTGATTTTGGTGTAGCCATAAAACTATGGCTATTATATTTTTTCATGTTTTTTATTCTAATATCACATCTTACATAAATTTGTAGTTAGATTATTCAAAATTGTAAATAAGAAGGTCAAATTGGTCATCACACAAATAACGATAATGCTGAATGAAATATTATTTTAACATTTTTTAATATTTTCTCGTTATTTTTGAGGTAACTTTTTATTTTAATTGTTTATCCATGGTAGTAATTATGGGAAAGAAAATTGCCAATTTCAATAGGATCATAAATGATGATCCAAAATCTAGATAAGAGTTCATATTTCATCGGAGGGAATATTATATATTATCTGGTCAGTTTTTCAGTTAGGCAATATTTGGTTCGAGATCAGCATCAGGATCATTCTATTTCTGATTGGTCAAACATTCAAATACTAAAACGATAGTTAGACTAACTCTATTTTAAAATTATTTATTTAAATCTCAATAAATAATATACCTAAGAGCATAATGGTGTAAAAATTTGAGTAGATTATCCTTTTGTACTTTACTCTTGATCTTGATTTTGATCTTAACATTGATTTCAAACCAAATAGAGTCTTAATGATTTTGTTTAGTTTTTGCCACGTGCAACTCGTACAAAAAAAAAAAAGTATTTTCCAGTTATTAGAACTATTTGATAAATTTTTATTAGAAATTTATGATAAAATGTTATGAGACTACAAATTAGAGTAAAATAAAATCTTAAAATTACAATTGGTATATTATATCTTCTTTAAATTTGGAAAACTAACATTGAGAAAATTTTGAAGTTGTGTTCAAAATTCTCTAGAAATTTAGGGGTTTTTTTGCTAAACCTCTTAAAATTTTAACATAAATCGTGTCCTAATGGAAGGGTAATTTAGTCACAAAGAAGGTTCAATGTGTTAATAGTTAGAAATGTGCAAGGTATTTTGGTCAATTCATTGAACCAGTAACTCTAAAAAAGTTTGATACTCTTGACAAGATAATTAAATGTATCTATTCGAAGATTTGGCAATGATTCACTGAAAATAAATCCAAGATTTGGCTATGCTTCACTGAAAATAGTATAATTTGATATAAGCCCATCTTCTTCAAGTGCCCAACTTGCACCGGTTGCAATGCCTACAATAACTTGGACTTCTCCAGCTGGAGCACTCTTGATATGAAACAACTCCTTTCTCCAGGGAATTCTCATTCCAAGTAAGCACATAACCTTTATTCGAGCTCCTTCAAGAATTTGTTGTACCTCCTTCCTATGTGGAGTTTGTCAAATTCTTTTTGGCTGCTGAAGGGAGTCATATATTGTCCTAGTTGCGGTGGCTCTATCATTTTTATCTAACGAAGTTCAAGAGAAAAAGAGAAGGTGATGTAGAACCTTTTATTGGGCGAAAAGTTAAGATCAAGCTTGCAATCAGAGGTCTTCCCGTGGTTCGATCAACTTAGATTTATAGTGAGCCTACGTGAGAGAGGTGTTCCTATCTTTTGAAAGGTGGAGATCTGATTTGAAGGTCTATAGGTGCTATGAATAGTGACGAAATATAGCCAATCTTCTGGGTCTGTTTTACTGCATTTTTCTCTTCTTTGTGGAGTTTCTCTTTTGTTCTTGATGCAAGATTATTATTTGGTGTACTCATTTGAACTTTTTGTTATTCACTTCCATTATTGAAGTCTTCCTCACAAATTCACTCAAATGGAAGAGGTTTTCTGCCTTGCTCTTGTATTTAGTTTGTTACAGTGAGCTCCTTTTTCTCTCATTAATTGTTCTGATATTATTTGTTATAAAAGTTTAAGAGTGTCAAATATAATTAATAACACTATGTGATTTGTTCATGTATCATTTACAAACTGGTTTTGTCTCAATCTTCAATTTGAAAGAGACAATTATATGACTCGAATCAGTCACATTATCTAGGAGCTGAGTCATCATGGTTTGTTTGACCAGACCGTCGTAACTATTTCGAGTCATGTATGGTATAATCCAAAACAGTAATGGATCATGGCTGGCACAGCTCATAAGAATTTTTGAGTGTCAAACACAGGCCGTGGGTCGTATCGTGTAAATTGTAAACAAATATATAGACAAATACACATAAAATTGTAAAAAAATTATTGATAGGTTGTAGATTTGTTTGTTAAGTTTTTTTTGGCTTTTATTCAAAATACTTGGGTTCAAATCTTGGTAAAAAAGATTTATTTAAAATTTTTTTTATAAATATCTAAAAATTCTGAATAAATAAATAAAAACAGAAAATACTATTCAAAAATATTGGAAAATATTTATAAATATAAAAAATTTGAAAAAATTAAAAATATTTATATTTAAATTGATTTATGAGTATAATACTTACCTATATTTGAGATATCTTGGCAATGAAGATTTTTTAAAAAAAATTTATGAATACCTAAAAAAATAAGGAAAAAATAAAAAATAATGTTCATAAAAATTTAAAAAAATAATTGAAAATAAAAAATAAAAAAATTTGCATATTTAGATTGCTTTATGAGTATTATGTTTATCTATATTTGAGATGTGAAAAATTTGTGTCATCAGTTAAAACTTGCAAAAAGAAAATCGTTGAGAAAAAGGGTTACATTTGGTGACCCCACTTTTGACACTCAAGTCAGTAAGATAATTTAAAAAAAATATAAAAATAATTTATAATATAATAATACGTACCTGTATATTTTTAACTTACTATTATAATTCTTTAAAAATCATGCTTAAACTTTAGGATTAGTATATTTTGTTCTTCAATTTCTTAAATCTCCTCATTAATTGAACTTTCACCAAATTGTTGAATTCTTTCTTCAGCATCAAACTAATCTTTCATGTAAATACATATCTCTAAAGCTTTAGGTATTAATTGGGTTCTCTTATCATTTCATACTCTTTTTCTTGCATTGAAATAAGATTTTGATACAATTATAGATATTGGAACAGTTAATAAATCACAGGACATGATAAAAAGTATTGAATATCTATTGGAACAGTTATACTCTTGTGGGCTTGTGCGAGTTTGGCGGGCTGAGGTGGGAGAACCTTGGCGCCATCACGGGTGAAGTTTCAGGGTAGAAGTTTGGCCGGTGTGACAAGTGGTATCAGAGCCCGGTTTGGTGAGAAACCGGTTCAACGAAAGCCAAGATCAACAAAAGCCATGGTGACGCAAGTGGAGCTTCGGAATCGGTTGATTCGCATCGAGGAGATGCTAGGGAATCCTCCAACCGAAGATGCGGACAGCTTATGGGCGCAGTTGGCTTGGCAAGAGAGGCAAAATGCTGCTCTCAAGGAGGCCCTTGCAAGTGTGGTGAAAGATGCGGAGGAAAGGTATGCTGCGATCATGGACTCCATGAAATCAAGTCTAAAGTCCTTGGAGCAGGACTTGTTGGTGGTAAAGAGAGCGGTGGCAAACTCCATTGTTGAAGGCGGAGCTCCTTCAAAGGTAAGAGTTCTAGAACCCTATTCCTTTAATGGCTGTAGGAATGTAAAGGAGTTGGAGAACTTCTTATGGGATATGGAGTAGTACTTCAAGGCTGCTCACATTCCGGAATGGGAGAAAGTCACCATCACCAGCATGTACTTGAGTGGAGATGCCAAATTATGGTGGCGTACCAGAGCATCGAAGAATGCTCGAGCTGGGAGAGCTCAACTGGAGGATTGGGAGATCCTCAAGAAGGAACTAAAGGAGCAGTTCCTTCCGTGCAACACAGGGTGGGTTGCGCGAGAATCCCTGAAGAAGCTGCGGCATTCGGGGACCATAAGGGAGTATGTGAGGGAATTCAGCTCCCTCATGCTCGACATCACCAACATGTCCGAGGAGGACAAGTTGTACAACTTTCTTTCTGGCTTGCAGCTGTGGGCTCAAGCTGAACTCCAACGGCAAGGAGTGAGGGTTCTTTCTTCGGCCATTGCTTCTGCATAAGGCTTGGAGGATTTCAAGCTGACGACAACCACCAAAATGGTCACGAAGGGAAGGAAGATGGGGCATGCACATAAGGATGGCAAGAAGCCCGAGGGAAAGGGCAAGAAGGTTGCGGAACCGAGCCAGTCCAAGTTGCAGCCCACCAGCAGAGAGCAGGGCTGTTTTATATGCAATGGTCCTCATCGGGCAAGAGAATGTCCAAGGAGGGAAAAGCTATCTGCTCTAACTCTCAGCGAATCTGAGGAAGAAGGACGTGGTGTGGCGGCAACACCACGTATGAATCCATTGTAGCTACTCAACTCAATGACGGCAGAAAGGCAGCCGCCTTGCAAAGGGTTGATGTATGCATCGATGCTACTAAATGGGAGGCCTGTTTTGGCTATGCTGGACACAGGAGCAACCAACAACTTCTTCTCCCATAAATTGGTAAGTGAATTTGGTTTGCAGGTGCAACTAAGTTCATGGAAAGTGAAGGCGGTAAACTCTGGGCCAACTCCGATTCATGGAATGGCTAGCACAACCCTCAAAGTTGGAGCTTAGGAGGGAGAGATCGGTGTGACAGTCTCGGCGCTCGAGGAGTTTGAGTTTATCTTGGGGATAGACTTCTTCGTCCAAACTAAGTCTAGCTTGGTGCCTCACTCATCAGGTATGCTGATTTCTGCGGAGGAATTACCATGCTTTATACAGGCAGCGTATGGAGGGAAAACTGCAGCAACGGGTATACAATCTGCTCAACAGCTGAAAGCAGGTCTCAAGAGGGGTGAGACCACCTATGTTGCAGCACTGATCGAGATACAACCGGATCAGGTCGTGGAGGTACCTAATGTTGTTGCAACTATCCTGGTGGATTACGCGGACGTGATGCCACAAAAACTGCCCAACGAACTTCCCCCTCGGAGGGCAGTTGACCACAAGATTGAGCTGGAGCCAGGTGCTAAACCTCCAGCTCAGGCCCCTTATCGATTGGCAAATGCAGAGCTTTTGGAGCTGAGGAAGCAGCTCAACGAACTATTGGATGCGGGACTGATCCAACCGTCGAAAGCCCCATATGGTGCGCCGGTGTTGTTTCAGCGAAAACAAGATGGTTCACTTTGGATGTGCGTGGACTATCGGGCACTAAACAGGACGACTATCAAGAACAAGTACCCAGTGCCGAATGCAGGTGACTTGTTCGATCAATTGGCCAAGGCGACATACTTCACCAAGTTGGACTTGCGATCGGGGTATTGGCAAGTCCGGATTGCTGAGGGAGATGAGTCAAAGACGACATGTGTCACAAGGTATGGCTCATTTGAGTTCCTAGTCATGCCTTTTGGATTAACAAATGCTCCAGCAACCTTTTGCAACTTGATAAATGAAGTCTTGTACGAGTTCTTGGATCGATTCATGGTGGTATACTTGGATGACATTGTCATCTACTCAGAGACGTTGGCGGACCACGTCGACCACCTCAGAAAGGTATTCTCTCGGCTTAGAGAATACAAGCTCTTCGTCAAAAAGGAGAAGTGCGAGTTCTGTCGGAAGGAAATCAGGTTCCTTGGGCACAGGGTGAGCAAGGGACAAATACAAATGGATGAGAGGAAGGTTCAGACAATCATCGATTGGGCGGCCCCAACAAAGGTATCAGATCTTCGTTCTTTCCTCGGTTTGGCTAACTACTATAGATGATTCATTCAGAGTTATTCAAGGAAAGTGAATCCCCTGACTGACTTGCTAAGGAAGGATTGAAAATGGGCATGGACGGACTCATGCCAAGTGGCGTTTGACCAGCTAAAGGCAGCAGTGTCAACGAAACTGGTGCTGCGATTGCCTAACTTCGAGCTTCCATTCGAGGTACATACGGATGCCTCAGATCGTGCTCTTGGGGGAGTTCTTGTTTAGGAAGGACACCCAGTGGCATTTGAGAGCCGCAAGCTCAAGGATGCGGAGCAACGCTACACCACACATGAGAAGAAAATGACAGCAGTGGTGCACTACTTGGACACCTGAAGGCATTACCTATTGGGAACGAAGTTCAGTGTTGTGACGGACAATGTTGCAAACACCTACTTCAAGATCCAAAAGAAATTGACCCCGAAACAAGCTCGGTGGCAGGAGTTCTTGGCCGAGTTTGATTTCATGTGGGAGCACAAGCCTGAACGATAGAACCAAGTGGCGGATGCATTGAGCCGAAGGGAGGTGCAATGCTACGTAGCTACGCTGTCCACAGTACAGTCAACCCTATTGGATAGGGTTAAAGAGCAAGCCGGCACAGACCCAGAATACGTCCAACTCAGGGGAGAGGTACGTGAAGGGGTAATTAAGCG
Source organism: Trichopus zeylanicus subsp. travancoricus (assembly GCA_005019695.1). Taxonomy (NCBI): domain Eukaryota; kingdom Viridiplantae; phylum Streptophyta; class Magnoliopsida; order Dioscoreales; family Dioscoreaceae; genus Trichopus; species Trichopus zeylanicus. The sequence continues at coordinate 184,879 of RXID01015021.1, forward strand.
TTATTGGCTTGAAAATAACTTGTTGTATGCTAGAGGCAACAAGTTGTACATCCCGAAGGCAGGAGGGCTGAGGCGTGAGCTACTGCGAGAGACTCACGATCCTTAATGGGCAGGACATCCTGGAGGGCAAAGGATGATGGCACTCTTATCTAGGTCATACTATTGGCCAAAAATGGGGGAAGACGTCGAGATGTACGTCAAGACTTGTCTTGTGTGCCAGCTTGACAAGACAGAGAAGAAGAAGTAGGCAGGGCTGCTGCAACCCCTGCCTATTCCGGAGAAGCCGTGGCAGTCCATTTCCATGGACTTTGTTTCGGGCTTTCCCAAAGTGGATGGGATGAGCTCAGTGCTAGTCGTCGTCGACCGACTCTCGAAGTATGCGGTGTTCATACCAACATCACACGCATGTCCAGCAGAGGTAGCAGCTGGGCTATTCTACAAGCATGTGGTAAAGCACTTCGGTGTTCCGAAAGACATCGTGAGTGATCGAGACGCTCGATTCACGGGCAGGTTCTGGACAACACTCTTCAACTCGATGGGTTCAGAGTTGAAGTTCTCTACGGCTAATCACCCACAGACTGATGGCCAAACGGAATGCATCAATGCCTTGGTGGAAGAATACTTAAGGCATTATGTGACGGCCAACCAGCAAAATTGGTTGGAGCTGTTGGACACAGCCCAATTTTGTTATAACATCCACAGGTCGTCGGCTACAGGAATGAGCCCTGTAGAGCTTGTCATAGGACAGCAACCTCTCACTCCTCTTGAGTTGGCTCAATCGACGGACCAAGAAAAGTGCCCTGCTGCTTATCGCTTCGCCAAGGAGAAGGAGGAGCTGATAGAACAAGCTCGGGACAGCTTGCGCAAGGCAGCAAAACGCATGAAGAGGCATGCGGATGAACGAAGGTGTTCATTGGAGTTTCAGGTCAGGGACATAGTGCTGTTGAAACTTACTCCACAGATATGGAAGAAAATCAGTAGCAAGACCATACATCGTGGATTGGTACCAAGGTATGACGGCCCCTTCGAGGTGATGAAGAATGTCGGGCAGGTTGGTTACCGGTTGAAGCTACCCGACAGGCTGAAGGTACACCCAACGTTTCATGTAAGTTTTCTCAAACCTTTCAACAGGGACTTGCTTGGAGATAGGCAGTAAGCAATGAGAGCTCCACCAGTAGTTCGAAAGCAGTTCGACAAGGAGGTCGAGAAGATCCTTGCATACCGGACTATGGAGTAAAGCAAGAAGAATCGATGGACTGATTTTCTTGTGAAGTGGAAAGGCGGTAGCGAGGTCGATGCCACATGGGAGCGGGACTCTACACTATAGCAGTTCGAGAAACAAATCAAGGAGTACATGGACTCTACTCTGACGAGGACGTCGGACTCTCCTGGTGGGGGTGGTTTGTCACACCCATTGTGAGTGGTAGGTGCCACCACAACGAGATCATGTAACGGACCTCATGATCTCAGAGGCAATGGAGTACCTCCAGCGTGTGTGTACACAGGCAGCACACATACGAGCAAACAACCAGCTGTGGTGGTCGGTGCCACTACGAGGAGTATCATGCGAGGGAGCGCATGATTATGCGAGGCGACGGACTGCCTCCAACATATGTGTGCGCGGGCAGCACACATAGTAGCAAGTGACGGAGTCACGACATGTTCGGATGGAGACCCGAACAGCACAAACAGTCCTGCAGAGCGAGCAGCGAGACAGGTTGGCTAAAGTGAGCTGTAGAAGCATGTGAACAGCCTGAACACTTGGCGTCGCAGGCTGAAGACACGTGGCTGCATGCTGGAGAACCAGAGCTGCAACTGTCAAGGGACACGTGGCCAGCAAAGAGGCAATTGAGGGCTCGTGGGACAGGTGGCAGCAGCTCAAAGAGTCAACTAACTGCCGGGAGAATATTGTGGAGCATGTTCTCCATGGCCTCTAGTAGTTGAACCGCAGGGAGAACAATGTGGAACATGTTCTTCATGATCTTCAATAGTTCCTCACAGCCAAATATATGTACTATAAATATACTAGGGGGTCTATTGAGCTGGAGACACACACAGGTAGAGAGACTTGTAGTGTCATTCTGTGTTAAGAGTTGTATTTCCTTTTATGTGAGCAATAAAAGGTTGGCAAGGTTGCTGTAATTCTCTTCTCCTCTATACTCTTGTGGGGTTGTGCGAGTTTGGCAGGCTGAGGTGAGCGAACTTTGGCGTCATCACGAACAAAATTTCAGGATAGAAATTTGGCCGGTGTGACACTAGGAAACATATGCTTCGTCACAACAATTTAAGTACCTATCATCTCCAACATTGTCTTCGTAATCTTGTCCTGTGCTCTCAAGATTTTCTTCCTCCGTGCTTGTTTCTGATACTAGTACTATTGCACGAGGTTCTTGCCATGTTGTTGTGCTTGCTGCTTCCATATTGCCAATTTGAACGAGAAATGGTGGTGGCCAAGTGGGAGTTTTGAGAAGGAGTTGTTGTCACCTGCATACAAGAAATCCCATGATATTAAGAAAGTTTACGAGGTTGTCCTACGCATTGTGTTTAAACACTTGCTTTCTGATATTTAGTAGTTATTTAAGCTTACGAAGCAATTAAATTGCTTTTTGGAGAAGATGACGACCACAATAATCACTCGTTCTTATAACTCATCATTTTTGAAGTTTGGTTGAGCAAAGCAAAGAGTTTTTTATCACACAATAATACAAGTTATCACAAGAAACTCTTAAGTTTGTACATTTGCATGCACCTACATGTTGTCTGCTACACTAGGTATCAGTTTAATTTATGTTGATGGTCATCTTGCATTGCATTTATGCTCGTCTACTACTCTTTGTGTCTGTCATACCCCTAGCCCAAGATGTGATGGGCGCCTATATTTGCTTGCACAACATCTACACAAGACTCATCTTATACAAGACCATTCATTAATTTATATAGCATGCATATATTCTAATAATTTCACAATTTAGCATAATAATCCTCAATAAATATAAAAATAAATAATCCTATAAAAAACATACCAAAATATTAATTTTTTAATTCCAAAAATATGATTTTCAGTATTCAAGTCTCCAAGGATAAATTAATGCAAAAACTAGGAATAACTAACTAATTCACAATCTTTCAAAGAATCACCAAACAATCAAATAATCTATAATGAATATTCAAAATATCACATAAACTCTCCTAACACTGATTTAATGTCAAAATAAAGTTGGTAATTCATCACACATTCGAAATCTTTTGTTTTAAGATTTGAACTTTCAAAAGAATGAGTGATCATATGTTAAAACAAAATATTTATATATATAATATTAGTTTCTATTTGAGTCGATTTTAGTTAAAATTAAATCTAATCAAATTTAGCCACAATAGAAACTTGAATATCACTTAAATACATCTAATCGGTCACTGCTTCGTAAAATCAGATGTTCAATTTTAGTCTATCAATCGTTTGGTTACAAAAACTTGTTGACCAGCTCTCATGAATCAAGATTGGTGGTACCTCTCTGCCAATCGACTAGTACCCTCAACTAGTTGATCGATTTTGATGAAACCAAAACTGACAACTTTCTATTGATTGATTGGTTCCTCAACCAGTCACTTAGTGTGGGTTTAGATCGAGAGAAACTGGCCTAGATTTTTCAAAAAAAATTACGAATAAGTTCAAAATTTGAATTCTACCATATTTGTTATTGGTAACAAATCAAATCCTTATCCATATCTACAATCATTCAAAATTTAAATTTGAGATCATCCTCAAGCAAATCATTCACAAACATTTGAATGGATTAAATCTAATCCATCTCTCCTATGCTTGTTAAAGCCCTCATTCAGCAAAACAAAGAGGAGGAGAATTAGAGGAGGGGATCAAAATTGAAGAGGAATTGGAGAGCTACCGTCTGTGGCCACTTTTGGCCTTGCGCCATTGTCATCTTCCCATAGTCTACGTCAAGCCCTCGGCACCTCCATCTCCTCTCATATGCCTCCACCACTCGGGTGACCCCCATAGTCAATAGAAATTAAAAATAATTATTATAAAACTAAGGCCACTAATTATTTTTAAATTAAATATAAAAAAAGCCAACTGATAGCAAGTAGAAAGCCTCAATAACACTTTAAATCCTAACATGGTTAATTGACGCAAGGCAAAGTAATTAGCCATACCCATGACCATGTTACCAGCATCCGCCAAAGATCAAGTTAAGATCTATTTGAGTTAAATTCTACTCAATCAAGTGTACAAGAATGAAATAGCAACAAACATCAAGCTCTTCCTATTCCTTTACTTATTTCGTATCATTTATAATTTAAATTTTTTAAATTGTAAAGTGAGTGTATACTATCACTTAAGTCATATATCTTTTTTCAAATAAATCAAATTATTTTTTTCTGTATTTCTATCTTGTTAGTTAGGTTTTATTTTAGAAGATTTCTGACAATTATCACAATAATTAATAATAAGAACTTATGTCCGTTGAAAGTTATATTCCCATAATATTTGATTATACATTTAAAATCACCTAAAATTTTATTTATTTTTTTTAAAATATTTTCCTAGATCTTTAATTATTCCGGATGGTCAATTCCACCTCCACAATTTCAAAATCAATTCAAGATATAATCAAAATTCTTTCAAAGGTTCAAAACAAACATTGCGAACATAATTTTGTAAATTAAGGATAACTTTTAATGTATAGGGTGACTTGGATGACTTGGATTCCAAACCAAAGTTAACATATGGAGCCCATGGACCTTGACATTTGGAGTCAATTAAGGGGTATAGTAACCCCTTAATTAAGGGACATATAGTGCCTATCGAGTTTGATAGTGGGGTTACTATGCATAGATCAAATATGTAAATTAAGGGGTCAAAAATAACTTTTACGTATGGGATGGAGTCATTGTACTATGTTGGCATTTGGAGGATTGTGGCCCAGCTACACCTCAGGCTATTTGACTGCCTTTGTGATACTGCATTGCTTATTATTATAATGATTTCTAAATTAAAAATGTCTATTTGTTTATTTTGCTAAAACATAAACATTGCTAGTGTTAAAACTTGTGATTACAAGGCCACAAAATGTTGAGGAACATGAAAGATTAATCAACATAATTTGATTTTATCGCACTAGTGGAAAAAGTGTGTAACAACAACAAATTTTTAGTAAGATGCATTAACAAAAGTTAAAAATTTGTCACTACACAACTTTCAGTAAAAGAGAAGACAACAGTGGTAGGAGGAAATAGTAAGCTTGGAGTTGGGAATAGTACGTCAGAAGGAGTTCTAAGCTCAAGGAAGGTGTACCGGAGGGAGCTCGGTGCCAAAGCTAGAGTCATAAGGAAGGAAGGGAGGAAGGTAATTGGATCCAGGTGTGAAGGGGATTTAAGGATTTGGCAGCACAAATGACCCAATCCCATAAATTCTCCCAGCATGGAATCATCCCCCAACCTCTCCCATTGGGTTCAAATTAAGAATTGGGATTTGTTAGAATTTGTCAATTTCAAAACTCAAGCTTTGTAAAGGCCGAAATTAGAGAATTTGGGATTTAAAACTCACATCCGGACAAATTTGGATGCATCAAAATGCACCCGAATAGTCATTAATGAGAAGTGAGCATCTGATTACCGATGGAAACGTTGGAAATTATTATCATAAATATATAATCTTGGCAAAAAGTATAACATAGCTACTGTAAGCATAGAGTGGCTAATAGAAATCCCGGAGGCAGCCATCACAACCCTAGAGTGATTGACAACAAGTATCAAAAAGAATTTTTTATAGACTTAGTCACTATTAAGATTTAGAAAAAATTTTAAGTAGACTTTACCGCACCGTTTGGTTTGGAATTAAAGTTAAATTTAAGTTTAAGATCAAGAGTAAAATATAAAAAGATAATCTGATCAAATTTTTAATATTTAAATGCTAGTCTAATTAGTGAATGATTTAAATTTTTTTAAAATTTTTATGTCTTTGAGCATATTATTTATTGAAATTTGAATGAATAAATATAAAAATAATATGATAATTTATTTTTTAAAATAACAAAAAATAGTTTAATTATTTTTTTGATATTTGGATGGTAGGCTAGTCAAAATAAGATAATCTTAATTGTGATTTCGAATCAAACACATCTTTAGAGTCATTGTCACATATAAAAAAATTCTATAAAATTGGAGCCGTTTGCGAACCTTGTAGAATTTGCTATGGCACAAAGTTGTCACACAAACCTAAAAGAATTTGAACTATATACACAGAGTGGTTGGGAAGTATTTGAGAATTCGCCATAACTAAAGAGTTGTGGAAAGCTTCCAAAATGTATGCAAATCTATCAAATGAAATACATTAAAGTTGAGTATGACATCCAAGAAGATAAAACCATAAGAAATATAATTAGTAGGGAAGCTGCTACACATGCAAAAGTGTATCCTCCTTGATTCTTTGTACATAACGTGGAAACAAAGTCTGATGCCATTAAGGTGGGTATAACTTGTGTTTGGTGATCAAAACACCCACAAAATTTTTCTTAAATATCATGTACTCTGTGCTCGGACAAGCAAATCCCAAGTCGTGCAAAGGTGCAGTGCATGCCGATCAATGTCGCGCATAGAAAACATTAAGCATAATCATCACCAACTAATGCGCCGCAACAAAAATCAAAGCTTCCAAGCTAGTTGTCATCAAGCCTTGCACAATTCATTTCTAAGTGTATGAAATTAGTTAATTTTTTATTTTTAGTTAAATAAAATTATAATTTTAAAATATAATTATTAATATGTAAAATATTATTTATTTAAACTTTTTATAAATAAATTATTAAAAAGTTATATTATTACTATAGATAAAATTGTTATGTTAGCATGAACCAACATCATGCAAAATCAAAGTACCATAACAAAAGAAAATACATGCGAAATAACATTTACTATAAATTGAATAAGAGTCCAATGAATACAAGAAAAATATTGAATTATTATCAAAAACAATGTCTCACATATTATTATTCTTAATACATCTCTCAACTCAAATAAAAGGAAGTATACAAAAAATGGGCAATGCCAATCTCTGCCTCAGACAACAGGTTGTCCTCTAGCACCTTTTAGTTGCGTTGTAATCTAAAAGATTAATAATAACCTTTTAGTCCACTGAACTCCCTCACCTTCAACCCAAAGGAAAGGTTAAGTATACAAGGTAAAAAAAATACAATGGATTAATAAGTATAATACTTCCCAAGAAAGATATGAAACAATGGCCAAAAAAGAATTTTGATACAACTAGAGCAACCAAACAACTAGTAGTATATTTGGGGAGAAATGCATTACAGATCATTTCAGAAAATCTCCAATTCCAACACAAGTGTACTCCCAAAATCTCCGTTAAGTTATGTACACCTGTACTTTCAACAATAGATTGAGTGGTATGTTGTAAAAAATATTATTATCTAATAATATTTAAATATAAATTATTTGAAATTAAAAATTATAGAGAGATAAGTCTTTTGGGATTTGTCTATTCATTTTGATTAGGTGTGTCTATTCAAAAAAAGATGCATCATTTGAAGGTATTATTTCATGAATAGATGTATAATATATAAATATAAACTCCTCACAAGTCTTGATGGAATAGAAGAAAGATAAAAATTATAATAAAATAATAGTTGACATTTAAATAGATTTTTCTCTTATGCTCTCAATATTGATTTTGAACTATTCATACTTCCAAGTAGCCTCGAAATGCAAATTGAACCATTTGTTCACATTATGTATTGTATACCCAAGATAGCTTTCGGTAGACTAATTTGCAACTGTATGGAGAAAATACTATCCTATAGAAAAATTCTTTTCAGATCGCCTTGCCTAATATTATCTCTTATTTTTTATTTACTTTATTTTATAATAATTTTTCATAGTCCTAAATTTTTATTATAATAATTTTAGAATAGTATTGTCCTTTGAAGGTTTGATTATTATCCAAATAAAATTTAAAATATGGAGAAATAAATTCTATTTATGTGGTATTAAGTTTTTTCTTACATATTTGTGACCATAACAAATATTTTAAGAAATTAAAGGGTTACAAGAGTTGCTTTTAATAAAATCTAATGAATGCTTTAGATCAAGTATATGTCATTTAATGAATATTTCATTTAAAAGTAGTTATAAAAAATACTTACTTATTTATCTTTTTTATTATTTAAAAATTTACTATTATAAGTAATATTTTTCTTGAATGAGTCTTTTTAGTATAGGAAGTATTAACTCTATGGAGTACATATAACAATGAAAAATGAGATGAAGATGAAAATTAAAATTCTCAAATTATATGTTTCAAATAGTGTGGCTATTACTCAATGCAAGTGAAAACCTACAAAAATAACAAATTTCATTCAAAGTAGCAAGTGATATTTATATATTGCTTATAATATTTTTTTAAATTGTTAGATCTATTTTGAGTATCTATTTTTATTTCTTGACTTTAGTAATCAAGATTATGCATTTAGATGGTTAAATTTTTTATCATTTGATATCTATTTGATGATGATTTTGATTAGTCTAAGATAAACATAGTGTACTTATGGAAGATTTATATTTTATAAAATATAAGTTTGTATTGATATCTATCTTAATGATATAGCGTTACTATTGTGAAATGTTTATTTATTACAATTGCTCATTGAAATATTCTATGAGTTAGAAGTGTAATAAAATATATTTTTAATATAAATTATGTGTTGAAGAGTAAGAAAAGTACATTACTTAATTATGAGTCAACAAAACTATAATTTGGAAGTATATATAAAAAAAGAGATGATCATATAAAAAAATATAAGGTTTGATAAAATATGGATATTAAACATGTGAAGATTCTTTTATTAAAGAATTTTTTGGATGAGTAAAATACTTGTTAAACCTTATTAATACCTCTATTTAAAACAAAGGATAAATTTGAGGGATATGAGACTAATACCGATCGATAGGTAACTTATTTGGATCCACTCTATCACATTGATACTGATCATTATAAAAAATTATGTGCATGAAAGATTGGTCTATCCAAATAAGAATCTATTGGAGAAATATATGATGAGAGATTGTCAATTCTAGTACATAAAGTCTAAGAAATAGTTGGGTAAAATCTATTCCTAAATAAATTCTCACACCCATTGTATTGTATTCCACAACAGGAGAGATGTACTTAAATATTCTTAATAGATTTGTAACTTATGTGGGGTGATAAAGCGGTTGTGAATATTTTCTGATAAATCTATCTAAACAAGTAGGAGGTGAGGTGAGGTCATCTTGATAAATTATTATTGGTAAAATCTCAAGAGTACTTACCAAAAGGAGATACACGTGGCTGGGTACATAAATTATGCTAGCACTTACATAGTTTAGAATCAATTGCATATTGATAAGATTCTTTTTGGATCATGCAATAGTCTCAAGATTATGAGAGCTGATAAAATATTTTAAAAATATCTAACTATTCTTATTATTATTAGAAGATAATAAGTGGGGTATTATTATAAAAAATATATATTATTATCTAATAATATTTAAATATAAATTATTTAAATTAAAATTACATAGAGGTGCGTCTTTTTAAATGTATGTATTTATTTTGATTGGGTGTGTCTATTCAAGAACAAATGCATTATTTAGAAATATCACTTCATAAATAGATGTATCGGCTAAAAATATAGACTCCTCATAAGTCTTAATTGAATAGAAGATAGAAAAATTATGATAAAATAATAGTTGGTATTCGAACATATCTTTGTTTATGTTCTCAATATTGATTTAGACTTCCAAATAAGCTCAAAGTGCATATTAAACTACCTATTCACATTAGATAGTATATTCTTGTGTTAGCTTCTTGTAAACCAATCTACAATAATGTGAAGGAAATACTATTTGATGATATAGTAAACCCTCGAATTGGTTCAGTTAGGGTCCAATAAGCTGACCCAAAATTAAATCTAAGAATAATCTATTATAAAAAGTTAGTATATTTCAAGAGATAATCATGTCAAATCTCTTAAAAGTCAGAAATAATATTCCTATAAAGTATAATGCATAAAGGCATAAAAATAAGGCCCTAAATTCTATGCTTTCATTATTATTTTCTCTCAAAGAACAATGCTGAATTAATCTTTGGAGGGGCCGCCGTACCCCAGCAATCTACCTCACGGTGTCTCCATCTTACAGGTTGCACGACACAGTTGCTCTAGCTGATCTAATCTCAAAGAGTCTCTTGATTTGAAATCGATGGTGAGCTTGACTCCATCAATAATGATACTTTTATTTATAACTGCTTCGCTGTTTCGTCACTAATTTGAGAGAACTCCAGACTAATAAACTTGGACTGTTCTCTATAAATTTACCTTGAGAAAAAGTGAGAAGAGACCTTCAAGGCCCAATCATCAAGGGAACATAAGAGGAGATGAGCTCCAACCGATTAGAGAAGAAGAGATTCAGCCTTCAGGATAAGCAATGCGATCTTAGGCTCAACCTCCTATTGTTTGGCCTTCAGAATGAATAACACGATCCTAGGTGCAGATTCCTATAGGTAGCCCTCTAGGGTAAGCAAACGCTATCTTAGGCATAGCCTCGCGAGTCAACCTCCAGGATAAGATGCAATTCTAAATATGACCTCTTGTAGATTGGCCTCCAGTATAAGTGACACCCCCTTTGGCATGACTTCCTATACTTTGGTCTCCAGGACAAGCGGCGTTATCCTTAGTTTATCCTCCTGCATGCAGCTAGCTTGCAACTTGAACTGCCACCTCCAGCAACCGGCTCTGCCACTCAAGACCTAAGCTTCATCCAAGGCACAAGACCTTAATTTTATTTGAATAACAAGACCTCGGTTCCACTTAAGGCACAAGCCCTCAGTTTAACCTGATGCACCGAGCCCTAACTCTATGCTAGGCCACAAAGCCCTTTGACCAACCTAAGGTATAAAAACTCTCAGCTAAATATCGATGTCACCATAATTCACGATATAGAAGAAAAACAGAAAAGAAGAAAAATAGCATACAAGATATTTATGTGATTTGGTTTTCGACCTACTCCACTGACGAAGGCGATCTAGAGGATATTGTATTGATGAGTAAGAAAAAGGATATTACAATGATAGAGGCGAAACTCTAATATCACCAAATTTCACAAAAGATTAAGTAGTCTAGCCATCACAAGACATTTTAAGAGTCTAGATCTATGTCTTTCTATCCCACTCTCTCGAAACCCTTAAATAAATGGAGTATTTATAGATGTGATCTAACTAAATTTGAGTCAAAATAGAAGATTGACTTAAATAATACTTCTACTAACCAAGTCTTCTAGTAGAAGCTAAATACAGAGAATAATTAGACCCATTAAGACTCTCAGGAAAATTTAGATTCGAGACACAACTAAGTCAATAATCTCCACCTTGGCTCAAATTCTCTTCTTCTTTGAATTTGAATCTTCAACAGATGTCATTGCTTTACCTCATAGGATAGGATCAATGACCTTGAACATTAATCAAGTCCAAACAGAGTTTAAACTTGTTAATCAGAATCACCTTTATCAACATATTTACAGAATTTTTTGAAGTACGAATCTTTTGTAAAGAAATATCGTCCTCTTCAATAATGTTCTGAATAAAGTGAAATTGGATATTTATGTGTTTTGATCTGGCATGGTATATTTGGTTCTTCCTAAGGTGTATGGTGCTCTGACTGTCACAAAAGATAAGAAGAACATATTGAGAAAAACCAACTTCATTTGCCAATTCTTTTAACCATAGAGTTTCTTTGACTGCTTTTGTACCTATCATATACTCAGACTCTGTTATAGATAATGCCACAATCGACTGTAAAGTACACCTCCAACTAATAGGTCCATCACAAAGAGCGAAAAGATAACCAGTGAAAGATCATCATCGATCAAGATCTCCAGCATAATCTGAGTCGATGTGACCAACGATTTTGGTCTCTTGAACTTCGGGTAATTTCACTAAGTCCCAAGTATTAGTTCTTTTAAAGAGAATTCATCTCTTTATTCATAGTAGATTACCACTGAAAAGAATTCTTATCTTGCACTACTTCTTTATAGGAAGAAAGATCACCATTATCAGTAACTAAAGTAAAAGTTACCATATCTTCAAAACTATACTTTTCGAGTGGCTTTATATTTCTTTGAGATCTTTGAAGTGGAGTCTTCTCAGAAATTTGATTCTTAGAGCTTTCTTGAGAGTTTGGCATATCCTGAATATCTTCTTCTAAAGGAGATATATGCTCCACCTCCACTTGCATTATATCACTAAAACCTTTCTTGAGAGATTTTAACATAACACTTTCATCAAATATTATATCTCTCTCAATAATTACATTAGAAATAATAGGATCTCATAAATGATAATATTTAACACGTTTGGTATAACCAAGAAAAATACACTTTTTGGAACGTGCATCTAATTTATCCTTAACGATATGCACATAAGCAGGACAACCAAAAATCTTTAAAGAAGAATAATTTACAAGTTGATCAGTCCATACCTCTTCAAGAATTTTGTAATTAATGGCTGTCTGAAGAGAGCGATTCACAATGAAACATGTTGTATTGACTGCTCCCCAAAAATATTTATCAAATTTAGATGTATTGAGCATACTACGTGTTTTTTTCAACAAAGTTTTGTTCCTCATTTTAACCACACCATTTTATTAAGATTTTCCTATGATGGTAAATTGTCGTTCGATACCTTCATCTTCATAGAATTTGAAAAACTCTGTTGATTTGTGTTGGGGGAGCCGAAAGAGTGTCGAACCGGAATAATATAGTGAGCTGGACACCAAACCATCCCAAAACTTTAAGCTCAAGGGATATGGGCCTTTTGTACTATATATATTGGATCCTATTTATCTAATATCCGATGTGGGACTAATTTATGACACCAGACATTATAACAATCTCCCTCTTCAGGTGTGATTTGACCACATCAATTTTAACACTCTTAATCAAGAACTCTTTTACTCGATCAATTCCACCATGTGACCCATACTAACGAATTTTTGTCTCATTTTTTTAATTTTTGAAGAAAAATTAACATGTGACTCAATTCAATCGCACCATTATAGTAATTTCAGTCTTAAGAATTTACACAGCTTCGAACCTAAAGCTCTGATACCATTTGTTAGGGGAGCCGAAAGAGTGTCGAACCGAAATAATATAGTGAGCCGGACACCAAACCATCTCAAAAGCTTAAGCTCATGGGATATGGGTCTTTTTCACTATATATATTGGACCCTATTTATCCAATATCCGATGTGGGACTAATTTATCACACTTGACATTATAACAGATTTGTACTCTCCGTCATTCTTACTTTTGAGGTATTTGATTTTTTTGTCAGTCCTTTTTCAACTAAAGTTTTTTACCGTTTGAAAATAGAAAATACTTTGACTTTATAATAAAAAAATAAATCTGTACTTTTCTAAAAAAATTATCAATAAAATTAATAAAATAACGAGCATCAGATTTTGATAGAATAGGAGAGCACCACACATCAAAATGAATATAATCAATTAAGTCTTTAGTGCAATGAGTACTAGTATTAAACTTTACTCTGGACTGTTTACCATAAAGACAATACTCGTAAAAATCCAATTTACATGAGTTGAGGTCTTTCGGTAATTTTTTTTGGTTGAGCTCAGTTATAACTTGCTCACGCATATGACTGAGACGTATATGTCATAAGTGGCTCATATCAGAAGAAGCATAAAAAATTGATGTTCCACCTTCAACGATTTTTCCTACTAACTCATACAAATTTTCATGCTTTAGGCCCTTTATCACCATCAATAAGCCTTTAGCAACCTTAAGAACTCCACATTTAGTATAATACTTATAACCAGTAAAATCCAAAATATCCAAAAAGATCAAATTCTTTTTCAAATCAGGAATATGTCTAACGTTAGTAAGAGTTCTAATAATATTATCAAATATCTTAATTTTGATAACAATTTTACATGGATTGTTATTACCCATCAAAATTAAACCACCATCATAAGATTTGTAGTCTTCAAATCAATCCTTATTAGGATACATGTGATAAGAACAACCAAAATCAAGAATCCAAATATCATGGTAACGATCAAAATTTTAACTAATAGAGATAATATTACCATAATTATCATCAGAACTCTCTTCAACAAATGACACTTGTTCTTTGGTTTTCTCTTTAGATTGAGATTCTTTCTCTTTCTTTGATTTGAACTTTCAACATTCTTTAATTATATGTCACATCTTCTTACAATACCTGTAATTTATTTCTTTGGATTTAAATCTAGAACAACCTGTCTTTGATCTTTCTTTAGTACAACCTCTGGTAATCAATGCTACTGAATGTGACACATCTCCTTTAATCTTTTTTAAATATTCATTAGATAGCATGACAGAAGAAATATCGTCAAATTTTAAATCTTTATCATATATAAAAGTAGTCTTCAAATTCTCAAGAGTAGGAGGTAAAGACGATAATAAAATAATTACATTGTCATCATCTTCAATTTTGACATCAATGCTTAATAATTAAGAGACGAGTTTACTAAAAATATTAAGATGATCAACTATATTGATACATTCCCTCATTCGAAAATTGAAGAGCTTCTACCTTAATTAAACTCGATTTGAGATAAACTTACTCATATATTGTTTCTTCAACTTTTTTCATAGATCTGAAGGTGATGTTTCATTAAGAAACAGATAGAGTACCTCATCGGTGAGACTAAGAATAATTGTGCTATACTAGCCTTCTGATTTTCTCAGACACTTTCAGTAACGTCTTCAGGCTTAATATCCTCCAATGTGTTTCTCAACCTTAGTTGAGTAAGAATTGCATAAACTCTTACTTGCCAAATAGAAAATCCTTATTTTCATTAAATTTCTCTATATTAAACTTCGTAGTAGATATATTGAACTAAACTCTAATACCAGTTTGTTGTACTAAATATTGATGTCCATCGCAATTTATAATTGTAAAAAAGAACAAAAAAGAAAAAAATAGCACACAAAAAATTTATATAGTTTGGTCTACGACTTACTCCACTGGCGAAGGCGATCCGGAAGATATTGCATTAATAAGGAAGAAAAAGGATATTACAATGATGGAGGCGAAACTCTAATATTACCAACTCTCACAAGAAACTAAGAGTTTAGTCATTAAAAGACGTTTTGAGAGTCTAGATATATATCTCTCTATCTTACTCTCTTGAAACCCTTAAATGAATAGGGTATTTATAGATGTAACCCAACTGAATTTAAGTCAAAGTAGAAGGCTAGCTCAAATAAGACTTCTACTAATCAAGTCTTCTGGTAAAAACTAAATACAAAGAATGATTAGGCCCACTAAGTTATTTCCTCATATCTGATGGCTCATAACAAAACCACTTGATAATTAAAAATCAAATCATTCTTCCAACAACTATTAAAATTGTGGGTAAATAACAAATAAAAAACTAACAATACTAATGGAATTATTTACTTAATTTTGGAGTAGAAATAAGACTAATTCAGGATCTACAAGTAGAAATTATAGAATAATAAATTCAACAAATTTTGCATCACTTAATTTGAAATTCAAATCAAAAACTTATTAAGAATTGAATTTTATATTAAAAAAATAACTTCTATAGAATGTTTAATCATAAAATAATATATTTAGCCAATTTTATATAATTTATAGAATCTGCTGCACACAAGGTCGTTATTTTGGATTTTTTTAAAAAAAATTACCTATATTAATAAAGTTATAAGAAAGTCTTGACAACAATTTATATAATATTTTTTACATTTAACCCCTTATTAGTTCAAAATTTACTTTATTGTCCTACCTTAACCTAATTTAAATGAAATTTACGATTTGATCCAATTAATCTAAATTTAAATCAAAACAGAAATAAAATTAAAAGAAAACCAAATTAAAACCTAAATCAAAATTAGAACTCAAATCAAAATCAAATTGAAACCTAAATCAAAATCAAACCAAAATCATAATTCCTTCGTCACCAATCTCCCTCATTGCAAAAAAAATTTAGCGAAGAAGAACTACAATGCCTTCATGGACCTCGCATTGAGCCAGTTAACCATGCAGCAGATGAACCTTCTGACGATGGTATGTCGGAACGCCATGTGGCCTGAGGTTCCTGGTGTTGATGTGGCTGTTGTGCTGCTTTGTCAGTAACGCTAACGACAGCAGTCTGACGGCCGAATTGCAGTTGCTGCTGCATCCCAACATCCTGTGTGATGTAGGCAAAAGCATGCTTTGAGCTGTAGGACAAAGCCTGCTGTTTGTTCAGCTTTGCCGTCTGTACTTCAGTAGGATTGTTATGGTTCATTTGAAGAGGCTGGTTCCACCCCATCCGCATGCCACCAGGATCCTTCTTGTTTCTCTGAACAAGAGGTACTGAATTATGGAATCGGCAGGTGAGGAGATGATTGTTTCTCGCAGCCATGTCACGAAACCCAAATATCGAGAAATGGCAAGGGCACTGAGGATGGTCGCAGGTATATAACCGCTGCCCCCACATCTCTGTCGCGTCTAGCTGCATTGAGACCGACCTCTTCTGGCTGCTGCTGGAGCTGTTTTCATTTCGGTATTGTTCCAACGATGCCATAAACTCTGGGTTCACAACACTAGCCCCAATTTTGGACTCACTGTCGAATGCAGCAGCCAGTTGGCTGGTGAGCGATGGTGAGTGTTGCTGAAAATCTTCAATGCCATCGACGTCATACTCGCTGCTGCTGAAGGAGTGCATGTCCCCCGAATGGGAACCAGCAGGGATTTTAGGAATCAGTGCTTCAGGATGCTGTTGAACATACAGTTCCCTCACATGCATCAGAGCGCCTGTCCAAATTTCCTTCTCCCTGGGTGCCATCTTGTTTTGGAGAGATTTGTTTTGCTTCACAATCTTGAAAATCTTCTCGGCGTCGGGAAGCAAATGTTTAATCACCGCAGTCAAGACAATCACCTTCCAAGTTTTCTTTAGATCATGAGGTTTCTTATACGGAGGTCGTCTATGCTCCTCATCCCCTGTCGGCCACCATGGAGGTGGAATGCCCTTCTCTAAAGGAAACTTCCGCTGAGGTGGATCACAGTGTCGCATCAAAGCTGAAAGGAGGGAGCCCAATATTGGGTCTTGAAGCTCTATCAAATCACGGTTGGCATATAAGAGATCATTCTCATTGTTGGATCTTATGGTGAAAGTAGCAGCTTCATGCTTAGCAATGGCTGCAGGGCCATTGCGGTCGAAGCGGACCTTGTCCTTCCACCAGCTGCATAAATTTTCAGAAGCAGCAGTTACAGTCTTGCCATTATCAAGGATGATTCCGAATGCAAAGCCCACAGGGTTGCATTTTCCCACCATCTCCAACAATTTCTTCTTCGCCACTTGTTCTTCACACTGGTGTTCTGCAGCATCAATCTCCCTGGATGAGACATTGGAATATATAGGTGTATGTGCTACAGAACGAAATCTAGGCATCCTACCAGAACCATCGCAGACGTCATTTGTAGATTGAACAAGCTGAAATTGATTATCACTTGGAGCGATTGATACATTTGCGTTCGTTATGCTTTCCATCTTTCATAGATTCACTTCCTTTCTGCAATTAATGCAAAGTAGACAGATTCTTTTACCAAGTAGCAATGTAGATGTATATGAATATTTGTGTATAGAATGAGAAACATATTATAGTTGCATATATTTTATAATTGCAATGTTATTGTGTTCTTTGTTATATGCCTTTACAATTAGTAAGTGAAAATTTACAAAATCAAACACATCGGTATATGTGCGTGTGAAAAAAATTGTGAGGAATTAGATGACGAGAAAGAAGACAACTTAGATTGCATATCTAGGAAGTTAAAAAATGGATTCAATAAGCACTTACTAATATGAAGTTATACATACAACTGCCAAACAAAGATTTTCATAATGAAGACATAAAAGTCCTTCCACCTAAATACATAGCTATGCATTGTTGGGGGAGCCGACGGATGGCCTTTCACCAAGTCTGCTTCTCTTACACGCGCAAGACAAGATAGAACATACAAATAGAGAATGTACATAAACAAATCACTTATAAAAATAACCACAATCACTAATTAAGTAGACAAATCACACAAAAATTTACGCAGGACTTTCCAAGTCATAAGGGAAAAAACTATGGAGGAAAGTACCAAGTAATCTCTAATATGAACAAGGAATTTACAATGCCTCCCCTGCCTCACTAAAGGCCTGCCTCCCTTATTAACAGTATACATTATTACTCTCTAGATTAGTTAGAAATTCCAGAATGAGTAGCAACACCTAACAGTATCAAATGAACCATTAATAATAGGAAAGCACTTAAATTAATTTGTAAGAGCATTTAAGAGAAAATCAAAAGATTAAATTCTAGGCACTGTGAAGGCCAACAAACACACAATAATAAAGCAAAGAAATGAGGGCGGAAGGTTAATGATTTTACACTAAGAATTCATAACAAAAGAAGCATCGACATTCTCTTTCCCTCTCTCTATATCTATAATAAAAAAAAACAGAAAAAAAAAAAAATGGGGAACCTTGCTGTTGAGAACAAAGGAAAAAACCTCATACCAACGATGGTGGTTGAGGGAGAGGGAGACTTAAACTTGCAGTCTCACCGTGGCGGGCTTAAATATAGTTTCTTAATGGGTATTCACATTGATAATAAATAACTAATCTAATTCATTAAAATTTTGCGCTTTTATCGGAACATTAAAAGCATACTGAAATGAGTTCTGTCCCTATTTAGAAAAGGAACAATTGGACTCCTTCAAATTTTATTAAATTATATATTTTTAAAAAAATTTAAAAAATTATATTTAATTATTAAAATTTTATTAAATTACATATTTTTATTGAAATTTAAACAATTGTATATAACTTCTTAAATTTTTTTAAATTACAAATTTCTCTTCCAAATTTAAAAAATCAAAATTTGTTTTTGACTTATTGGATATATTACAAAATTTCATCAAATATAGATTTGTCATTAAAATCATGAATATTTAGTGTGTGTATATATATACATATATTAATGTCATTTAGATGAAAGTGGAAAGATGAACATATCCTTGACTTAGTTAGAAAAGACTTCAGCGGTTATGTCAAACTCACTCTTGTTCTATTGAGAGCATTATCTTATATTAAAATTTAACACAAAATATAAAATGATTATTTTGTGCTTAGTTTGATTTAAACTCATTTTAGTGCAATATTGAATTAAATTTAAACTTGAGATATAAAATAATATTTTTGCTTTGATCTACTTTAAACTCATTTAAACTCGATCTTAAAAGCTCGATTTAGTTCATATCTAAAGCCCAATATGAATCATATTTGGAGTTTATTTTTACTATTATTTTTTATTGCTTTAATCTACACTTAATTGAGGTGTTTTTATTTTTTCAACTTAAACTTCGTCAAACGATACATATTTTTCAAATATTATTGTCTCTAAAGATAAATCTATAACTAAGAAGATTTTTCAATATATTAAGTAACCCAAGAAAAATTTATAATTTTTTAAGTTTGGAGAAGAAATATGAAATTTAAAAATTTTCAAGGATTTATATATAATATTTTAATATTTAAGGGAAAATATACAATTTAACAAGAATTAAGGAGTTTTATATAATTTTTAAAATTTGAAAAAAAAATGTAATTTAGTAAAATTTTAAAGAGATATATGCAATTGAACTTTCCACCATCTTCTCATTTTCTTTGTCCATTGGCAGGATGAAAAGCCTTAATTTGTAATTAAGACCTAATGTAGATACAATCAATGATTTTTGAAATTTAATTTATTAAATAGTGCTAGCTTTACAATCCAAAGAAAAGCCTAAGACTTATGTAGCTACAGTTTAACCAAGATCATTTTAGTTTTCTTTGCGTGTTTTTATTATAAATTATAGGGTAGCTTTGTCATCACAAAAGCGGACATATGAAGTAGATAGATTGTCAAGGGCATTTGGTTAATTTACTGAATCAGGTCAAAAATTGGACAGTTTGGAAAATCAACCACATAATTAACAAATATATACATTTTTAGAAAAAAATTAATAAATGTAAACACCCAAGATATGCTTATGGTATCTTTATAGCATTTCTAATATGGTTATGTATTGATTGGGTGTTAGCACATGACAGACCTCATTTCAGTATACTCCTAATTGAATCAATTATCCACCTTAGAACTATATACAAGTGATTTTACTGGATTTTATATTAGAAATTAAGTTTTAATCTAGGTGAAAGATGGAGAATCACCAGGAATTTATGTCCAAAGTGTGTGAGAACTTAAGCATCAAAATTTGTTGGACATTGGGTATTTATAGTTCGACAAAGATCAAACCACTAACTAAAAGGGCCACTATTTAAAAGGCGCCCACAATTAGGTGCCTCTGTTGGATGGGTGCTCAGCCATTGGTGCTTGAATTCAAGTCGAGTTCCCACAGCTAAGAGCATGTCCTGGAAGGATGGGCACCTCTTGTTTGGGCACCAAAAATTTGGTAAAATAGTCACTCCTAGGAGTTCAGAGTCTAAACTTGAGATTTCCATTTAAAGTTGGACAAAGAGTGACTATTTTATAGTAAAGTCTATATAATTTTATAATTTATAAAAAATTTCAAACTTGAATAAATGATTGAGATTAAATCCGAATCTTACCCTAATCCTCAATTAAGTTTGGAAAAACCTCATCAGTCTCCATGATTTTGCAAACAAATATCAGAAATCTACAGTTTTATAAATGAATACAAATTAATTTCATGTCCAAAATTATTGCAACCTCAACCTTTTGCAAATAAAATCTAAAATTTGGATTTTACAAATTAATTTTCTAAAACTAGAAATTTGCAAATAAATTCCTAGAAATATTTTTTTTCAAATCAAACTCTCCAAATATTTTTCAATAAATTAGTTGTACAAGTAGAATCACAGGTAACGATGCAGGTTTATAAATAAACACTCAAAAATCACCAATTCATGTAGAGATTTGAAAAATAAAGTATTAATAATGGATAACTAGGTTGGGTACACAATAGTCTTGGATGCACATTTTGGGCGTGGTCAGGATTACGTGAGAGCTCAAAAGACTGCAAAAAGATAGATTTCTACAAGTCTTATTGTGCAAAAGTATCTTGTCCATTAGGTAAGAGTCACACCTCAAGGAAATACCTTGTAAATCAAAAAGCCTTATCTTCAAGAAGTACCTTACCAAATCTTAGGTCCCTTTTCTTAGGCACTAACTCTTCTTAAAACCCCTATTTCTTTAAGAGAACTTAGAAAGAATGAAATGAATATTTTTACTACCAAAAGCCTTATAATTATCTCAAATGATTAGTGGAAAAATTAAAAATAGCTATGCAAAATTAGGACAAGGGCAATAGTGAAGTCTATAAATAGTCTCATATGGTAAGAGAACAAGGTATACATCTCCATTGTTCACTCTCCTCTCCACTTTCTATTACAATTGAGTGCTTCTTCTCCAAGTGAGTTGACTCGAATATCGGAGGATAACTGTCAAGGAAAGAGTTTTGCCAAATTGCTCATGACTAAGTATTCTACAACCCCCTAATAATCGCATCCATTGTGAGGGCTCATTTAAATAACCAGGCTTAAACAACTCTTATTTTAGTTCTTAGAAGACCAAAATAGCACCTAAGGCAAAATAACTTTAGGAGAATGTCGAATCTTAGCTCCAAAGAGACGATCACCTGCCTCCTTTGCCTTTCTTAACTTGTTCCTAAAGATCACTTTGAAATGTCCAAAGAATACGTTATCCCCAACCATACCACCATCCTTCCTCTGCCACAATAGGAACATGATCAAGGACTCAAGCTAGGTCAAACAATAAACCATCAATCTCCATTGATAATGCCATTATATATTCAACTCCCTTATCACATCATAATTTGAAGCTTGCCCCAACAAAATCTTCAAAATAAAAAAAAATTCATATCCAACTCACCTAGCACTCCATGGCTAGAGACTTAGCGAACCTAACATCATAGATCCACATCACGGCCACTCGTGTCTCATATAGCAATGAAAATACTCTATGTGCCAAGCTTGAAGAAATTCCATATTTCTATGTAATTTATAAGAGGTGAGTATTGCCTTGCTAACTTTGACCATAATTGTGTAGTATTTGCACTTTAGTATTGATTGTTGTGCCACTTTAACAATGCTAGCCAAATAAGGAATAGTAGGTAGTCTTCCAAAAGAAGGTTGGGAAGATTTATATACCCACTTAGATGTAGAGAATCCAAAATAATCCTTATAGATTTTATCACTCCACATCCCTTTGCCTTGGGAGCCATCATCTCTCTCTCAAAACCTCTGATGATAAATCAAACACAAAAAAACACTTTAGTAGGCCCATTATTCTTGATCTCATCTTTCTACCTCCCAACCACAAAAAAATGGGGACCTATTTCACTCTCAATGTGATTAATCAAAGTCTAGTTTATGTCAAGGTCCTCCAAGGATCTTGTCATGCCAAGATTCGCACCACCAATGGCCTTCAACCCACCTCCAAGGATTGTCATCTCTCAAGCATCATAAAACTAACCACTATCATTAATGCATAATCAACAAATTATGAAACCCAATCCAATCACTTTAATATCACTTATGAAGCTATCACAATTGGCATTTCTGCTTTATAGCTATTATCTCAAAGGAAAAATATTCAAGATCCAAGAATACATCAAGAAAGCAAGAAATCATGAATGAGTTTCAAATAACTTGCTAGTCTACAAGACCATTTATACCACTTTTGACTATTTTAACCTTCCTACAAATGGTCTCAAACAATCGAAACTATAACTTCATCTAAATGAGAATTTACATGAAAATTATACCAATAAACTATGATAATATAGTTTTATCACTACATCAATGTTAGGATTTTCTTCTCATATAGGTTTGAAAATATTTTGTTAGCTCAGATCTCCCACTTTAAGTGTGATTCGACCAAATCAACTTGGATCACATCTAAATAGGAGATTATCAAAATATCAAGTGACATAAATTAATCTCAAATTGGATAATTAATTAAATAATGCTCTATATAGAAAGTAGATTGATGAATAACGTTTAAGTTTTTGGGTTATTATGGTATGTATCCTACTTTGTTGACTAAATTGGATTCTCTTGGACTCTCCTTGTGAAGATAATCTATGCAATTTCTATTTTTTGGTGAACTCCTTAACACTTAAGAGTTCACTAAAATATTTATCAAATTCAAATAAGGCATGTAACTCCAACTAACAAAACCAAAGAAGCACTGAAGGACCATTTGTCCATTGCATTAATTCTATGTCAAGCATCCTATTCCAATTCCAATAAAAAATAAAATGATAACTTAAGCAACATCGTCTATCATATACTCCAACTTTATAAAATAAAAAAATAGGAAATTAAAAATCCAAAGGTAAAAAACAAAAGCAAGTTGTAAAGAATAAGACTTGAGGATAGTGCCTTGGTGGAGAAGATGATGTCATCTTTGGAAAATATGAAAGCCTTGGTGATATCGCTAAGAGAACATCGAGAAGTGAGGTTTGCAAAATGGATTTTAAAGGAGGAGGTAAGAAGAGGGCTTGGATGTGATGGTTCTGTTCACTATTACTATTGATGGAGAAGAGAAGTATGTTGAAAAGCTTTTGAGGAGGAAAAGGAGGTGAAGGAACTAAAGCAATCCTGAAAAGCAAATTATTTTCTAGAAGTAATATAGAAAGATTTTTTTATTACAACTATTTCAATACAAACTTTAAATATTAATAATATAATTAATGAAAATATTCACCTCGGCCTTTATCTAGATGTCTAAACATTTTGGAGGATCAACACAACTTCTTCCTGGGCATTTTTAATAGCCATTCTTATGAGTTTATTTGTACAAAACCATCTAAATCTAACTTAGATCACTTTAGAATAAAAATTGTTAAAGTTTTGGCTTACATTTTAACTTAAAATAAGAGGAATTTCATATTGTTTTAAATTGTAAATAGCATCAATATCAAAGTTTCAAAGCTTTTTTGTTTAGGCACTTTGTAATGACCCTAACATGTTCTTCTTCATACGTAGTGATTATTATATAGTGATATGCTGTGTTAGAGAACAAAAAAAGTGATAGAATATGTAAGGTTGAGAGAAAACTCATACAATAAAATATCAAAATAATCCATTTAAATAAGTAGAATGCAACTATTAAACACCTATTTTTATGTCACTATTAACTAAAACCTAGAGACTAGAGTCACTACTAACTGAAACCTAGAGAGTAGGACCACTAACTATCATTGTATGCCTTATTCAATGCTTGAGAATTGGGATTAGTGAGGATGTCAGCCACTTGATTTACAAACTTACAATATAACAACTCAATCTCCCCTTTGTCAGCTTGATCTCTTAGAAAATGAAAATGTGTGTTGATATACTTGCTTCATCCATGTGTGATTTTACTTCACATGTTAAGAGTGCAACAATGGACTGCTTCTTTAATGACCATGAACAAGCAATGGTTCTAAAGTTAAAACAATACCTAGAAGTACTTTTACAGTTGTTGAGTTTGGATGTCTCAAACTCGGGTTGGAGTTTGAGTTAAAATAAAAATTCAAAGTTGAATTTAGATTTATGATTAATTTTGAATACTTATTATATAATATTAAGAATTATAATTACAGTAAATCTCAGACTCAATAAGGGCCTATAAATATTCTAGTAATACATCGAGTTTAGATGTAGTGCAATGCTGAGATTGAACTAGAGAAAAATAAAGAGAGAGGAATAGAGAGAATAGAGAGAAGAAAAGAAGAAAAAGTGTCAGCTCTCATGTGTAGATCTTTTTAGTGCTTCTCGGTGGTCTTTCGTGGTGGTTCTTCGTAATGTTCTCTTAGAAATTCTCTTTAAAGGTAGAGGCATTGCCAAGACTTGGTTAAGAGTTTAGTTGAATAAGAAAGAATGAAATCTTTCTTGTAGACTCTTGTAAAGCCTTTTAATAATAAATCTCTCGCTATCCCCATGGATATAACCCAATTTTAGGTGAATCATGTATATCGTTGTGTCTCTTCTTGTTATATTTATCTATCTTGCATTACTTCTCATTTCTTATATTGTTTAAAAATAAGATAATTCATGAACTTTCTACTAGGAATCCTACTAATTGGTATCAAAATTTAAAAGCAAACAACTAAGATAATAAAGTATTTATTTGAGATAGAGAAGTTTGATGGTAAGATAAATTTTACTTAATGGCAAAAGAAGATGAAGGCACTTCTTATTTATCAAGATCTGCAAAAGACATTAAATGATAAAGAAAAAAGCCAACCAAGATAAGTGATGAAGACTGAGTAATATTGAGATTGGTGAAGGATTGGTGGCTCACAAAATAGAAAAATCAAGAGAACGTGGAGAAGGCAAGTAACAATTTAAATCAAAATCGAAGGTAAATGTACAATATTATTCGTGTATGAAGTTTGATCACATCAGGTGAAATTGTCTGAATCATAGAAAGATAGTCTTCAAATATGGCAACAGTAGTGGCATATAATACTTTTAAAAATAATGCGAACAAAGACGTTCTTGCAGTATCTATAGAAATCGGCACTTCTGGTGAGTGAATTTTATATTTTGGTAGTTCTTACTATATTTACCCTAGGAAGAATTGGTTTATTTCTTATAAGGAGAATAAGAAAAAAGATACTATTTGGTTGAGCGATAATTTGATCGGTGAGATTATCGGAGTGTGAATAGTCTAAATTTAGATGTTTGATAGAGTAGTTCATATTTTTACTAGGCTGAGGCATGTCCTCAAGATGTGAAAAAATCTAATTTTACTTAGTTAACTAGACTCAAAAGGCTATAATTATTCAGTGAGAGATGGCGTTATGAAAGTGACACATAGTATTAGGATCCTAATGAAAAGAGAGAAGTGAAGCAATATTTATTAATTGGTAGGGAACACCATTGTAGATGGAGTTTAGATGGCTACAATAGTGAAGAGGAAGCATGATACTTACAGTGATTTAACGGGCGATAGATATTCTTTCCTAGTTTCTTTTGCTATGGCAATAGATATAGGTCTTCTGAAAGACTTTCAAAAGTACAAAACTATAGGCAGGAAGAGTGAATTCGAAGTTGTCTCATGTTTGTATCTTGTGATTAGCTAAATAGGCTAGTATTCTAAGGGGAGGGCTAAATGAGAGATGATAGTTGAAGCTTCATGATGGTGGAATGCCCGAGCTCAAGCCAAGATCAAGATTATTGAGCTTGGATATCTTGAATTCAGATTAGAGTTTGAGATAAAGTAGGAATCCAAAGTTAAATTTGGATTTATGATTATTTGGAATACTTATTATGTAATACTAGGAGTTATAATTAGAGTAAACGCAGACTTAATAAGAGCCTATAAATATTCTAGTAATACATAGGGTTTAGATATAGTGTAGTGTTGAGGTTGAACTAAAAAGAAATAAAGAGATAGTAATAGAGAGAAGAGAAGGAGAAAGAGTGTTGGCTCTCGTATGTAAATCTTTCTAGTGCTTGTTAGTGGTCTCTCATGGTGGTTCCTCATGGTGTTCTCTTGGAGATTCTCTCTAAAGATGGAGGTATTGTTGAGGCTTGGTAAAGAGTTTAGTTAAATAAAAAAGAGTGAAGTCTTTTTTATAGACTCTTGTAAAGCCTTTTGATCGTGAATATCTTGCTCCCTCCATGAATGTAACTCAATTTTAGGTGAACCATGTACATGATTGTGTCTCGTCTCATTATCTTTTTCTATGTCATTTAACTTTTCGTTTCTTGTATTATTTAAGAACAAGGTGATTTGTAAACCTTTTACTGTGAATTCTAAAATACAATCATCTAAATATCTACCCCAATGACCATTAAAATAGCCTACAAGTGCATAATTGTTAGATGAAGAACAAAGCAAACCATGATCAGAGGTGCCCTTTATGTATCACATGATTCTCTCGGGAACTTGCATATGAGATTGGCAAGGAGATTCTAGAAACTTGCTAATTAATCCAACTCCATAGGTGATGTTAGGCCTTGTGCATATGAGCTATCTCAAACTTTCAACAATATGTTTGAAGTAGGTGGGATCAACATATGCTTCATCACCTTCTTTGGATAGTTGTGTTCCAACTATCATAGGAGTTCTCATAGGATTATAATTATGCATATGAAACTTATTTAATAGTTAAGT
Organism: Trichopus zeylanicus subsp. travancoricus; assembly: GCA_005019695.1. Taxonomy (NCBI): domain Eukaryota; kingdom Viridiplantae; phylum Streptophyta; class Magnoliopsida; order Dioscoreales; family Dioscoreaceae; genus Trichopus; species Trichopus zeylanicus. Next base: position 212,161 of record RXID01015021.1, read on the forward strand.
AGCATACCTCTTTTGACATATTAAAATTCCATCTTCACTTTGAACTACTTCTTTGTCAAGACAATATGACATTAGGCCAAGATTTATCATTTCAAACTCATGCATCATAGATTTTTTAAATATTTAATTATTTTGGGATTACTGCCTATAAAGATCAAGTCATCAACATCAAAATATAGCAATAATATATTGCCAAAATCATTAATCTTCACATATAGAGCATGCCCAAATGGGCACTTTTGGAATCCAATCTTATGGAAAAAAGGGTCATTGTGCTTGTTTCAAACTCTTCTTGTTATAGGTTGTACAGTGTTTTCTTTGATTTATACACTTTATCTTCATTCCTCTTTTTCATAAAACCTAGTGGTTGTTTAACAAAAACTTTTTCTTCAAGTGAGTCATTGAGAAAGGCTGACTTCATATCCATTTGATGGATTTTCCAATAGTTCTATGTAGCCAAAGCAATTCTGAGTCTAATACTTTCAATTTGAGCAACTGGAGAAAATACCTCTTAATAGTCATAGCTAGGTCATTGCTTAAATCCCTTTGCCACCAATCTTGCTTTTATGCCTCTCCACTTCACCATTTGAGTTCATGTTTTTCTTGAAAACCCACTTTACATTATGTGCCTTGTGACCTCATGGGATGTTAGTAAACTCCCATGAGTTATTTCTTTTGATTGCCTTTATTTCTTCATTCATGGCATTCACCCATTTGGAATCTTGAATCGCCTCCTCCAATGTCATAGGCTGCCAATCTGCACATGTAACAAAGTGCACCAAATCCCCATCATCATCAAAAGCATTGTAAAGGATTACTTAAGAATCTTGCAAGGTCATATTGTTGGCGATGTCTCATTAGCCTTCCAATTTCTACAAGAGTTTGTGGCATAGTTTTTCTTGAGTATAAATTGGTGAAACTTCTTCATTTATGGTGGAAAATGCAATTTGAGAACCTTTATCTTCAAGAATGAACATGGGATGTCTTCAATAGTCATTTTGCATATCCACATTCCATCTCCAAGCTTCATCTGCAACAAAGGTCACATCTCTACTTATAATCACCTTTCTTATCATGGGATTGAACAACTTGTACTCACCACACATGTAGCCAACAAAGATAGTCTTCTCTCGTTGATCATCTAGCTTTGTCCTTGTTTCTACTAGAACATGAGCATAGGCAATGGAACCAAACACCTTGAGATGCTTCACACTGAGCTTGAAACCACTCCATGCTTCTGCAAGGGTGATATTTTGGACACTCTTTATTGGAGATTTGTTTAACAAGTAAATAGAACACGAGACAACTTCATTACAAAATGAATTTGGCACCCCTTTGGCCTTTAGCATGCTCCTCGTCATATGCATTATGGATCTATTCTTTTGTTTGGCAACTCCATTGTGTTGTGGAGTGTAGAGAAATGTAATTTCATGCTTTATTCCCTATTCTTCACAATACTCATCAAACTCATCAGAAGTATACTCACCACCACCATATCTTTATAGAATTTAAATAGGATAACCACTTTGTCTTTCAACATGAGTCTTGAATTTTTTAAAATAAACAAAAACTTCAGACTTTCTTTGTAGAAAATAGACCTAAATTTTTCTGGTAAGGTCATCAGTAAAGGAAAGAAAGTACCTTTGATTTGTTTCTCCACCTTCATCTTTTGAAGAAACTCGGCTTTGGCATGCTTGCTCTATTGACTTCTTGATGTGCTTCTCATTCATGTGTTCTTCACAGGCTTGCAACCTGCCAAATAATTTATCAACAATCATTTCTGATAGGTAATGGGATTCTTCTATTGCCACCATGATATGCTCAAATCCAAGTGTGGGAGTCTGTAAGATCTTCTCCACTTTGGGCCTAACCTTATGCTCCTCTCCATAGGTTTTCGTTTGATTTTTCAAAGTAAGAACTTGACTTATATAATCAATAATAGTTTTAGAGGATTTCATTTGTAGAAGTTTATATTGACATCTTAAGGTTTGGAGTCTCACCTTTTTAACATTGTTTGCTCATTTGAACGATGTCATTACGGTGTCCTAGGCTTGCGTTAACGATGCTATTCTTATGATCTTTTCAAAGACTTCATTATTCACTCCTTGATGAATAAAACATAATGCCTTCTTATCCTTCTTCTTGATCTCAAGGTGGGCATCCCCTTTGTGCTTCGGTTGCATTCTCAACAAGACTTGGAACTCCATTTTCCATGATATCTAGCAATTTGTGGTAATCATAAAGTACTCTAATTTGGACACTACACCTATTATAATTTTCTCCATCCAAGATGGGAATTGAAAGGTTGACTGAGCCATTCATGACAATGGATCTAATACCACTATTAGAGTACAAAAAAGCCATAGAATATATAAGGTTGAGAGAAAAATAGCTTTTATTTCTGATGATGATGGAATAAAAACCCATACAATAAAACATCAAAATGGCCCAGTTAAATAAGTAGAATACAACTGCTAAGATCATTTTTTTATGTCACTAATCACTGAAACCTAGAGACTGGGGTCACTAAGTACAATTGTATGTATGACTTATTCAATGCTTGAGAATGAGAATTAACACCAACATGTTGTTAACTGTATCAATAGATGCCATCACTCACCAACCTACCGGTGCCATTGAATTTTGATGGATTCACAACGGAGTTGGAGTAGCAAACAATGAGGTTGTGTAATGAAGAAATTCTATATTAGGTCAAGAGTATGATGACATGCACAAAATTTGAGAGAGGAACAAAAAGCAAGACAACATGCACATATTGATGTGATTCAATCTACAATCAACAATGGAGCAAAGATTTCCAATGATACCCCGAAATAGATATACAAAGGCATTATTAGTGAATCACATTCCCCTAATCATTCATTACATCATAACTCGATATTTTCTCTCCCATGATAAAAATTGAGAAACTTTTCAATCTGATTTTTCTTCAAATTTCTCAAGTCTTTAATGCACTTGGACCATGGAATTCAAGTGACAATCAACATTATGGTTCATCCAGCTCAAGACCAAGGTGAGAGCAACTTCACAGCCGCTGTACAGTCAAGCATATAGGAGAATCTCGCCATGCCATATACAATTGCAACAATCCTAAGTTCCTTCAACATGAGTTGAACTCTTGAGTTTCTTAACATCAACTCAAGAAAATCATCTTTTCACTTGCCCGATTCACACTTTTGATGGTTGTTAGGTGGCAGCACAAAACCAACCATCTCATGTGAACCAAAGCAATTTTATTGATTTACAAACAGCACAACAACAAGCATTACAAATATTCACCTTTGAAATTAGGTGCTGCTCTTGTCTGCATTGGGGATTCCTTTTGTAGGCAAGACACCTTTCAATGATCTCACGGTCATTTTTGAGGATGGCATCGGTTCTTCAAGAAGCTCTAATGAAGGTCATGTGCTTTAGTGAAGCAGCACAACGACAACAACAACAATACCAAATCCTACTCAAACTGCCATTTTGAGATCCAGTGGAAATATATAATGAGCTTTGGCGCCACCTCCTACAAGTGATGTTTTAACCTGTTTTTGGTTGAATCATTTATAAGGCTTGAAATATGAATAGTCGACTAGAATCTATTGATATTATTGATAGAAATTGAAGTTCAATTTTTTTTCTTTCAATCACCAAATCCATTGCAAGCTTAATAATCTTGTAGATCTTTCTAAATGTGTTTGCTCTTATCCTAGATTTTATGGTGAGTGTAAACTTTGCTATCTACTATTACTTGGTCATCAATGCTTTGTGCAATGCTAAATCTAGTCTACAATGGACTACATGTGATGCTTTTTCCTTACCTTTAGTTGTGTTAGTTATATTCAAAATTCTCATAGATATCACCAAAAAAAAAAACCCTTAGTACTAGTATTTTGATCTTAACAAAGAAATTATTAATATCTATATTGATTACTAGTTTTTCTAGTACATGAGAAGATGGAATTACAACACAATATCTGTTATGGAATGGGATGAACATTTGATATAAAGCATGAAAAATATTTCTAATGAGTGCCTCAGAGTTTAAGAATCTTTTCATAAAAAATAATAAATCAATAGACAAAAATAGGATGTAACTAAGGATTGTGATGAATGATAGCTCACCATGTACAGCATTTGAATTCAATGGAATCCCCAATAATAACTCGCTCGTGTTACTCATCAATTATGAAGCTTCCTTGGGAAAAACAAAAAATCTATTATTGTATGATAGTATAATCTTCCTATTTCATGTGCATACCATACAAACACCATTTCAATTTGGTTCACTACATGGTGATTGCACATCTCACCAATTTGATATGCACTAGTAAAGGGGTTGGATATGATCCATAGGCAATGGAGATTTAGGCTACTAAGGCTTTTGAAGAATAGTTGCAACAAAATAATGGAGATGGAGGCTACAAGGCTTTTGAGAAATAGTTTTAGCAAAGCAATAGAGGTAGGGGCTGCAGGATTTTTAAAGAATTGTTGCAACAATTTGAAGGTGGGCAAAAACAGAGGAATGGTGTAGAAAGAAGAGAAAAGTACTACCAAATTTATAGAGAACATTGTTCAAGGGATGAGGACATATAATGAACAATTTCTAATATTAGATGAATGATGTATTTAATTTGTCATATTAAAATTCATTGAATCTTATCTATTAGTGTTAATCAAATGTCCAGAATTCATCAATATTATTAATTGGTAAATAGAAATAATGGGCAGACAATCAATTCAACAAGTAAAATTTCTTGTTTTTAGAATTTATCAAAATAGGTAAAACAAAGATGTCTAATTTGAGTTTTAGTTCGATTTTGAGTTTGGGCAAATGGTTTAGCGGAAGAGTCAAAAACAAATCATCTCGTTAGCCAATCAAGAGCCCTATACCTCGCAAAAGTACCTCAAAGCTATCAAAAGTCCTAACTCTCCCTAGTTAAGAGCACTATCTCAAAAAAGTACCTCACTATCTAATGAGAGCTCTACCTAGCAATAAACACTTAGCAACCAATCAAGCCCTATCTCACTAACTAATCATGATCTTTACCTTGAAGGAGTACCAAGCTAGTTAGTCTAGAACCCTACCTCACATATACTTCGCCGACCAATCAAGAGTTTTATCTTACAAAAGTAGCTCATTAACCAATAAAAAGTCTTTCCTCGTATAACTATCTCATAAATAAGTCAAAACTGCCACTTTAAGGAAATACCTTTCAAGTCAATTAAAAGCCTTATCTCCTAAAAATTTGCCAAATCTCATATCCTTTTTCTCATGTAGTACCACTTCTTGAAATCCCTCTATGAGGTGACAATTCTCAAAGAGAACTTGAGAAGTCGGAAAGGAATATTTTCCTTGCCAAAAGCCTCATAATTTTCACAAATGATTCGTGAGAAAATCAGAGATATATATGCAAAATTAGCACATAATAGAATCAATTACCATAAAATATTTAAATAGCACCATATGGTAAGAGAGTTTGGTATTCATCTCCATCACTTTAGCTCTCCTCTTCACTCTCTATTCCGATTGAGTGCTTCTCCAAGTGGACTAACTATGTAGCTCTCCTTAGAAATTTTTGTTGTTAGAGTATGATGTGTTGATCTTGATTGTGTTCAATCTAGGACCCAACAACATTCACACATGCTTTGAGATTCATATGCTTAGCCTATTAAACATGTGATGTCTCTAGAAAAGTTGAATGGAGCAAATAATTTGCTATGGCCACATGGGACTCCTCTTCAGTAAATGTGTATGTACCTACCATAGCATCCTCTTGTTCATCTTCACATGCACCTAAAAATAAGAAAATCTCATTATCTTACCATTTACATTTAGATTTTGATAATGATCAAACTAATATTTAGTAAATTTCTTAAGTTATGGTAAGCTTCAAAATTTGCAATGATCATCTAAGCTCGTGAAAGATTAAGTCTCAAGATTAAAGCTTGAAAATAAAGAATCAAAGTTAAAGATGATGATAATTTGAATATAAAGCTTAAAGATCAAGTTGGGAGCTTAAAAAATATTCAACATGCAAGATCAACTCCAAGCTCATAGGTTTGATTTTTCATTTTATGTTAAGTTGAGAACTCTATAGTTAATTTATTTGAATTTTTGGGCTAACATTTCATTTAGCTTGGATATGCCTTCATCAGTCTATCTTACCTTTATCCAATTAAAATTGAAGTTGTACCAAATAGCCAAAATTGTAAAAAAATTTTAGCAAGTTTTTCTATCAAGTGGTCACCCAAACTTGATAGTTTAAGTACTTGAAGTCATGTTTGGATGCCCTAACTCATATGTTCGAGTGTCCTAACCCAAGAAAATTAGTATTCTAATTCTACAAAACTTTGGTAATCCAAACAGAGAATTTAGTTGTCCGAACTTAGAATTTGGTCACCGAATATGTAGTTTGGATGTCAAAAAATGAGAAGAAAAAACTAACGGGTAATTTTTTTACCATTAGAGTGGATTTGGTCGCAAGTTTCAAGTGCCTAAACCTAGCAAAAATAGTAAGGGGTGATTCTCAATAACTAGAGTGTTTTTTCCAATGATTATATAAAAACTTAAAATTTCTTTTCTCATTGAGAGAACTAGATTTTTATATTCTTTGAGCAAGATCCACCCTCCCAAATCTTCCTAGCCTCAATAAGAATTAAATAGGCATTGACTTTCAAATCCTTACATGTCCTTGTACTTAAATATTATTATTGTAACTCTTCTAGGTTGTTAAGAAAAGATTAAATGTTCTTCTAAGTTTTAAGAGAGTGGTGAAAATACATATTCCTTATTTTATAAGGAGTGGCCGATTCATTCCAGTGTGGAGCAACACTTACCCTTTGTGAGGTGATATAAGGGTATGACTTCACTCAAATGAAATGACAACTCTAGTCAAAAGTTTAAGTCTTTTGGATTGAGACAAAGGGCTACGGAGTTAGCGTAGTTGGTCATTGAATCACTCAAATCAGTTTGCACTCTCTCTATTTTTCTATTTATTTTATAAACTTAAATTTGATATTAATTAGAAATTATCTTATATATAAGTGTAGATTAATTATTCTTAAGCTTCGGAGCAAGGTGTGCATGTGAGAAGCGAGATTCAGGAGTTCGCCAAAGAGGGGCCAAAGGTTTGTGGATTGCCTAGTCCATCACCATGGGGAATCGATTTAAGGAGTTTTCAGCCGGTCGAGCACCTGGTTTCAAGGCTTGGAGTTGCAGGAGCTTGGGGCCAGTGGTAGGCATGGGACCAAGGGTGGAGCAATAGCAGGGTCTTGCGGGCAAGAGAGGAAAGCGCATAGGGCAACTAGGGAAAGAAAGAACAGAAAAAGGCAAGTAGGAATTTTTCTGACCGTTCTCACTCTTCGATTCTCATTGATGATTCTCTGATTATCTTCCTCAATGATATTCTACCTGATCTCTCCTCTTCTATTCTATGTCATTGTTCCTATCCTAATCCCCTTTTTTTCTCTGGCTGCAGGTTCTCATCAAGATCAAATCTTTAATCGGTTCATTTTTTGTAATGTTCAAAATCATTATTGTAATTGGATTAGATTTTCAAATATTATGATTATAATCTTCTTTGATTGGGATTTATTTTCTTGACAAAAAAATTCAAATTTTGTATTATTTTGGGATGCTGACATTTTAAGAGGATTATTTACAAATTTTTCAAAAAAATTAGACCAAAACGTGATTTTGTAATCTCCAAAGGTTTTTCTGCAAAAAGGACATATTTATAAAATTTTAGGGCTCTTTTTGAATAAGATTTGAACTTATTTATAAATAAAAAATTTTGATTTATTTGTAAAAGTCAGAAACTTCAAAAGTTTATTTGTGAAAGTTAGAAATTTCAGAAATTTATTTACGAAAATAAAATTTTGAGGAGTTTATTCACAAACCCTAAATTTTGCAGTGAATAATTTGAAATTTTAAAACTTTCAAGGGCTTTTTCACAAAGTTTTTGTCCCAAGGACCTATTCGTTAAAAAAGCTTGACCAAGGGCCCATTTGTAAAATGTGTTTGGCTCATGAGCCTATTTGCAAAAAATTTTATAATTTTCATGCTGACCCATACATTTGATGAATTTGGGCCCAATCTTGATCCAAATATCCTTCCCATTTAGTTTACTTTAATTTGAGCCCAAATTTTTCAATGATTTAAGTCTAAATTAAACTTAATTTTTGTTCGAATTTGATCATAATTTTGATCTAATTGAGGCTCACATTTGAATCACAATTCAGTGACATTAAATTCTATATTTTGATTAAATTTTGATTAAATTTAATTTTTGATCAAAATTAACTCTTACAAATGCACCCTGGAATCCACTTTGTGAGTTTTCTCAATAAGGGGAGTGAATGGGAACAAACTCCCCTAGTTCTCATCCTTTGCATCAATGCCTTAGGAGTTGATCATGTGAGTTTGATCACTATGCAGAGTGGCCTTGAATCACTACAGAGAGTGGATTTAAACTGCCACATTGAGTGGATTTGATTTTGCCCAATGAAAGTGGATTTGAATTTCCACGTGAAAGTAGACTCGGTTTACTATATTGAGCAGGCTTGAATTGCCACAATGAGTAGACTTGGTTTATCACAAGCAGTGAACTTGGTTTACTACAAAAAATGGACATGAATTGCCATAATGAGTGAATTTAATTTGTCATGTAGAAGTAAACTTAAGTTGTCATGTGAAAATAGATATACTTTGCCACATGAGTGGACTTGGTTATCACGTAAAAGCAAACTTGGTTTGCCAGGTGAAAATAGATTTGATTTGTCACATAGAAGTGAACTTAATTTGCCGCATATAAATAGACTTAGTTTGCCACCACAAAATGAATAGGGTTTTGTGTCTATGTTTCGCATCGAGAAACATAGAGTGTATGTTTCACCAAACATTTTCTTTTTAGAAAGTCGGATGTTCTGTCGTAAACAAATATAGATACATTTTATTTTTGTTGCCCTCGAAGCTTAAACATAATATCTTTTGAGGAATCGGCCATTGATCAGGAGCATAGGCTTCTCCCTCTAATCATTGACAAGTTGGTAAGATCCTCATTCAAATATCCTTTCAATGATATAAGAGTCTTCCTAATTAGGCTCGAACTTGTCTTTTTGTTTCAATTTAGGATCTTAGGTCTTCTCAGTACTAAAACTATTTCTCCCTTCTGAAGGGTCCTAAGCCGAGCCATCTTATTGTAAGCCCTAGACATTTATGCTCGATATATTTTCAAATTTTGCTGGGTCCCGAGCCTTGTTTCGTCCAAGGAACCTAGCTCGTCAAGGCAAAGATGAATGTTACCTTCTCTTGTGATTTCTTCTTACAAGGAAATCCTTAGAGAGGGGATTTGCACTTTCAATGGCAAGATTATCTAGTCTTAAACACCAATGCATATGGAATTGTTTAGGTAGGGGTTTGATATACAGTGTGATAGGCTCACAGTTCCTTAGCAAGTTTTTAGTACCACTCTTTCTTGTTTCTGGCAATAAATTTCTTCAAGATTGTGGAAAGAGTCTTGTTGAATGCCTTAGTGATCCCATTGTCTCTCACATTATAAATGGATTAACATCTCTAATCTATCTTGTAATGATACGTGAATCGCCCTACCTTAAAACTTCTGATGAATAGTCCATTATCAAAAGTGATCCTTTGAGGAATACTGAATCGCTATAAGATATTTTCTTGAAAGAAGTGAATAATAATATTTACTTTTACCTCTTTCAATGGAATCGCTTTAGCCCACTAAGAAAAATAATCAATTTCTACAATACGAAGTGGTGGCCTCTAGAAGAAGATGGTTCGATTTGGCTGATGATATATATATACCTCATACCTCGAATGGTCATGAGAACACTATTGGATGTAAAATATTTAGGCGTTGATGGATGAAGTCACCATGAATATGGCATATATAACATCTTCTCGCATATTCAATGCAATCTCCCACCACCGTAAGCCAATAGTAACCCATACACTTAATCTCCATCATCATTTTTAGGCCCAATTGATGAGCCTCACAGACCCAAGAATGCACCTCATACATAACTTCTTTGACCTCTTTATCTGAGAGATAGCGCAAAAATAGTTGATCAAATGACCTTCCATAAAGAGTGTCATTGATAAGTAAAAAGTGTGCGGCTCTCTTTCTGAGTTGTGTTTGCTCAGATTTATTTTCTAGGAGTTCTCCACTTTTAAGGTAGTTGGTGAATGGTGTTTTCCAATTTGTGGTCTCTTCTACTAGTTTAGATTTAGTTCTTTTGTGATTGATGCTGAAGACTGAACTCATCACTTGTCTATTAAGGACTGTGATTAGAATTTCTCTTTGATTAGAGTCATTCAATGTCTTGGCTAGTTTAGCTAAGGAGTCAGCTTTTGCATTGATGGACCAATGAACCTCAGTTATTTGAACATGTGGGATTTGCCTTATAAACTCTTGAGCCTTTTCATGGTATTTCAAGTGCTCTGATTTATGGACTTTATATTCATCTTAGACTTGGCTAATAACCAGTTGTCAATCATCAAAAATATGTAAGCATGATATTTTCATATCGAGAGTCATTTCTAACCTTGCAATTAAGGCTTCGTATTTAACTTCATTATTTGTGCATGGTTTTTGAAAGGAAATAGAAGTATCATAAATGCCCCCCATTCAAAGTGACATAAATAAGTCCAGTGCTTACTTTGATTTGCTGAAGCTTTGGTCTAATCCTTGGTTTGATAAATGATGCTCTATCAAAGTATAACTTCCATTAAGGTTCTCCTTTTTTAACTAAAAGGATTTCTTTATCAGGGAGCTTATAACTCAGAGGAGAATCATCCAGTGTTGAATGAGCTGTGAGAAAATCGGTGAGGACTTGCCCTTTGACCATTTTTTGGAGAGTGAATTTGATATCATATTCCATGAGAATTAGAGCCAACTTTGCTAGTCTCCCAATAAGTACAAACCTAGTCATCAGGTACTTTATGATATCAATATTTCATATTAAAATGACTTGATAAGAAAGCAAATAATACTTTAGCTACTTGACCGTGAATATGAACGCCCAACAATGCTTTTTGATAGGAAATAGTTACTTTCTACATCCACTAGCATTCTACTCAAATAGTAAAGTGTGTTTTCTTTATCCTCTTCATTATTCTAAGCTAGAATTGCCCTCAGGGATCCTTTCATCATTACCATGTAAAGGATAAGGGATTTATCGGGTAGAGGTGCTACCAAGACTAGCGACTTTAGAAGATATTATTTAATATCTTTAAAGGCATGTTGGCAGTCTTGATCTCAAATAAATAGAATATCCTTCTTCATCAACTTCAAAAAAGGCTTGCATTTTTTAGAGAGGTTTGAAATAAATATTCTTATATATGTGAGTTGGCCTTAGAATGACCTCAATTATCTTAAATTATTGGGTGATGGCATATCCAAGATAATTTTGATCTTAGATGGATAAATTTTAATTTCTCGATGTTTGACAATAAAGCCAAGAAATTTTTCTAATAATACCCAGAAAACACACCTGATAGGATTTATTTTTAAGTTATATTTTCTAAGGTGGTCGAATGCCACTCTTAGGTCTTGGATATGCCTATTTTTGGACTTAGTTTTAACTAACAAGACATCTACAAGATATTCCACTAACTGGTGCATGAGGTCATCAAATATTTGAGTCATGGTCCTTTGATAAATGGTGCCTACATTTCTGAGCCTGAAAAGCATCACCTTACAGCAGTAAATGCCAATTAGTGTCCTGAATGCCATATGTTTCTCATCATCAAAATGCATTTTGATTTGATTATATCTTGAAAAACCATGCATGAAATAGAATATTTCAAAATTGGTCGTGTTATTAATCATGATTTCTATTATTAGAAATGAAAAATTATATTTTGGACATGCTTTATTCAAATCCCGATAGTCCACATAAATACGGATTTGGTTATTTCTTTTCTTAACTAGCATGATACTTCTCATCCAATTTGGGTATTTTTCTTCTCTGATGAAGCCTATTTTGATCAGTTTCTTCATTTCTTCTATCACCTTTTATTGTAGGTCGAGTTTCATCTTCCTAGGTGCTTGTTTAATAGGCAAAATCTCAAGATTGATGGCCAGTTTATAGACTACAACTTTAAGATCTAGTCTAGGCATCTCCTTATAGCTCTATACGAAGTAATTAATGTACTCCTAAGTCATTACTTTGATCTGGATTTGACTTTTCTGTAAAAGTTGAGTGCTAATGAAAGTCAGCTTAGGGTCCTCCTCTAAGCCTAAGTTGATCTCCATCAGTTCATTCACTGTGGCTTGTCCCCTATCCTTAAGTTCTGGTAGAGTTTCTTTTAGTTTGAGGATTATTTTATCACCAAGTGATTCATCATATCGAGTGAGGTTTGACGAAGGTTTGTCTAAGGGCATTTTGGCTACATCATGCCCCCTTTCTTTTGGTTCTAATAAAATTCTACCAAGAATGTTGTCTTCTTATGATATTTGAAAAGTCACAGCCACCTTGGTGCACATGTCATGGATATTAATGTTATTTGATCATCTTGAATATTAGAGAGAGGTCCAATAATGACCATAAAACACATCTAGGCATTTGGAGTAATGTAGTCTAGTCCTTTAGTGTTCTCATTTTCTTTTCCAAGGATATAAGCATATCCTTGGGGTATATCCCATAGATTCTTAAAGAAATGTCTCTGTCTCTTTGTTTATGAATGTCCATAACCAAATTTATTAATTATCTAACAGAGCTGATTTGAGAAATATTTAAATATAACTACCAGTTGATGATCATAATCATTCGCTAGATCTTCAGTCCCTAGGATTTCATGTATGCTTAGAGCACAAGGGATTGCCTTACAAAATAGTATTTTCTTTTCTCCTTTAGACCATGGAGAAATGAAGAAAGTTGCTAATTCTTCCATGATATTGATGCTCAACTTATCTAATAGCTTAAATAAGTCTTTTGAAACTTTAATAATAAAGAGAGATTTTCTGCCTAACCTCTGTCATCATCTTCATTAGAAGTATAACCACCCAAACAGACTTGTGGGGCTTCTTCATCTGAAGAAGCTAGGTCGGAATCACTTCCTAAGTGAGGACGAGAAAAGATCAGGCTAGCAATCATTTACTTTTTCTAACTGATAGGAGCAAACCTACTATTAGCATCAGATCTCTAATAGAATTTTGAATAATCATAATGTACCTTATGAATATCAAAAAGGTGTACATATCCATTAATTCGGTGTTGATGGCACTACTTTTTTTTTCATGTAGCCACAACCTCCCTAGTAATATTTTGTATGACGCATCAATATCGATCATATAAAACTTAACATCTATCATCATCTCGCCTACTTTCAGAGGGATGGTTATGACTCCCAGAGCTCTTTGACTATTCTAATTAAACCCTTGTATGGTTATAATATTGAACGATAGGTGACACATATCTACAATTAGAGCTCTTCGAGTTTAAAAAGTCATCAAATTGACTAAAGAACCTGGGTCAATCAGGATGTGATTAATCTTGATCTCATCGCTATTCCATATGAAATATAATGGTCTATTGTGATCTATTATTCCAAGTAACAGGTCATCATTTGTGAAGGTGATGGTGGGAGTTTGGTGTGCATACAAGGGCTCCTTCATCTTCTTTTCAGCAAAGTTTGCTTAATAGTTGGTCGAATTCTGTAATATGTCCACTAGTGTATTTCTGAGTTCTTGTGACATCATCAAAGTATCAAATAAACTCAGCATGGCAAAGATCTTCTTGAGGTAGACTACTATATTGTATTCTACCTTTTTAAGTATAGGTTCAACTTGCAAAGGCTCAATACTTTTATTTATCTTAATTTCCTTTTTCTTATCATTAGGGATATTCTTATCCCTAGGCATTGGAGCTTGTCTTAGAGGTAACACCTTTTCATCTTAGAGTTATACCTATTTTTCTCTCCTTAGTTGAAACATGACATTACAAGACCAATAAGGTTCATCTTCAGAATCAACCAAAATAGATAGAACAAAGACCAAGTTAACTCAAATGAACCTAAATTGATCAAACAGATGGATTGAAATCTAAATTAAGTTGGACTCAAAGTCTAATCAGGTTTAAGTTGGGTCAATTTGAAATCAAATTGAATCTGAATAGAACTAAGCTCAAGTCAAACCCTAATTAGGTTCAATTAAATCCAAACTAAAAGAGATAAACTCCAAGCCAAACTAGAATTAGGCTAGGCTGAGCCTGAATTGAAACCAAGTTGAATTAAATTAACTTAAACTTGAGCCAACGTCTAGCAAACTTGGACCCTATAAAGGTCCAACACTAGGTCAAACTCAACTCAAGCTAAATGAAATTGAACTTAGATCTGAGCCATATTAGTCTCGATAGAGTTAATTAAGTTCAAATCAAATTTCACTAGGTATGCTAAACTTTCGGCAATACTCTAAGGCTATGAACAAAGGGTGATGTCACCACCCTGACCTGAATCAGAATTTGTTCAAATAGAACTAAATAAGATCAAAATAAGTCTCGTTGGATGTACTACAAAAGCCTTTTGTAACACCTCAAAGCTATACCATAAGCCTTTAGTGATGCTACCAAACCAAAGAAATTAATCATTAATATGCTCAAAGCTATCTATCACACTTCAAACTTATACCCAACTACATAAATCGTTGGTGATACTACAAACCAAAGAAGTTAATCACCAACATGCTTAAAGCTATCAGTCATACTTTAAAGCTATACCCAACCCCCTTAAGTTGCTGGTGACGCTACCAAATCAAAGTTAAATACTAATATGCTTAAAGCTGTTGGTTACACTTTAAGCTAGTCAACCTCATAAGCAGTTGATAACACAGCCCTCAAAGCTAGTCAATCCCATAAGTAGTTGATGATGCAGTCATAAAACTAATCAACTCCAAAAATAGTTGGCAACAAACCCTTCAAGCTAGCCATCCTCAGAAGTAGTTGGTGACGGCCCTTCAAGCTAGTCAACCCCAAAAGCTGTTGACAATGCACCCCTCAAGCTAGTCAAATCTAAAAGTAATTGGCGATGCAGCCATTAAGCTAATTAACCCTTAAAGTAGTTGATGACACACCTTTCAAGCTAGCTAACATCAGAAGTAGTTGGTGATGCTTTCTTCAAGCTAATCAATCTCATAAATAATTGATAATGTATCTTTCAAGTTAGTCAATCCCAAAAAGTAGTTAGCGACATAGCCGTCAAGCTAATCAACCCTCGAAGCAGTTGATGATGCACCATTAAAGTGAGGCAACCCTAGAAACAGTTGAAAATATGCCCCTCAAAGTAGTTAACCCCAGAAGCTATTGGCAATGTGCACTTTTAAGCTAGTTAACCCCAGTAGTAATGAAGAATATGTACGCCCCAAGATAAACCATCCTCATAAGGACATGATCAATTGTGCATTTTTCTTAGTCAATGGTTACTATAAAAGTAGCTAAAGTTCATATCAAGTTCGTGACCATCTATAAGGTCATCCAGTTCAAGAAGGCACTTGTTACTACACTAACTAAATTTGTCATCATGCGAGACTATCCTGTTTCTCACCTTCTATTGAGGGAAAAGAGGCCCAATTTTATCATTCCTAATGAGAAGGGTTGTTTAGATAAAGAATTAGAAGTCATACTTCAACCAAAACGAATATCAGTCAACTAGAGGATAGGACTGAAGCAAAGCTCAGTCTTCAGTCGCTGTCACCTAGCTTCTCACAGGAGGCAATCAAAAGCAAATTTGGACACAGGCATCAATGAAGAAGATATCATCTTGACGGCCACAAGCAAAGAGAAAGTTACTAAAATTTTCAGCCAATTTGAGAATTCTACCCTTCAAACAAAGTCAGTTATTACTATCCTACCTCTAACTCCTTCACTCCATTAAACAATTTAGAGAAGGGTAGGAGTAAATCACAGAGGACACAGTCTTGCCTTAAAATTATGGTAAAATGGTGAATCACCAAATAAAATCACAAGAGTTACCTTAAAGCTATTACCTACACTATCAGAGTCATTTCTCATTATGACTTTGGGGGGGACGATAAGCCCCTACCCTAGCCGACCAAACATCAAAAGAAGGCTGCCCAAGTAAGGCTTGCTGATGAAGAAATCCAAGAGGAGAGGACCCTTATAGACCACTCCTTGCTATTATGCCAAAGAGAAGGTGTGGCGATCCACTCCGAGAGTAGACTCTTGAATTAGATAACTCAACTGATGGGAGAAGTTATCTTCAATCCAAAGCCTAAATCTAATCCTCAAAACATAGACCATCATATTTTTGATAGAAGCCTTAGTCATATCTGAAAATTCTAATTAAGAAGTGACTATTAAAATGTTACAAGAACAATTGAAATAGCAAGGCAAAGAGAAAGATGAAGCTCGAAAGAAAATCATGGAGTTGATGGAGATGATGCTACAAATGAGATAGAAGCTTGATAAGTTGGAATGATATCAATATCCATTCCAAGCAATAGAGGCAACAGAAGGTGCATCTCCCATAGATCAGATCTACGAAAATATAGGCCCTTCGCAAGCACCTCCTCCAATAAGGGATACTCAATTCCCAATTTTAGGAATTTTTGATAACATGGAACTCCCAGCATATATATAACAATAGGTACAATGAATGGTAGCTACATAGTTAAAGCAAGAAAGTGAGACAGGTAAGATAAATAATGCTAACAAACCATACCCTAGTTATCACAACCGAATGTCATATCCCAGTAACTATACAATACCTAGTTTTAAATAGTTTAATGGCATGGGCAATCATGTACAATACATAACTCATTTTATAATTTTGTGTGGAGATTCAAGTAATAGTCCCTCGTTATTACTTCGCTAATTTTCAGTAAACTTGACAAGAGTAGCATTCGAGTAATATGTTAGTTTATAACTAGAATCCATACAAACTTGGACACAAATGAAAAAGCCTTTTTGAATCAGATTTGGAGGAGTCATCTTTGAGTGACCATTGCAAACATTGTCTTAACACCAAAATATGACAATGAGTTGATTCTGGATTATACCACACGGTGAAGAAATCTCAACATTAAGTGTGAACAACTCATGAGCCAATTTGAAACAGTAAACCTAGTCATTGGCAACATAAAGGGAGAATAGATGGTACCTGATCTAAGCACCTCTTTTATCCATACCTTCCAAGACCTTGTCATGTAAGTTAAGAAGTTAGAAAGGATTGGACCACCAACCTTATCTATTTCACAAAGTTTCAAGCCGAAAAGAGATAAGGTAAAGCATGGAGAGACTTCCAAAAATGTGAGAATTGCATTTACAACAACTGAGCAAAAAAACCTCCAAACCCCATCATAAACAAGGGTAATTCTCAAAAGTCACCAACTCTGAGAGGAAATGGAGAACTAGAATAATCCAATGATTTTCAATAAAGGCTCAGGGAGAAATATTTTTTTCAAAAGAGAAAGAGTAGGTAAAATCTTTTAGAATGTCTTGAAGTTAGGCATCTAATTACTAGAATCTAAGAGGCCAAGTAAGGCTAACAAAATAGATCATCCAAGCTATTGTCCTTACTATAGAGTTTTGGGACATAGCATTGAAGACTACTATGTGTTTAAGGATTGGGTCGAGAAGTAATATCAAGAAGACAAGCTAACTCTCTTAAAGGCAGCCCTATTTGAAACACCAACTAAACACATCAATTATATTATTATGTTTGTGAACCATGAACCACTTGCTGAAATCTAGGGAAGAAGTACAACGTACCCCAGAATAAGAGCACTTATGGAACATCTATATTTTAAAAAGGCTAAAAAAATTGATGAAGAAAATGACTAGAAACTCTAGAGAGCTTGAGATGGTAATAAAAAATACCTCATCGGAGCAAACTGCCTCACCTGCTCAAAGCATCAAGAAGAGAAAGAATAGAAGCAAAAAAGAAAAAATTGATTCAGCCAGAGGAATATAATGTTAAAAAATCAACCAACTAGGAATACATTGATGCTCTAGATGAATATATTCAGGGAGAAAGAAGCCAAGTAACTCATGAGGAATTCTTTCCTGACAAACTCAAATCTTTAGTAAAGAATCCTAATGCGGAAAATAAAGAAAGTAAACTTTCGGTGGTAATATGTTCTGCCATATTTACCATTGAAGGTTTATAACCAAGCCAATCCCCACCCTGTCACTTCATTAATAAGGAAATTTGAGGTGTAAGGCAAGAAGTGAATAGATTCACTTGGGATGTTACTGATGAAATGAGAGATCCTACAAGTATCCCCAAGGACTACTCCCGAGATGATTATCTTAGAGAGTGGTTCACTGATAAGTATGACTATAGCAAGCTCAAGCTACATCTAGATACTGTCAAAGAGCTAGCTATAACTAACATGAGATTTGTCAGGGGACAGATGCAAATGCTGAAAAAGTATATGAAGGCTATGGCCATCCACATGGAAAGTGGACAAATATGACTATCATACTCTATAAAAAAGTCAAGAGGATGGAGAAGGTAATAGCAGAAAAGACAATGTCATACAAAAGATCTCATAGGGGTGGTGAAACACCATTTACTGACCCTCCTAGAGATTAAAATGACCACTTGTGCCACTTCTAGAGACTAGTTAATAAAAGTAGATACTTTTGAAGAGAGTTATCGAAGTCTATGACCTCTTGTTATATGGTGACTCATACATCCGAGGTGACTATCGGTGTATCATAGCCTCCCTAGCAACAATACTCAAATTGTTAAGTTTGGTGAGGTCTCAGTCCTAGAACCTATAAAAGGATGCATTTTGCCAATTTTAGATGAATTATGTATATGAGACATGAATGATAAATATGACTCCATGTCTAATTTAGAGTTACTTTATGACCACTTTGGAAGGTCTTACACCAGTAAGTACCAAAGGAAGAAGTCAACATTTCAGGAGAGGATCCAATGAGCCAATGCTAAAGCTCATCCTGCCCTATGCTAAGTCAATTAGAATATACATAGTTAAGTCAATCTGAATATTCACAAAAGAGACATCCTAAATACAAAGTCTTAAAGAAGGTTATGCTAGCGAATGAAATAGAAGAGTTTATCCAAAGAGTCATTGAAAATCTCTCTACAAGGAAACCCTTTATGCCTAATTCTGATGTTGAATAGGACGATTATCAGTCAGTCACATCCTCTAAGGGCATTCAGAAAACTATTGATTAGGGATAAGGATTTACTATCTCTTATCGCATGATTAGCCTCATCGATGGTTTAAGTATATGTTCGTAGTTGATACTTGAGACTAAAACGTATTTTTGAATAAAAAAGTAAATTTGTTTCTGAACTTTTGAATATGATAAGACAATTTTGGTATTTGACCCTATATATTTAGCTTTGATTATGCTATATCTTATGATTATATAATTTTGAAATATGTGTGTATTTTGATTTCGAAATCTAAATTATATGTAAATTTTAATGTAGATAACTCATTTGCTTATCGTTGGAGTTTAATTAGTATTAAAAGACCAAATTTAATGTACTATGTTATCTAAATAGAGTTATTAAAATTTAGTAAATTCAATATGATTTATGTTAATTTATATGTTTCAAATTAGAATTATTTTTATGTATTATTAATGATTTATTAATATCAGTTGTCAGTTATTATTCTTGTATAAATATATATAGTAGCACTGTATACTGATACAATATCTGCCTCCTAAGCATATGATGTTATTATGTGCCGACTCTTCAATTCAAATATACTTCACAAAAAACTAGTCAATCAAAATCATACCAATTCTAAATAAATTTATAAATCTATTATAAATATGTATGTGTATAATGTTTGTGTGTGTGTGTATATATATATATATATAATTTCACATTTAGAATTTTTTTTAAATATCTTTTCAAATCTCCACTAAAATTATAGTGTTAAAAAATACCATAAAAATATTATTTTATAAATTATATTTTATTTTTAAAGAATCATAATGTAAAATTTAGTTTTTAAAATTAATAATTTGAAAAACTAATATACCAATTTTATAATCATCTTAAAATTGATTTAGAACTAGAATTGAAAATTTGACTCTTAACTCAAACTAGTCTAGTTCTAGTTCTAAGATTTTTAAGAATCAAAATCTAATTTTAGTTCTAAAAATTGTAGAGTTAGTACAGTTTATCAATTTTGCTCACCCCTAATGTAAATAATCTCATTACAGTCGATGTCAATGTCAAAGATGATGCTAAGGTCGGCCACATTGGCTAGGATGGCGATGCAAGTGAGGGCCATTGCAGTGGCATCCTCTGGATTCATGATGTAGTTGGGGACGGTGTCATTGGGCTTGCAATGGAGGATGCCAAAGGTGTCAGTGATGAGCGAGTCTAGCACACTCCATGTGAAGAAGACACCGGTGTCATTATCAGTGTTTGCTATCACCTGTAGTGACACAAGCAATGACTGAGTCAAATAAATCCCTGACTTGTTGATATTCACGTAACAACCTCTCAAAGCACTATATGTCCTAAGAACCAAAATCCATTAATTACTACCAAAAAAATGAAAATGATCTATGTCCAAAAAACAAATAAATTTCAAAATAAAAGAGAAAGTTTGAAATCAAGACAAAAAAAATTTGATAAAAGAATAGATTTATCATGTCCAAAATGACATTAAACTCAACAAATTAATTTCAATCCAACATGCTCTTCTAAAGAGCAAAAGACAATAGTTTATAGAACATGTGAATGATACCTAAATACAAATTTTAGAGTCCAGCGAATGATCTCATGTATTGAATTTTAAAACATAGAATTTTGAAGTCCGATCAGTTTCAGAAGATCAATAAATCCTAAATTTGTTAAAATTTTAAATTTCTGCGTAATAAATATTAGATTTTATCATTATAGGAATTTAAAGTCTCAAAACCTTTTATGTGGATGAGATTTTCAAGTTTGTAAAGCATAGAACTCTTTTAGTGATTTTGAAGGTAGAAAGTGAAAGAAATTACATGCATTTTAAATTTTAAGATTATTTATGAACACGTGTTTGAAAATCACAATAAGATTTTGGATAGAGTTATAATTATATAAGAGAAAATCTTGTGATTTTTTTTGATATGTGATGAGAATATGTGCAAGGGTCATATTTTTAAATTTGTAATATTTGTATAATTATTTAAGTCATCTTTTTGAGTTTATATCCTAAATGTATGTGCATGAAGATTTGAGTTTTGATAAGGCAATTCCTAGTTATAAATTTATCGTAGTTAGAAATCTTAGGAATTGATTATAGTCTCTTTTTATCTTTCTTATTTAATTATGACTTTAATAATTTTTTAATATGTTAATCTCAATTAGGTAAATCGTGATTGATTATTTAAATTTAGATGAAATTATCCTACTTTTTTGCTATGACCTTAAATTCCCGTGAGTTTGGAATATATTTATTGTATAACATGTGTATTTTGACATCCTAGTGCTTATCATGTGATTCTAAACGGAAAAAAAGTCTTAGTATTCTTAAGTTATGAGTCGATGGCTTAAGTTTGGATAATTTTAATAGTAATTAATTTCATTTGGAGCATTTACATAATTTGCTACTATTGAGAACCTAAATTTTGAATTTAAAATTTTAATTCATGATAATTTATCATATACTACTTTGAACTGGGAATAATTTTCTTGATATTTCATTGATCAAAGATATACGATTATGACTATTTTATGTATCATTATGTTTGTGATAGAACCAAGTTATGATGGACAAGATTATCAAGTTATCTTGGCAATTGATATATATAAATATTGGAGTTCAGATTTATGATTCCTGATGATTATGTGATTTTTGAGATTATGATACATAAGACACTTCCATATATTCAAATTTTAATATTACTATTTTTGTGAAACATAATAGATATGTCTTGTAAAGCTGGATATATGTTAATATGCATTCTTTGCTTTTATCCTCTTAATTTGGTGCATATCTTTGTTTGCATCAATATTAGATTATATACAAAATTTCAAGAACTTGAATTAGTAAAATTTGATTAATTAGAAAATCTTGGACTTCATATCTTATATCCTTTTATGAGTTGAAATCTTCCTTCACTTTGAATTTATTCAAAAATATATCATATTGATTGTAATTTTTTAAATATGGTGTTGAATATGTCAAAATTTTAGTGTCTTTATGTTTGATTTTATGAGATAAGAATAAAGCTTGATAATGTTGTTAGGGGGAGCAATGAGAATTTTATTTGGAATACTTCGAGAATTTATTACCATTGCGAAATAAAATTTAGATTTTTATTTTTTATACAATATTCTATTTTGGCCTCATAATTAGAAGGATGTAATCTTGAAATTTTATGGAGTTCCATCATGATAAACGTGCGATATTATCCTATAATTTAATAAGTTGGTAAAAAAATTTTAAAAAAAATTAAAACAATGATTAAAAAAAAAAATTTACGTCTTTTTTTTCTCTCTCATCTTCCTCTACAGTCAAATGCATCGAGTACCATGCGCTACGGGCTCGACATTCTCCATGCCACCCGCCAAGGTGCACATTGACATTTTCCACCACTTCCATCATTTCTATCCAAGTACACTTGCAAGTAAGTCAGGGCCGAAGTCAAGGAAGTGAGATCATTTCTTTCGCTTCGTATCTTTTTTTCTGTAAATTCAAAGGCAACGCCACGTTTTGAACCGCCTTCGGGTCACACGCAGCTTAGAACGAGGCGAGCCCACCCTCTCCCGTTCGGAATTGAGATAAAATTTAAATTTAAAATCAAAATTAAAATAAAAAAAATTAGTCTGATTAAATTTTTTTAATATTTTAATATTAGTCTAATTAATAAATAATTTAAAAATTTTAAAAAATTTTATACTCTTAAATACGTTATTTATTGAGATTTAAATGATTAAAGATAAAGATAGTATAATAATTTATTTTTAAAATAAAATAAAAAATAGTCTAATTATCTTTTTAATATTTGGATGATAGATCAATTAGAACAAGATAATCTTAATACTGATTCCGAACCAAACGTATCCTAATGAACTAGTTCATTACTCGTTCGATTAATTAAAATTAATTAAAAGATTAACTACATATAACGGGTGAATTAGTAAAATTATATATAACTCTTTCTCTTGGAGTTTGTTAGATTTAATCCAACGGAGAGGCAAATATACCCGGTATATTTTCTGTCTCATGGTTGTAGTGTGGATGTATAATGGCATTTTCGATCTTGTAACCTTGGAGTAAGAGGTCTTATTTTTCAGATGTGATGTTAGTATTTGACAATGTTTTTGTATAAAATTTGGGCAAATTTCGTTATTTTTTTTTATAAAATATAGAAATCTTAATTTCTTTTAAAGGTTGAAAATGAATCGTAAAAGTATATTTTTTTTATAAATAATTTAATGTTGTAGGAGTTTACTACATCTCCAAATTTATGTTAAAAAGAGGTGAAAGCTTAACACAATATAGATTAGGGATTTTGACAAGAAAACAGATAGGGGACGGAAAAATATTTGCAATAATAATAATAATAATATTGAAAAAGCGAAGAATTGATATGTGATTATGAAAAGATGAGATAGTTGCATGTAATTTTGTTAATTTGCAAGGAAATATATGCAAATAATCCAAATGTTTTTCACTGAAAAACTAATTTGTTTTTGGAAATTAAAAATTCTAATTTGTTGCCTTGAAGGTATAAATGCAAAATTGATGCTATATGCTTCGTTAGGGTCACATATCCAAATACTTCTTTTTCATCCTAATGCATACTTGGGAGGGAGTGAGTTAAACAATTATTTTTCCCAAAAAAAAAAAAAACAAGAAAAGTTCATTTTCGCAAAATTGTTGCTTGATGTGTCTCAAGTTGATGCCATGTCCTGCTAATGAGTCCTTTTCACTCTTTGAACCTTTTTTACCAACTACATGCAGGTACACATCAGTACCAAAGTACTACATGAACATGCTTCACCTCATGAATCTCAGTAAATTACAGGCTGCAATTCTTACAGAAATATGTTTTTTTTTTTTTTTGAGAGTTTGCATAAAAATTGCCTTATAATAATACTAAGTATAGGAATCGAGCAAGTAAAAACTTTCAAGGATGAATCAAACTCTAATTCTTTTTATATTATTGTCTTACCTTTATAGAATGTAAAAATTTCAAATGTATGGAAAAAAAAAAAAAGATAACTTTATATTTTTTTAATCTAAAAAGCCAACTCTTATTTTCACCTAAATCTACTCTTAATTTTGCTAGGGGTGTATAGGCAAAAAGTCCACTAAATTAAAAGGTCCAATGTTGGCATAAAAGAAGTATGAAATTAGAAATGTCACATTCAACATGTAGCAGTGGCACGAACGAACCTCACGTACGTGCGTGCATGCATGGAAGCGTGTATCCATCAACACTCAATAGTAATGACATCAACGTACTCCTAATTGTACAAAAAGAAATAGATCTAGTAACATTGTTAAGAAAATACCAAGCAATCATCTTCCAAAATTAACCCTAAACAAAGTTTACTCAGATTAATCATCAATTAACGGAATCCATGGTCCCAACTTTTATTGATGAGCTGTTGAATCATGTGAGAGCCCTGCTGACTTTGTAAAAGAGAAGGGAAGCAAAGGAGTCAGCCAGGTAGATGATAGGTGAAAAGGAGAACCAAAAAATAACTTCTTTTGGGTCAATACTATATATAAGGGAGGCTCACATGCTCATGAGACACTTGTAGGGGAGACAACAAAAGCAAGAGAAGAGAGAAGAGGAGGAGCTTGGAGATCAGAAATGGTGAGGCCTCCATGCTGTGAGAAGATTGGGATCAAGAAGGGGCCATGGACTCCGGAGGAAGACATCATCCTCGTCTCCTATGTTCAGCAGCACGGCCCGGGAAATTGGCGAGCGGTGCCTATCAACACTGGTTGTAGAGCTTAAACCATCTTCTTCTCCTTCGGGTCCCTGAGATTCTCCTAGTTTTTATCACTAACTTTGTTGTGTTTCTAGGGTTGATGAGGTGCAGCAAGAGTTGCAGACTGCGCTGGACTAACTATCTCCGACCGGGGATTAAGCGGGGGAACTTCACGCCGCATGAAGAAGGGATGATCATCCATCTCCAAGCTCTTCTAGGCAATAGGTAAGATCATTTTCTTGACAACATAAAAGATCTGGGTGAATTGAGCAATAAAATGGTGTCTTGTTTTATTTGTGTTTTTTCTAATTATGTCTTGTGCGCATTGAAGGTGGGCAGCAATAGCATCATATCTTCCTCAGAGAACAGACAATGACATCAAGAACTACTGGAACACCCACCTCAAGAAGAAGCTCAAGAAGTACAACCAAGCAGCAATGGAGAATTACATGGCCTCATCAAGTTCGAGCTCCACAGTGAACCCCACCATGTTTTGCCAAAGCTCCTCCACCTATGCGTCGAGCACCGAGAACATATCAAGGCTTCTCGAAGGCTGGATGCGAGCATCGCCGCAAATTAGTCTCAATCCAGATCAAGTTCTCACCATGAACAACAACTGCATTAGTGGGAATGTGGCTTGTGCTCCTGTTGCCAATGAAGAGCTCGAGTCGCTGCTGTCGTTTGAGAACTCGTCGGCAGAGTCAATGGTGGAGGCTGAGTGCAAGCAGAAAGGAGAGATCCAAAACCCTCCTTTGTCTATGTTGGAGAAGTGGCTCATGGATGAGGCTTCAGGCCATGAAATATTGGAGATGTCTGGTGATTGCTGCTCCAATGCAATGTTCTAAATCTCTTCTCTCGTCAGCTTTTCTTGGGATCAAAAGTAGATCCCATGCATTAGCTTTCTAATGATCTACTATTGTTACTGATGCAAACTTGGGATGTTGTCATGAATCATCTAAATAAAGTTTACTAGCAAAGGATTTAGTCTTTCATGTTCATGTTGAACATTTTTAGAGTGTTTTTTTTTTCTTTTTCCTTTTAAACAAATTATATCTGTGAGTGTGGATTGTCTACGAAAATTGCTTGATGGATGGGAAGTAGAGAATGTTACTATAAGTAAATATGAGGAGAGGATGGCGCTTAGTGTTTCATGTAGTCATCTTTTTGAGCTTTGATCTCTTATTGGCGACAACGGTGCCTTGCTGTGTGGCTAACATCAACATTACAAATATTATGGTTTACATCAAGTGAGGCAGAAAACATTATGACTACAACGAATTCTTGTTTCCAACGTCATTGACAAGTTAAAATCATGAACAGTTGTGTATTTGATCTACAAGAGAGACAAAAGATAATAGAAGTGCCACCAGTGTCCCTCAGATATTTTTTTTTCTGTGATTCTCATGAAGTGTGTATGTGAGCTAATTATAGTATTGTCCCAACTGTCAAGTGTTATTGCTTTCGCCATAACTTTTGTTGCTATTCTTTATTTTGTTCTCACAATGATCCTTAAAAGAATTGATGAATTTTCTTGAAAAGCCTGGTTTATTGGACTGTGGAGAAGAGGTAGGGTTCTATAAGGAACTGCAGACGAAATTTCTTTATGTATGTGGTGTATAAGTATCCACTCACTGCCATTGGTTGCCAAGGACATTTGTCAATGTGTCATCTCTTTGATTGGGCATGGAAGAGCTTGCCCATGCTACCATAAAGATAGAGATACACTTCAATGGAGATTAATGAACCCCACTGGCAATGGCACCACACATGGCAATCTTCTTCTATCCATGGATTTGGTGCCATGTGGTTCTTTATCACACTGTAGAAAGATTCATTTCAATCTGGTTAATTAATCCTTTTCAATGATTTCTTTTTCACATTTACTCATATAATATTACTTAATCACATAAATACTGCTGTTAAATTTGCTAATATCTTGTCACACATGATTATTTTCCAGTCATTCACACTCTTCTGCTCCATACATTTAGATTTAGTTCGAAAAAACAAGAGCTTAGTCTTTACATTTAACTCGTGTTCATTTGTCAGAATCTTGCTGAATACGTAAACTTGTGACTCGATCTGAGGATTAATGAGGAAAAGAAGTATGCGTATATAGAAATTTCAATACAGAATAATAAGCAAAACTAACGCATGTTGGTGAGCCCTTGAAGGCTCTTGATCTTTAAATGAGGATTCAAATATGCCACAGCCAATTTTTCCAAGTTCCAAACTTATGTTTTTCTTTATTTTAATGATTGGTTAAGCAAAATTAAGTGACTTCTTATCAATCTATTTCTAGTTTCTCGCACAATAGCTTGTATGTCTAAAGTTCATCAGATAACTTTGTGATAATAAATTTCATTTGATGCCCTTGGAATCATGCCTCTTTGCCTGTATAGTTCTCTAAAAGTTTGTCAGTTTCATTTATCATTATGATCAAAATGCCTTTGTCACTATGCTTTGGTGCATGTAAGACACCGCTAATTAATAACTTTTGAAGTACCCTAATGAAATATTCCAAGTCTGTTAGCATCTTGAAAGGACTTGATTTTCTCAAAGCTCTTGTCCTGATTAAATCAAGATCCCCTGTGCATCCAAGTGGGTTGATAATTAATTTCAGGAGGAAGTTTTACAATCTCCTCAACCTCTTGTCCTGATCAGTAAAGATTCTCCACACTTCCAGTTTGGCTCAGATGATAAGAACCCTACAGTGAATTTGAAGCCCATGTGTACAGCATCACAGCTGAGAAAATTAGAAAATAAATACATGGATTGCAAGTTGTAATTCTTTAAAGTCAACTCACATAAGTTTTTTGTTTTTTATCTGTTTTTGCGCATTTTCCTGTTGTGTACCACAGCAAAATCACTTGATTATTTTATACTCAAAAAAAAATTTTGATTATTATTTAACTGGGGATGTAATTAAGAAAGACTTTAAGCCTTCTTGACATAGTTTTGTTCTACAAGCAACTTTCACGTTGATAGAAAAAGGGATTATGCCAATGGCCTAAAGTTGTTTTTTAAAAAAAAAATTGTTAATAGAGAAGGACCTAGTTTGTGGTAAATAAGCTTATTTTTCCAAGTAAAAAGAATTAATTCTTTAACAAAGGAGCAAAGAATTGACCA
Organism: Trichopus zeylanicus subsp. travancoricus; assembly: GCA_005019695.1. Taxonomy (NCBI): domain Eukaryota; kingdom Viridiplantae; phylum Streptophyta; class Magnoliopsida; order Dioscoreales; family Dioscoreaceae; genus Trichopus; species Trichopus zeylanicus. Next base: position 240,215 of record RXID01015021.1, read on the forward strand.
TCTCATCAATTCTAATTTGACCTTTCAATCACAAGAACTGAAAAAACAAAATCACTTGCCATTTGGAACTCTTACAATGATTTGGGATCCAATGCATCAGGCTTGAGGAAATAAAGAATCACAGAACAATTAACTTGCTTGGGAAGAGTACATGTCTTCGTGTTCCTGGCTCAAAACAGAATGAGGTACAAACTCATTGTAGAACTAAGAACCCAGAAACGAATTGAAGACAACACCAATGAAAAACCATAATTGCCTTCAAAATAAAGACTGCTTGGACCTTTCTTGATTTCTGTAAGGCTCAAAGGGAATCAACAAAGGCTGTTCTTTCAATGCACAATGTTGTTTGCTTTGAAGAACCTCGACATCAATCGATCAATCACGTAATGCTATTTCATAGTTCGTGGGCATGGAAAAAGGATGCATCATAGTTGATCATCTTATTGCTTTCATAGTTTTCAAACTTCTTCATGTATGGGATGGAAAAGAATAGTGGATATGTATCTTTCACCAAAGCTTGGGAAGACCACCTATAAACATAACATTTCAAAACAAAGCATAGGCACACACAAAGTACCGCCGAAAATACCTGTTTCTGACAGAGTATAAAAGGAAAAGCTTTCTTACCGCAATCAGTTTTCCTGCATTTTCAGGCCTTTTGGCCACATGGATAGCAGCTGCTGCTGCAGCACCAGAAGAAATGCCTACCTGGAGATTGAAATATGGGATAATCTTTATTAAAATGCACACTAAGGCCCAAAAATATCTGGTCATCAATAATGAAATTAACCTTTTGCAATAGATTCGGATATTTTTCTCACCCTACAACTAATTGGATCTGGACAGACCTGACCTAAATCCATCACATAAATAGCAATCAGAGAACAGAATTATTTTCTTGAGATGTAATTACCAATAAGCCTTCCTTGCGCGCCAATGACCTTGCAACTTCAACAGCTTCAGCAGTGCTAATCTGTAAGGCCATGTAAACGAAAAAAATAGCAAATATTCAAGTATAAAACCTGAAAACAGAGACGATTTTTAATAGATAATCTGCCTTACAAGTGACAATGGAACTTTCAAAAACATGACGATATAGACAAAAGCACAAAAAATATATTGAATATAATGTGTTTATAATAGTAAAAGTGGCACATAGACTAAAATTCCCATGGAAGAAAATATGATTATGAGGTGATTGTTTATGTCTGAAAGGTTCAAAATGCAGAGATGCTGTTGGAAATTCAGAATATGATTTAGCTTTCAGACATCAGATAGTGTAAGTTCACAATCCTCTATACATAATGTTTTTGCATCTTGAGGTTGTTAGTTAGCTGTGCACTATTGTATAGATGCTGCCACAAAAACAACAGTTACAACAATTGAGTTTTGATTCTTCTTGCATTTTACCTTTATAACTTTCTCTCTTCGATCTTATTCCATTGCTTGCACAACTAGCACTTCCGATATTTTGGTCATTAGTCTCTTTCAGAGCATCAATCAAATTTATCCTTCCAGGTATTCTAGCATAATCTATTCAAGGACAAAATGGAGATATCTGCTGCATTCTTAAATTTCATTGATAGAGGAAACACAAAGAGAAGGCAGGCAGGTAGTCCACATAAGGAAAACCTTTTACAGAAACAAACATTTTGTTCACATTCACACTATTAAGGGCCCATTTGGATACCCCAAAATTCCATAGGAATTGGGAGTTCATAGGATTTTTTTCCTTCATAGGAATAATTCCTATGGGGGTGTTTACCACTTGTTTACATCTCAAATTCCCTTGAAATCATGAAATTTCCTATGATTTCATAGGAAAACTAAAAACAGCTCCAATCTCTTTTTATTTTTCTCTATGGAATGGAGTTTGCATTCAACCCCAAATCCTATGTAAAAAAAAATCCCAATGGATTGTTTTCCTAAGTATCCAAACAGTCCTCAATTGGTTACTAGATAGAAGCTTCAATCACTCATCCATTGTTAAGTATATAAATAATCACAAAAGCATATTCATACTAACCTTTACAACTTCATCAAGTAATTTAACATCCAAAATGCTTGGTATATAACCTGCACAAAGTAGCATAAGCTAATAAAAAATGAAGAGACTATGTAAAATCCAGAACAAAATCATTGTTATTATGGAAGTTACAATAAAGGTTCTCTTATTCACCTGGATTTTCACCAGAAATAACACTAGTTTCTGCTGGTTCTACACCAATTACCTGACATGAGAGGAAAATAATAGTGATTTTCTGTCAATGCTTGTGAACGATTCATAACTATAATGACTTTTAACTGAACAAGCATACCCAAGTTATGGTTTGAATTTTTCTGATTTAACTGTTTTTCCATCATTATATTACTGTAATCTATGCCTACCAGAACAATAGTACGCATATATATGGCTGTGTCTATAAAAACAAGCTGCTACATATATGTATATATATGTATGTCTGTGTATGTAGTATCACAAAGCAGTTTATAGCATTCACTGCTTTCAGAGAGTTAACTGTAGAAAGGGTTTTTGTGAGTTCATGGGATGGCCGGCTGATGATACCAATACAAATCTATAGCTAAAAAAATGTGAAGACCCTACAGAAGTGGCCTATATAATCTGCATTACAAACAAGGCACAGTTTGGAGAGTGAATTGACATTAACCCTTTTTTGATATTCACGCAATTTCTCAACCAGAAGCAATTAACGATTTCTAGTGGCAGTAGGCAATGACCTCCTAGATAGCTTATACACAGATTGTACGTGCATGCTACCTTACGAGGCTATTTGACATACCAATGTCCTTCTCAAGTTGCAAAATGTTTTTTTTTATGAACAGACGGCCACAAACCTTGACATCCTTATTCATCATTTTCAGAAACTGCCCTGTTCCTGTGATAGTACCACCTGTTCCAATGCTTGCAATGATAATATCAACACCACCCATTGTGTCCTCCCATATTTCAGGGCCTGTGGTTTCAAAGTGGATCTGTAATTAATCCAAAACAAGTCGTAAGCAATACATAGTATAGCATCATGATATATGACAACAAAATCTTTGCACTAAATATATGGCATGCTAGAGGAAAAACAGCAAGGATTCATTATAGTGTTTGACGAACATATAAGCATTTGGTGTTTGATGAACTACCTTTGTATTAGCTCGATTATCAAACTGCTGAAACATATAAGCATCTGGTGTTTGACGAACTATCTCTTCAGCCTTTTCAACAGCTCCTTTTACTCCTTCTGTTGAGTCTGTTAAAATAACCTCTGCTCCCAATGCACGGAGAAGAATACGTCTCTCCAGATTGATAGATGCAGGCATGGTCACAATAAGTTTGTATCCCCTAGCTGCAGCAACAAAAGCAATACCAACTCCTGTATTTCCACTAGTTGGTTCTACCAAAATGCTCTGAAAGAGAGAGAAGAAATCTGCATGATATATACTTTCTGCTTGTGCAGTATAGCATTTGTTTGATACAGAAGCAACAAGCATACCTTGCCTGGGGAAATAACACCTTTTTCTTCAGCTTCAGATATCATGCTATACCCTATCCTGAGGTGGAGAGTCATGAACCATCTTCTGAATCATTACCCTGATATCATCACTAAAACAGCATGAAATAATAATGCTGAAGGCACTCACCTATCTTTGACACTTCTACAAGGCTCCATAGATTCAAGCTTTGCCGCAATATTAGCCACACAACCATCAACAACTTTATTAAGGTATATCATAGGTGTTCTCCCAATTAACTGATGCAAAGATTCAAGCATGACACGAAAATTAGTTGACATGATGTTATGTCTTCTTCTAGATTCAAAATGTTCAATATACAATATGCAAGCTCAAACTAGCAGCAAAAGGCATATTCCTTGCCCTTTTTCTGTACTTGTTTAAATCACCCCTGGTACTGGAATCAACTGTAATACTTTTTTTTGGCAATGACAGTATTACTGCAATCAAGTATGTGTCATAAATCTCCAGACCATTCGTGGGGTTTAAGTTTCTAAATTGAGCATATTTTCCTCTGCTCTGTGCAAGAAACAGCTACAAAAGATAAAAACGAATGATACATGAAAGGGAGATAATTGGATGGTCCATGATCAACACAAACTCAAAATGGATAGACACACATAATCTACAAACAAAAAAGGTAGTGTAGTTCAGCAAATTTTAAAAGGAGGTTCAAAATTGGCAAACACCAATCTTCCTCCCGCACAAAATTTGAAAAATCCAACGTTTCCTCTCAAAAACAAATCACACAACCCAAAAAAGGCAAAATCCATCAAAAACATCGGACAAAAAACTCCAGAAACAAGCTCAACGAGAAGCCAGTGAAGCCCGAAAAGAGAAAGGGGACCTGGGTGACGTCCTCGGCGATGTTGACGGCCTCGAGCTTGGCCCTGGAGTGGGAGGTGACGGCCTTGGCGTGAACGAAGAGTGATTTTCCGGTGGATAAGGCGGCGGTTGCCGGCCGGGAGGCGGGATAGGAAGCGCCAGGATGGGAGGAGATAAGTGTGCGAGAAAGGAGATGACCGAGAAGCGCCATTTCTTTGTGGGGTTTTGGAGCTGAGGTTTTTGCTATAAAAGAATGGGCCTTAATACGCTGCTTTCCAGTCCAGAAGGACTAAGGTCCAAGAAGAGCCCACATGCCAAAAAAAAATTTTAACACGGATACTTTTAATAAATCTCAAGATTTCTTCAAATTGATTGGGTTCTGAAAATTAATAAGTATTAAGTACCAATTACGAATATCAAGTTATAAATCAATCATTGAGATTTATTTTAAACTGGGTGATAAATTGCAGATAAGAAATATATCAATATTATCTAATGGTAAATTTTTATTTTTTATATGTTTTGATTTTACAATTGAGGTACTAAACAAGTTTGCAAAAATTTCGACAATCCATTTTTAGATGATTAACACATGTCTACTGAGATTTGGGCAGTGAAAAATTAATTTTTGCTCTCAGTCTTCTGCAGTTTGAATCTTATTATGTAGCATACATATGATAGATGGCTCAGCTTATAAAATGGCGAGTCATTTTCTTCCCCTATTTTTGACTACTTTTTTCTATTCAAGGCTATCGGAAACTTCGCTCAAACACCAAAGATGACTGCTCTATCCCTCATAGCTATTGCCAACATTATCTCTGCACATGTCGCCACTCCCCTAGTGCTTGTGCCTCCAGCTCCGACCGTGCAACTTCTAGCAACTCTAGCTCCAACAACTCCTACCAAGTCCAGTAATCCAAGTAAGCTTCTATTTTCTATATTTCTAAATTTTAGTTTAGTGCAATTTTCTTTTAAATTACTACCATATGTTTTCAATTTGGCATGACAAACTATTATACATGACATAGGCTAAGAACTTGATAAGCGTAGCAAAACTCTAGGTTTACTTCAGTTGACTTACTACATAGGATGAGAGCTTACTGAATCCAAATAAATCCCCAAGATCCATAAGTGATCTTCACCGAAGTGAGATGAACAAAAGTTGTTCAAAGTGTCACCTCGAATAACTCTTGTAGGTACTAGGGCACAACTTAATCCCTTAATGAATGAAGTCTAACTCAATTTTTATATTTATGATTGATACCTTTGAATTTGGAGAAGGTGTTGCTCCAGTTCGAATATGGATCATTAAATTTATAATTAGGAAAAAGCAAATTGAGTATCTAGTACAAGTATTTGGATTTTTAGATGGAACCAAAGTGGACCTATGGAGGTCGGAAGAAGAGAGTAAAAGACTGAAACAAAAGTTTGGTTTCATTTTCCTATCTTCTCAAAAATTTTTCAAGGGGATTTAGGTATTCTATAAATGACTTTAACACAAACCTTTTAGCAAACTAGGACCTTGTTTCGAACCAATTTCTCTTGAACTCTATGGAATTTATCACTACATTTAGAGCCCTAGCCAAGTCTAAGAGAGTTGTCTCTATTGCGGACATGTTCCAAAATGCCTTTAAGGGATGCAAAAGGGTAACCACCAAGGGTAGGTGGTACTTTGCCCCAAAGGATTTCAAAATTTTTGCCTCTAACCCCTCTTTTATCCACTTTTAGAAAGATCATCCAGTCATAGTTTCCACCTAAGCTAACCAAGATCTCCATAGTGAATGAAGTATACTCGCTAACCGCCAAAATGACCCTGAAATTCCCATCGAGATACATAGACTCGTAGTATCTTGAGTTGGGAATCTAAAGAAGTAAGGTCGGGCCCCAATTGGTCCATTGAGTCATGCCTTGGTGAGCACAGCCTATTAATGGCTCACTAGTCTAGTACAACCAATCTTTTATTAGACCAAATCACCTTTATGAATGAGGCTCTGAAGAAGAGTTTCAATATCCCTCGAGTACATCCCCCACAAATACCAAGGAATAAAAAAGACTTGGTGAGAGAAAGTGTCGAACCACCCTCAGAGTTGGAATGTCTAAAAAAGAAGAGGAAGAAATCCTCAGGTTGTGAGGGTGGCATTCGTGCTATGCAACAAGGGAAGAAGAAGAGGAGAAAGATGACTTCTAGTTGGCTCCTCCTGTTTCTCCTTTTGTTGAGCCCTCTCCCCTGACCAAGCCTACTAATCCCCTGACCCCACCAATAATAATTTCACTAATTGAGGTATTTGCAGCTACGGTCAAGGTGATCATTCCTAAATTGGAGGTTACAATCAAGTTGTCACTGACCCTGTCTCCTCCTTCTTGCCAAACCACATTGAGTCAAGGCTTTGCTAGGCATCACCCTAAGAAGAAGGAAGCTAACCTAAGGGTGAAGGAATACTTTTAACTCTGACCTCGAGTTTGATTTTAGTTCTCCTATTGCCAACCTTCCAAAAGATGAGCTTTTCATACAAGAACTCACCACCTATGAAGAGGTATTCAACTCATCTTTCTTCTCCTTTGAAGTTAACATTTGTTCTATATTATCCATTCTTACTTTTGTTTTCATATTCAAGCCTTGAAACTTTTCCACCACGCTAGAAGGAGGTTCTACACCTCTCAGAGGGGCATCTCCATGCATAGGACTAGTGACAACTATTGAATTGGAGGTGGCCCTGCTCTAATCTCACCTCATGAATCTCTAGATCGAGGCACAAAAGGCTAAAATAGACAAAATCAAAGGCGAGATAGCAAAGAAAACTACCAAGGATGCTAAGGCAACTGCCAAAGATGATAAGCCCACCACTAAGACTGCCCACGATGAAGCTTAAAAGAAGCTAGGGGAGCTTCAGCTTCCTTAAGAAGCCAAACTAAACAAGGCTTACAAGGATCCTATAGCAGCCAACCTCCAAAGTGATGGATATTTGTAGCTCCTTGCCCAAGCAAAAACCTTGATCATGGGCGAGTTCTAAGCTGACAAGGAGAACCTCTAATCCAGGGGTCAGTTCATTGTTACCTATTTTGAGAAAGGACATCTTTGTTGTAGGGACATCATCATTCAGATCTATAAGGAGCTTGAGTTCAATCTTGAAGACCTCAAGTCAAGTTCCACGATGATGCCCGAGTGACTCACCTGAAGCAATAGTATAATAGGGTGATCAACAAGGATCCCCTCCCTGAGTAAGGCAGCAAAGTTGAGTTGAGCTCTGGCTTAGGCTACTCTCAAAGTGAGGATGAAGTAGGAGAGGTGGTCAACACACTCGTTAATGAGCCAAAGCTCCAAAAAAAAAAAATTTCTTTTTTGTTATGTTACCTCTTACTTTGAACTCAATGTTTTCTTTGACAACGTCAATGAAAGTGTTTTTTGTCAAAGTTTTGATTCAAATGTTGTTGTATGGTTTGTTCTTAATTAATGTAACAACTTGATACAAGTTTTAACCTAGTATTAATTTTGCCACAATGAACCAATCATCATGATTTTATCCCAAAAAAAATTTTACTCAGTATAAACCTCATCACCATAATTAAATCTGATTTTATCCTAAAATTTTTTCAAGAATTCGACCTCGAGGAAAATAACCCATTTGATTAACATTAATCTGAATTGATTCTTAATCATATGAGCTTTTTCAATAATCTCCAAGTTTTACCTCAAAAAGATCAACTAGCTTGATTCATCATTTGCCTCAAATTTTAACAAAATCACACTCAGCATAATTAACTCCATGGAGAGCCATTTTTGCCTAGTGCTCTGGCATTCGACTAGTTTCTTCTCACCTCAATCGGGTGTGTCACCTAAAGTTGGGTTATTTGCTTCAATCAAACACATAGCTTGCCACTAAGTTATTTTGCCTTAAATATGTCCGTAACTAGAGTTGGTCTTTCTTTCAATCAAGTCTATAGTTTTTCATTGAGCTATTTTACCTCAAATAGGTCCATATCCTAGAGGTGGATCTTCTTTCAATTAAGCCCATAGTTTGTCATAAAGCTGTTTTGCCTCAAACAGGTCCATAACCTAGAGATAGGTCATTCTTTCAACCAAACCTATAGCTTGTCACTAAGATATTTTACCTTAGACATATCCATAATTTGGAGCTAGGTCTTTCTTTTGATCAAGTATGTAACTTGTCACTGAGTTATTTTGTCTCAAAACATGTTCATAACCCGGAACCAGGTCTTTCTTTTGACCAAGCCTAAAGTTTATCAGCAAGTTATTTTGCCTCATACAAATCCATAATTTGGAGTTGGATGTTTCTTTTGTCTATGCCCATAGCTTGTCACTAGGTTATTTCTTTGACCCTGCAAGTGACATGATTCAGCAACAAGGAACATAATAGCTTTGTGATAGGAAGAACCTTTTTAGGTTTTCTTTATGCCAAGTGTGGGACATCATTTTGCCATATGGATGCTCCAACTTGAATGCTCACGTCATGATAGCTTCAGTCACTTTATAAGGTCCTTTCCAGTTTAGAGATAGCTTCCTGGTGGACTGGTCCACAAGATCAGCATGATGAAGTATTCAATCTCTTGATTGTAGTTCTCGACACTCAGGCGTTGTAATAGCAAGCTATGTGACATTGATATCCTGCCATTCTTATGCAAGTATTGTCAAAAACTTCTAGCATGAGATCTTTATCAGATCTATGGTTCACCTTATTTACTCTAGGGTTGAAGGTTTTGATTCAAAGTGATAATAAGACTAATCACTACTACTGAGATGATAGCCTCAACCCCGTTTGCCAACATAAAAGGAGAATCCCAAGTTGCAGTTCAAGGGGTGGTTCTATATGACCTCTTTGACCCATGCCTATTTTGCTCTCTCCAAACACCTCTTCAACCCTAAAAGTAAGATTTAGTTTGTTAATTTGATTAAGTCATTTGATTGAGGGTATGCCAACGTGGTGAACATATGCTCAATGCGGAAGTTAGTATAGTACTCCTTGAACTTCAAAATGTTAAACTACTTTTTGTTGTTCGTGGCTAGTACTTATGGTAGCCCGAATTGATAAATAATATTTTACTAGAAGAACTCTTAAAATTTTCTTCTCAAAAATTGTTACTAGTTGTTCAACTTTCACTTACTTGGTAAAGTAATTATTGTCACTATTAAGAACTTTTTTATCCTGAGACTAACAAAAATGGCTCAAGGATGTTCATTCCCCATCTGTCAAAGGGCCAGACAACCTGTGCATGTTGAAGCTAGACTACTAGACTGTGGTATATCAAAGAATGTCTTTGGCATTGTTCCCACTTGAAAACAAACACAATTGCTTCAATGACCATATTCATCTAATAATATCTCTATCTGGGAGCTTATAAGCTAAAACTCATTCATGTTCATGACTTTTGCATATTCTTTTGTGCACTTTCCAAAGTGCATAATCTTCTTAAGATGGTGTTAAGCAGCAATTGAATAGTCGTATGAGTAAATTTTTGTATAGGCCTTTCTAATAAGATAAAGTTTATTATCATCTTTTTGATCCTCCGAATTTCTCTCGAGACTTCTGCTAGTTTTTTTTTCTCATTGAGGTAGCTCATTATAGGGTCCATCTAGTATGTGTCATCAACTATAATATTCACTTTGGGAGTAGCATAGTAGCTCAATTGTAAAGATTTAAGGTTCTCCATAAAGATTTGTCTCAACTGCAAGTTCAGTGAAGCTAAGACCAGGTGCACTAAGGCGTCTACCTCTACATTATTGTCCCTCAATACTTGATGCACTTTCACTCTATCCATCTTCCCCATGAACTTTTGTGCCTCAGCCAGATATTGGACCATTACTAGATATTTCATTTTGTACTCTCCTGTTGTCTACAGGCATACAAGCTCAAAGGCACTAAGGAGCTATTTGGATGGATTCTAGAACCCTGTAATTGAGGGAATTAGAGGAATTAAAAGTTTGATTCCCTAATTCCAGTGTTTAGTTTGATTTTGAAATCCGAAATTGAAGAAATTGGACAATTCCTCCCTCCTTTCAATTTAGGAAATGAATTCTGAAAATTTTTATAAGAATCCACCCAATTCCTAAGAATTGGGGTGGGTCCCACTGATCAGTTTTTCCTCAAATTCTTAGTTAAGGAAACAGAGAAATCCTCCATGATTCCTCTATTTCCTCTATTCTTCAACAACTTGAGCTTCTCCCCGAGCATGCCCCGTCCCGATCTTGTCGGTCGTCTCCCATCCGTGATCTTGGAACTCGTCCGTCCAAGTACCCACTTTTGGAGCTCTCCAGGCTTGCAATTTCCCAAATTGTTTTCTTCTTCTTCCCTGATCTCATGAGGTACCTTCTTCTTAGATCTAGTGGAGCTTCTTCTTCTCTGATCTTGGTGAGATTCTTCTTCCAGTAGCCCCGTGAGCCCCTCTTGAGGTCCCATTGTTCTCCTGGGTAAAATGTCGCACAAGTGTCGCACAAAGGGCTCCAGAGGAGGGCAGAGGGAGAGAGAGAGAGAGATAGAGAGGGAAGGAGAGAGGGAGAGAGAGAGAGAGGGGAGAGAGGGAGAGAAAGAGGGAGAGAAAGAGGGAGAGAGAGAGAGGGAGAGATGGGCATCATGTCGAAGGAGACGATCGAGGTGATAGAGTAGAGCATCAGAATTCTAAGTCTCTCCTCAGATGTGGCCCTGGTGATGGTGCCAGACATCAAGTACTGGCTGAGGGAGATCATGCAGGAGGCCATCAAATGCATGCGCCACTCCAAGCGCACCATCCTCACTGCTAAGGACGTTGACAGCGCCCTCAGCTCCGAAATGTCAAGGTCCGACTTTATGTTGGGGTTCTATAAATTTTGATGTGGTTTTTAGAGCTATCTGGAGATTTGGGTTTTGATTTTTGTTGAGTTTTGGGTTCATTTTTCTTTTTCTTGTGTTTTTTTGGAATGATGCGGATTTCGGTGATTCTATTTCGATAATTTTGCTTCTTTTGATGTGGTTGGCTATTTTATTTGAACTAGATGTTGATGTTGTGATTGATTGTTCTTTCGAGATCTTGATCAAAAAAATGGACTTTTTTTGATTTTGTACCAAATTTAATATTAAATTTAATCTATTTTTTTTTAACTATATTATATATTTTCTTCATTCTTATTCCAACCAAACACTAAAATTTAAGTGATTGATGGAATTCGTCAATTCTATTTGTCAACCAAATAGTAGAATTCTAAAATTGAGGGAATTGGAGGATTTCCAATTTTATCTAAAAAATATTCATCCAAACATTAGAATTATTCAATTCCCTCAATTCTCTCAATTGCTCAGAATCAACAGAATTGACTAATTCCTCAATTTCAGCTTCGGAATTCATCTAAATAGCTCCTAAGTGTTTTAAATTTCTTGGTCCCAACTATTAGCACCATTTAGAGACCAAGGAGGAATGCCTCATATTCTGCCATATTTTTCAACATGGGAAACTTGAGTCAGATTAAGTATTAGACCACTCTTCTATGTGGACTTAGTAACATAATGCCAACTCTACTTCTCAACTCACAAGATGAACTATCTACTTGTACCTCTCAAGGTTAGGTGTCAAATCTGGTAGGGTATAAAGTGACCTCCACCATGAAATTTGTCAAGATTTGGGCCATGACCACTTTCTAAGCTTTGAAAATGATATTGAAATGACTTAAGTTGATGGACCATTTAAGTAGTCACCTCAAAGTCTCTAACTTCTACAATATTTGTTAAAGTGAAAAGTTCATCAGTATAGTAATGGAGTGCTAAGTACAACCAAAGCTTCTACATGGCCAAGACTACAACCACTATAAGAAACTAGACCATTGGTAGTGCTTCCAAATCACTGCAATGGTCCAAAAATAACCACCAATGTATTAGCATTGGTGGTGCTTTTCCGTGGTACTTCTAAAGTATCATCAAAACTTATGTTGAAAATTTTAACAATACTTTTAAACCATCGCCAAAAGTCTTTCACTATATTTCTTGCGATATTAAAAAAAATTGCCATCAAAAAGTGATTATTTGTAGTATTTTTGACAAAGTACTGCCAATAACTATTAAGTTTCGAATGACTAAACTACGAACATGAAAGTTTGGTCAATCAAATTTAACAAATAGAGACAAAAATATGATTTTCATATTATAATTCAAATAATTTTAAACAAAATTAATATACCACAATTGATTCTAACACAAAAATCTAGTTTTCATTAATCCAAATCCAAAAACATAATCTTATTTACTATTATGAGCTAAATACATTTAAACAAAATGTTATAAAAAATTACAACTCAAACTCCACAATAATACAAAATTGTATCCTAACCCACAAACTATATTATGACTTCCTTTAGAGATTTACACCAACAAAATAAAATAATTAATTAACTTCTATGAACTTAAAAAAAAATTAAGATTAGGTAATGATAATAACTTTCAAATATTATATAAATTAGCTCATAAACAACACAAACAAATGATAGTCCTCACAAAAAATTCAAAAAAGTAAATAATCTAAATTTAAGTCCAAAATAAACTAAACATGTCCTAGGGGTTCCTTCCTCCAATTTCCCAAATTCATACACTATTTCTTCAATTTTTCAAATTCATCCACCATTAACCTAAAACTTTAAAAACCACAATAGAAATTGAGCTCAAGATCTCAAACACAACAAATATTAATACTTTTCAATATTACAAATTCAAAATCTAATATTTCAGAAAAGAATTAATATATACCTTGGTGGGATCGAAGGAAGGAGCCTTTGGACATACTAGAAAGTAATAGTACCAAAGGAGGCCAACGAGAGAGCTAATGATGCAAGAAGAGGCTGCCAGGAGAATGAGAATTCATATCTAGGTTTCATTTGGGGCTAAGGTTTAAATAGAAAAAGTCATATCTGAATTTGATTTATGCATTTGGTCATCTAAATAGTAAGTTTGGACATTTGAATGTAGTAGTGAGAGGATAGGTTCACTTTGTCTACTAGTTTGGATGTCAAAACTTGCTTTTTTGGATATATGAACCTAGCACAAAGGCAGCGCTTTTATGCAAGCACCGCCATATGTTAGGTGAGGTTGCTCGAATAATAAGTTTGGGTGTCCAAATGAAGTAGACAGAGTAATGTTCAGATATCCAAACATATCATTTAAATGATCAAACCTATCATAATGGAAGGACTTTTATACAAGTGCCACCATTAGTAGAGTTTCTTCGGAAACATTGGGCATTGAGCACCGCCAAAACCCATATTTCTTTTAGTAAGGATATGCCAATTGCTTCTAAAGAGAGTACCAAACTTCCTCTCTAGTGATGATGTGGCTGGCATAGTATATCAAATATTGCTTCCCACTCAGTCACTTACCAGTACTGAACTAACAACCTGATCTGAAGGTGCTACATATAGATATAGTACTTCATTTGGTTCATGTCTAACTAGTAGAAGGGGTTAATAAAGGTACTATTTTATTGCTTCAAAGACTTGGTGGCACTCCTAAGTCCATTAAATTTGGACTTCTACTTTAATGACTTGAAGAGAGGAAGACATTTTTCACCCAGCTTGAATCGGAAGTGATTTATTGTATCTAAATGACCCATGAGTCTTTGCACCTCCTTGGTCAAGCTCAGTGGGTTTGTATGCATAACTACTTTGATTTTCTTAGGATTTTCTTCCATTCCTTGTTTCAAGACTAAATAACTAAGGAATTTTCCCACATCAACTCCAAATGTGCACTTCTCTAGTTTCAGCTTCATTCTAAACTTTTGTAATATTTCAAATATCTCCTCCAAGTTAACAAGGTGTTTCTTCAACTCAGTGACTCTTTACAAAACATGTCATTAATGTAAGCTTCTAAATGTTTGTGAAGTTGAGACTCAAAAACTTGGTTCACCATTATTTGGAATGTCACTTCTATAATTTTTAGTCTGAAAGGCATTATGACATACAAAATATACCCTAATCAATAATGAATGATATCTTTTCTTCATCTTTTGGATGCATATAGATCTGGTGATATTCTAAAAATACTTTTAAGAAGCTGAGAAGTTGATGACCCAAAGTAAAATATATAAGCTGATCTATCTTTGGCAGGAGGCAGTTGTCCTTCAGACAGTTTTTGTTTAGGTGAATGAATTTGATGCACACGCTCCACTTTCCATTAAGCTTTTCACTGCCACAACATTAGCAAGCCACTCCAGGTACCAAGCTTCCTTGATAAATCCTACATTGCAGAGCTTATTTAGCTATTTAATAATAGCTTTTTGTCACTCCAAGTGTGAAGTGTCCCGTTTTCTTACTCAACTAGTTTGTGATCCTAGGCCACCACTAGTTCATGTTGTGCAACCAAGGGATCTAGGGCCCAAGTAAAGATATCTTAGCTTTCTCTCAAAAACTCCCCTAATTTGGCCCTTAGAGAGTAGGGAAGGTTTGCACTGAGCTTTAGCATTTTCCCTAAGCTTTCATTTATAATAAAGTTGATGAGCAACTCCATTGGTTCGATATGTGCTTATTTTAGTTTGGTGGCCTCAACCACCAAGTCATTCTTTTTTTAGCTTGGATTATCTTCCCAATAAGTCACCTCACATCTCTTGGCTAGGCTTTAGTCTTTCAATGCTTCACCTATACTATTTTAGTTAGAAATTTTATTGCTAAGTTGAGATTATCGCTTGAAACTGATTGAGAGTTGGGCAACCCAAGATGACATTTTAAGCTAAATGAGCTTGAACCATCATGAACTTTGACTCCATAGTGACATACCATGGGCTCTCTCCTACTATTAATAGAAAGCTGATTATGATAAGTGGACTGATCAAATTACCTGTGAACCTGATGAGTATTCCAATATAGGGCTTTAGCTTCTACTCCGTTTTCATCTAGTCATTGGCTCCAATGAACAAAATATTCTCCGAGTGGTTCATATCCACCATGATATGTTGTATGATGTAATCATTTATGATAATCGAGATAACTAGCACATCATTATGAGGAGTCAAAACCCCTAATTGATCCTCACTGGAAAATACTATACCTTTGGGATTTGGTTCAAAATGTTGCATTTTTCTCTCCTTCTACCCCCAATGATGGTTCACTATTTTCTAGTTAATAATGAAGCTTCACTTTGATTAGGAGACCATGTAAGGATCATATTCAAGTGTCCTTTCATCAAGGGTTGTGGAGTTTGAGAGTTCAATTTATCCAGGATGACCCCTATCTATTTTCCTTCTACCCCCGAGGTTCTTCAGTTTGGGCTCTGCATCTGATAAACTAGCTGATGTGGCCTATTTGATAAGCCTTTTTATCACATCCTTGAGATGTTTGCACTCCTTGGTGTAATGACTATGGTCCATATAAAGCTTGTAATACTTGGTTTTATCCATTTTTTGCCTATCAAAATGGAGAGGTGGGGGCCACCTTAAATAGTCTTTGTGCTCTATTTGAGCCAATACCTTGGCTCTGAAGTTGTTTAGGGGTGTGTAAGCATGAAATCCACCTCGACATTCCCTACTCTTGGTGTGTTGCTTCTTTGACTTAGGAGGTTTCACCTCCCTAGGCTCCTTCATCAACTTACTACTTCCCTTGGACTTTCTCTTAGCTTACATTACTTCTTTTGCATTGATATGCTCTCTGCCTTATTCAATGAATTTAGTTAAGCTCTTGGGAGGCTGGTGCACCATCTTGTAAGCTACCCTAATTTGTTGAATCTCATTTATCATGGATGCAAGGACGATGAAGTTATCTAGCTCGGTTACCTCCAATCTAACTTATTAAATCAAGTTAGATACTCATTAAGGCTTTTTTGCTCATTCTATTTTTTTATCAGGAGTCTCAAGTGATCCTTTCACTGAGATACCAGAAAGATGAACAACTCCATGAACTAATCTGTCATATTATCAAAGTCGGTTGTAGAGCACTTCAATAGCCCAAGATACTACGCTCTAGTTGGGCCTTGCAATGTCATTGGGAAAGCTTTGCACATAGTTAAGTACCACGCTCCTTATAGCATTATGGCATTTCAAAAAGTACTGATATGATCTACTAAATTCTTGGTATTATGATATACCTCATACAAGAGTTGTCTAAACTTTAGTTGCACATGGACAACTCAGGGATTAGAGGCGTGTTATATCAAGAATGATTCAATGGAATGCCAACCCATGGCTTTTCCCAAGCTGCCAATGGCACAGTTTCTCTATAGTTTCCTATCTCCACTCTAGCTAAAGTTTGACTTGCATTTGTGTGGTACATGTCCTTGTTTGCTAGGTCATATGTGGGGTTGATATCTGGGCTCCTCAACACTTGATATCTATTACGATTTGCAATGAAAGTTTTATGAATCACCTAACTAAACTCTTTACCAAATCTCGACAATGCCTCTATCTTTAAAGAGAATCTCCAAGAAAACACCATGAGGAACCATCATAAGAGACTATCAAGAAGCACTAGAAAAATTCATATATGAGAGTCGACACTATCTCTCTTTCTCTTCTCTCTATTCTCTCTATTTCTCTTTAGTTCAACGTCAGCACTACACCATACCTAAAACTCTATGTATTATTAGAATATTTAAAAGCCCTTATTAAGTTTGAGTTTTACTCTAATTATAACTTCTAATGTTACATAATAAGTATTTAAAATTAACCATAAGTCTGAATTCAACTTTAGATTCTTACTGTAACTCAAACTCCAATCCAAGTTCAAGACATCCAAACTCAATAATCTCTACCTTAGCTTAAACTCGGGCATGCTACCATCACGAACTTCAGCCATCATCTCTCATCCAACCCCTCCCCTTGAGTTATTAGCTTATTCAGCTAATCGCAAGACGTGAGCTTGAGCCAACCTCAAATTTGCTCTTTATGTCTACAGTATTATACTTCTAGAAGTCTTTCGGAATATCTATATCGGCTGCCATAGCAAAAGTTACTTGGGAAGAATATCTATTGCTAATCAAATCACTCCGAGTATTATGTTTTCTCTTTACTACTGTAGTCATCAAAACTCCACCTATAATAGTATTTTCTACCAATTGATAAATATTGTCACACCTCTTTTTTTTATTAGGATCCTAATACCATATGTCATATTCATAACTCCATCTCTTACTGAATAATTACAGTCTTTTAAGTCCAGTACACTAAGTGAAATTAAATTTTTTCGCATCTTGGGAACATGCCTCACCCCAGTAAGAGTATAAGTCACTCCATCAAATATCTGGATCTAGACTGCTCCCACATCGCCAATCTCATAGGTCGAATTATTGCCCAACAAAATATTGTCTTTCTTCTTATTCTTCTCATAAGAAGTAAACACATTTTTTTAGAGTAAACATGATAAGAACTACCAAAATCTAAAATCCACTTACTTGAAGTATCAATTTCTATAAATATTACAAAAATGTCTCTATCCGCACTATTCTAAGAAGTACCATCCACTATTGTTGTTATCGTATTAAAAGAATCTATGTTCCCATATTTAGTGCAATACCATCTAATGTGTCCATACTTCTTACATGAATAACATTGTTCCTTGACCTTTGATTTTGATTTAGACTGTTACTTACCTTCTCCATGTTCTCTCGATTTTCCTCTTTTGTGAGCCACCAATCTCAATATCAATATTGGAGTTTCTCCTCTTCTTATTAGAAAGAAGACTAGTTATCACTTTCTCCATCTTAAGAATTTTTTGCTATAAAAATTTATGATCACAATATGATCATACAAAGCAAGAAGAGATATCAGGAGAATCAGTGTCTTATCATCCTCTTCAAACTTTGTATCAACTTTCAACAAATCATGAATAATTTTTTTGAAGGCATTCAAGTGATACAACATAGTTATATCTTTACTCATACGCAGTCCATACAACTGCTATTTCGGATGAAAATTATTCAGGAGACTTTTCGATATGTACAACTTCTTAAGTTTTATTCAGATATCTACTGTCATTTCTTCATTAATGACATTGTACAAAAACTCATCAATTAGACTTAGAATAATTAAATTTAAATCTTCTGATTTATCTCCTCTCAATCTTCATTGTTTATCTTGGTCGTTTTTTTTTTTTTATCTTCTAACATCTTTTGCAGGTCTTGATAAATAAAAATCATTTTCATCTTCTTCTATCATAAGGTAAAATTTATCTTTCTATTAAACTTCTTTACCTCAAGTAAGGACTTTGTCATCTTGATTATTTACTCCTAAACTCAAATACTAATTATTAAGATTTGCAGTGAAAAGTTCATGAATCACTTTATTTTCAAACAACATAGAAAATGAAAAGTAATATAGGATAAAAAAAAATAAAAAGAAGAAATACAACGATATATATGATTCACCCAAAATCAAGTTACATTCACAAGGGGAGCGGGAGATCCACTCTCAAAAAATTTTACCAAGTCTCGACAATACCTCCACCTTCAAAGAGAATCTCCAAAAGAATATCATGAGGAACCACCACGAGAGACTACCAAAAAGTACTAGAAAGATCCTCACATGAGAGCCGACACTCTCTTTTTCTCTTCTATTTATTCTCTCTATTTCTCTCTAATTCAATCTCAGGATTACATTATATCTAAACTTTATGTATTATTAGAATATTTATAGGCCCTTATTGAATCTGAATTTTACTCTAATTACAACTCCTAATATTACATAATAAGTATTCAAATTAATCCTAAGTCCAAATCCAACTTTAGATTTCTACTTCAACTCAAACTCTAATCCAAATTTGAGATATCCAAACTCAATAGATATCAAAGTGGAAAGTAAGCACATTGTCCTTGATGGTATCCAATAGCTTAGGTATGATGGCTCAGATGATTGAAAAATGCTTAATTTTCTTTATACAACTATAGCTCGTATTGTTGGTTTAGCAAAGGGGCCTATTGAGATTATGTATATTATTGCATGTATTGAGCTTCGAGATTGTGCATCATCTAGCCTTGGTTTTATAGTTATTGAACTTGAAGGTTCTACATGCCTTGCACCTGAGCCTCTAACAACTGAGACATTTGTTAGATGGCAATGGCCCATGTCTGAAATTCTTACCAACTTACTATGTAGGAGGGACCAACTTGTGCATTGGAGATAGTCCATAGTGAAACTCCTCAAGGCTAGGGTAATGGTGCATGTTAAGTCACTGAAGTAGCTTGATGGTTTTGCTCACTAGGTCCTCTCGAGAAATTATAGGATTCAATAGGCATTGGCACCATCTGCTCCCCAAGTTGATTTTTTGAGAATTATGCTCTCATAGCCTTTGGAGGCATGGCTAGAAGATCACCAAAAATTTTCTAGATCGACAAAAAAAGTTAGAGTAGATCCTAATGAAAAAATCAATTGTTTACGGAGTTTGATTCACTACTGAATTCAGTTAAGAGGCCTCTTGAGACCTTGATCTACTAGGTTGATTTTGTCTCGTTGATCTATATGAGAAGAAAAGAATGAAGAAGATCACCAGGAGTTAGCTTACAACCGCCACTTCAACGCTTTAGTTAGTCACTATAAATTTAGAGTGGAAAAAGAAAAGAATTAGATATTAATCCTTACCTTTTTGTTGTGTATTATCCTATTTCTAATTAATTCAGTGAGCCCAACATATCAAATTCCTTAATCCCCATCAAAATACCTACTAGATTTCATGTTATAGGCCTGCTGTGGATCTCAGGTGCCCCGAGATTGTCTTGTGGGTCATAAAATATTCATTGTCTTCTTAATTAATCAAACTTAGCATTTATATACCGGGGACTTCGAGTTTGATAAGTCATCTCATCAAGGCTTGTTGTATACTCAGTGAACCCTAATTAGCTCAGAGACAAACACGACCTAAGTCTTTGGATGGTCCCAATGATGGTTTGACTCACATGAATGACTTCAGTTTGCCAACTCGGTAAAATGGGTTCAGTGTACTATCAGTGCCCCCAGCTCTAACTAGTAGTCCTTCTCTACTCTATTGGCAAAGTTAACTCAAAGCCACTGAACTATGGATGAATCGTTAATTATCGTAATAATTTAAAAAGTGAATTGTCGTCTTATCAAATCATATAAAAATATTAGTGTTCGCATATTCTCGAGACAACGACTCCAAATTGTCAGTTAAATATTCAAGAAGATCAATTTGAGGCAACACATGAGCTTCACGATTCGGACAACAAGTTGATTTCTAGAAATTTTGGTGAGCCACTTTTGGATGGCTAACACGTGTTTGTCGAGATTCAACCTGTGAAAGTCGATTCCCGCTCCTCAACTTTCCGTGGCTCGGATCTTACCATATGACATACATTTAAAGGAAGTCTCAACTTGTAAAAACTCGAGTCATCTTCTTCCCTTATTTTGACTATTTTGGCTATGTTTTTTTAAAAATCGATGAGACAAATTAATCTAATGTATTGAGATTTTAAAAATTCTTTCAATCGAAGCCAACCGTGAATGGAGCTCATCAACAGCAGAGAAATACCAATTATAAAAGGATGGATACTGATATGAAATCAGCCTCCACGATACAAATGTATAATAATCTAACGATTATAATATTACAATTTTATAAGCGAAGGATCGGAACTGCTTGTGTAATCCCACGTGGAGCAATTGAATCTCATTTCACATACAAAAATACATTGGACAAGAGTAAGTCACGGCAGCTCAACCACTTGGGAAGGGGAGGTGGGCCTCCTTAAAGTCCTCCGACACATGGCCGCTGCTCCGCCGCCCAACTACGTGGACAAGACACCCTTGTTTGTGTGGTTGGACAGGGACCCCTCCACATGGGTTTCGGCCCAAACGTTAGGCCGTCGTCAATCTCTCTCTCCCATCGACAACACTGGGTCCCCACTTCCACCACCTTCCGGAAGTAGGGCCTCTTCTGAAATCTTCAAGTTTCGCATCGGTCTCGGGCATTACTGCAAGTCTCAAGCATTTTCAATACAAGGCTCAGGCCTTGGCCCAAGCCCCGCGGTGCCCGTCGGGGGCCCTACAATCAAAGGCCGCCGTGGTAGATGGCCTCTTTTTAAGTCCCCCCCAACTCCGTTCCATGTCCCTTTCCCGCACCTACTTGTTCAACATCGATCTATCGCAAGCAGTCGGTCTCCGGATTGTCACAGTATTCCACGATTTTTTTTGAAAAATTTGCCAACACTTTTTGCTGAATTGTAAGTATGACTCGCACGGATTGAATTCGAGTTTCAAATCCTAGGAAAAAAAATTGATTTCCATTTTGAACGAAATAGAACAAAGTTTTTCTTTTGAGACCATTCGACTTTTCCTCTTGTAGTGAGTTTTGGGGAGACATGGAGAGGAAAATCTAATGAAGTACTTTCCATTTGGATCTTTTTTGTCAAACATGGTTGGTGGATTAGATCCAATTTAGTTGCCGATTTCCATGCTTTTGGGGCTAACCACAAAAGGAATCGAGTTGATGGTGATTTGGAGGGTGATATTTATGAAAGGAGCAAAATCACTTGTTGCTTAATTAGGATTTTGATGTACTATTAATGATGATTTTCTTAGATATAGATCCTCCTAATCACTGTGACTATGACCTTGCCTAGGCTTCTCAGGATCCTCTCAACTGCTCCTAATGACTCTCTTTATCGCCTTTTAGGTTCGTCGCATTCGACTAATAGTAACAACTAATCAGTAATGAATTATTCACAATTTGGAGATTCATAGGTTCTTGCTGAATGCATGGACTTTATCTTTTCTATTTTTAAGAATATATTAAGTTAGTTTCTATCATAATCATGGTACCGTGATCTAATAATCCAAACTTATAGTTCAATCATGTAATGGAGAAATGGAGAATTTTACCAGGCAAATTAATTATCCTTAAGTCTCTTCTATTTAATCAAACTAATGACATGTATTGACAAATTCATGTTATACCGATCATGCAAGCAAATCTCTCCCCTTTTTCTGGCTCATGTATCATTTTATAATGGAATAATAGCTTGCTTTTAAGCTTAATTGCATCCAAAGCAGTTGATTAACATGACGAGGTCTCCTAACACCCTCTTTTTCAAGTGATCTACCTTTAAACTCCACCATTAAGGCATAACCCTAACAAAGTAATTAATTTCTTATTCCAAGGAAATAGACTTCCACTATGACCAAGGGACAAAGATAAGATAATTTATTTTCCATTGGTATTCACAACGTTTCATTGTTTAACATGTAGAGCCAACACAAAACATGGAATCAAAATTTTTTAACAAGATCACGTTCCTTCCACCCGATACACTGTTGAATTTCTCCGCATATTGAAAATAATAAATATGCATTAAAGAGATCTTGATTTCATGACATAACTTGCAAGTTAATGGTCTGATTAAAAGTAAATAATCACAACTAAACACAGCTACAACTCCAAGCAGACTTCATTCACACTCACACATACCTCTATCATCGTCTTACAATCCCAAACAGATGACATGTTATGCCAATATCCCAACATAATCCTTTGATATACCCAATATTATTACCAGATGAAAAAGAAGTGAAACATAAAGGAAGCAACAAGCCCAAACACACACTAGAATCAGGGTTTCAAGCCGCGATATACCAATAGAGCAGGAACTTGCCGGCGGCCGGGGTCGAGAGACTCTCACCTCCAAGAGTTGGAGTTGGACGAGCAGTCGCAAATGGCATCCTCCTCGACCTCTCGCTTGTGGAAGCTGCGGTGGCAGCTGCAGGCGGCGCACATGAGGGCATCGCTCGTGCCCTCCTCCCCGGCGGGCATGAACTCCCGGCAGCCATCCACGGCGTAGCCTCCGATGTTGGCGGCGTGGTTCTTCCGGCACTCCCGGTACCTCACCACCTTCTCCTTCTTGGCCATGGAGCCATTGGAGCTCTTCTTGGCCTCTTTCATGCTATTGGAGCTAGGGTTGCCACTGCTCCTTGTGGATGTTGCTGGCCGGTCCCTGGTGCTCTTCGCTCTCCGGCCGGGGTGAGAGGAGACGTGGGTGGTAGAGGAGGAGGAGGTTGGCATGGAAGGAAGTTGAGGAGGGGGAGGAGGAGGAGGAAGAAAGGGAAAGGAGGAGGAGCACCATTTCTTCACGTCTAATTGGTGGTTATATATGGAAAATTGAGAGGGACTCAGGGTTGGGCCTTTGCTTGTGGGGGGTGTTCAATAATGCAAACGCTAAAAATGTTTTCTAACCTTTAACATTGACTAGTCTTACTATTCTTATCATACACAACGGAATGGGAATTAGGGTTTCTCTTTTTATTTTTTTTTTGGGAGAGTTGGTCATTTAATCCAATGAGTTTGACAAAGCTTGCATCCCTGTGGATTTGGTCATGTTAGTCAACTTGAAGTAGAAAGTCTGAAAGAGATTTTGCTCCCGCACTCAGTCTTTCGTTGAATAGTCAATATTCACATTGATTGTTTCAAGAATTAGAAAAGAAACAAAGTTTAACCATATAGAACACTACCTTCTTTAAATCCACACAACCAAAATCAAAAAGAGAAAACTTTCATCATCTCTATCTTTAATAATCTCGAGTACACTTATGATTTACACAACTTTTTTTCTTTTTTTATTATAATTCTTGTATGAGTGTAACATCTGTCTAATTTTCTAATTTAAGTTCTTGTCTAAATGTACTTCAATGAGAATTTATCAAAATAAGAATAATAAGAATATAAATGAGAACAATACGATAGGGTTATAGACTTACAATACGAAATTAGATAGATTAGTAAACAATCAAGTGTACTAATAAAAATCTATCAGCACTCTAATTACTATGGTTAATACAGTATCAGAGATATTATTCCACGAAAAAGAGATTATAGGTTTGAGTGTTGACAGTGATCAGAGTTGTTGTCTTAACCCTATTGCCTCAAAACAGAAATCACAGTATGAACAAGGATATGTGTCATGGATATAAATTCCAAACCCTAGGATGATATATTAGGTAGCCCTAACGAGACAGAAAGGCAAAGCCTAATGGAGCTTTTTGGTTAATAGGGTTTGAACTAGTTACGGTGAATTCGTTAGGAAGGTAACCTAATTTGGAGGCAAACTGATGAGTTGGAGTCGCATTGATTGGACCCGTTTTGGGACCCGGACGTGTCGACCGGTACCATATGAACCGTTGGAAAGGCATGTCTATTGTGGCCCTTTTCCTTCTGCCCGACCGCCATTGGAGCTTATTCATTGGCAGCTCGAGTTGTGGCCCTTCCGATTAGCTCGCCTACTCGGCACGTGTTTATTCCATAATTATTATCGAACATATTATATATATATATATATATATATAATGTCATTAGATAATGCATGTGGCCCGCTTTATTATATTGGACGATAACAAATACTTTCTATTTTTTATTAAAAATTTTTTAACTAATTTGGGTGGATGAAAATTGTTATGTTACGCGACAGCTTTTGATAGCATTGCGAATATACGTGATAAATTAGTTTTTTATCGAATTTCTTTTCTATGGAATGATCCTTAAACACGTATAACTGAGCGGGAAAAAGAATTGGAGGACCCAGGCATCGCTTTCATCCAAGAATCTAGCACAAAATGAGGAGAAAAAGGGCTGGAGCGGCTAATTCCAGCAATCCAAATCGAATCGATTAACCATTTTTCGTCCATGCTCATATACGAATTTCATAAAAAAAAAAAACAAAAAAATTTATTGTCTATGCTCATGTACGAAATTCATTGAAAAAAATACGTCAAACTCGCTTTGTCCGTCATGCGCTAGTGGGCGCAGCGGTGAACATGCGAAGCTGCAGCGAACTCCAAACTTGAGCGAGAACCATCAATGTTGAGAATTGAGCAAAGATGAGAATTTGAATCTTCAAACCATTGATATCTGGTCCTTGTCTTCCTGTTGTATCACAGGAGCAATAGTGACTTCAGGGCTTGCATTTCTTTCGTCGCTATGTGACAGATGATGCATTTATTTGAGTTGTGCAAGCTTGGTTATCCTTCGTACAATCCTCATTGATCTTATCACACTCGCCAAGCAAACATTTACTTGATATGTGTAATCATCGGTGTGTTTCATTCGTCAATAAACTCGGCTTTCTTAGTTTATCATATACATGGTTTACTTAAGAATGAACCAAAAGACTTATTTTGGCTTATTCATCTTGGATAAGTCTGGACTCTGTATAAACCATTTCGTGGATAAACCAACGAGCCCAACGAATATGAGATTCAGATCACTATTTGATAATATCAGAATAAATTTGAAACCCTAAAACCCTAATTAAACCAAAGCCTTGCAAGAGTGCTTAGACGAAAAAACCATTTGCTTCTAATGTACTTAGGCAAATAGAAATGGATTTTGATTAGATTTTGAAGCTTCTGATGGCCCAATAAATTATATACAATTTATCACTTCATTTAATATAAGCTTAAATGAATGAAGGATGAACTCCAAACACACTAGACCAAGAGGTTCTGTCCAGATAGGGTTTCTATCGAGGGATCACATCATTGAGGGCATGCTTCACGACAAATATTTTTCTATCATTTTATATTAAAAAAATTACACATAAAAAGAGGCTTTGGTGATTTGTATTTCATCCCAATAGGGCTAGAGTTCATGCAACATCCATCCATTCCATTTGTTTATTAAGAACTTTGGTGTCTTTTCTTCTTTTTTATTCTTGAATTTCATGCAATAATATTCTAGGACCACATAAATAACTTACGAATGGCTTCAAGGGTTCATCATGACCATGACCATGATCATGATGAATACTCCACTTCATCAAATGGACATGAATATCATCCCCAACGTAGGCCCTCGCATTTTTTTGCCTAAAAAAATGGTGATTTTTGCAATTACCCCCTTGTGAATTGTCGTAATTAGAAACAACGCTTGGCTTGTTCCACTCTTCAATTTATTCACCTCCACTTAGAATCAACTAGTTGTGCGATTTTTTTAAAAAAAAAGAACAATAAATGCTTTTTTTTTCATTTATTTTGTTGAATTTATTCCGCTTTTGAACACTTTAAAACTTGTGATTCTGGCATTCGGTTGTTGGGAGAAAATTGATTTTTTTCGTTCGATCATTGCAAGAGCATTGACTATAGCCTTTGACTAGTATATTGAAGGGATATTGGTTAACAAATTCTTAAGTATCAAACAATAATTTGTAATTAAGACAAATCAAGGAGGTATTTTGAAAATTTTTCTCAAAAAAGAATAATTAATAAAGAAAAAGAACTATGCTCCCAATAAAATGATGCATACTAATTTTTTTTTTCTATATTGAAATGAGGATGTCTTGTAATGGTCCCATTAAATTAAAAAAAGAGAAGACATTGAGAGGTTATGCATTCTGAATTGAGGTGGAATAAGTTGAACTGAAAGACAAGTCTTTTATTGGTGGCCAAGTGTGGTTGAAAAAAAAGGGTGGGCGTGCATTATCATTTAGTAGCATCAGATGCTTAGCCATTTGCATTTTTTTTGTTTTCTCTTTTTATATCTTTCCTCTAAAGGTGGAGGAGGCATTGGCAAGACATGAGTTAGGTGTGTTGTGGTCGTCTTGCCCCCACTCAACACCATTCATGCAAGGGATTGCCTGATTTTTATAATATCATATATATCTGCATCAGTATATTCCAGTGTAAACCAGAAGTTTCACCCTGCTCCGGCGGAGGTTCTGCCAATTCCTGATTAACTTTGGCGACTGATTTTCCTAGTTTCCTTGGCTCAGCCAGCCCAGGCTACAAAAAGCCCTAGTTGCCAAACCATCAAGCTGCTTGTTTGCAGCAGCCCAAGTATTACAGTAAAACTTATACAATTAGCATCTCATGCAAATAAGTGTCTTATCCAAGGTTTTAAGTTTCGGCCGAAACAGTTCGGTTTCGGTCGGCTCCGAACCGAAATCCTAATTTTGGTTTCGGTTTAGAATTTACTGTTCATATTCACCAAAAAGCAGAGCTCGAGAGCTCGCTGGGCAAGCGCGCGCGCGCGGGAGCTCGCCGGGCCCGCGCACGCACAGGCGGGAGCTCGGCGAGCCCCCGTGCACGCTCGCACGGACGGGAGCTCTCCGAGCTCGCACGAGTGGGGGGAGCTCGCCGGGCGAGCACGCGAGAGGCCACGCGGAGGAGGGGGGGGGGGGGGGGGGGGAGCTCACTGGGCGAGCGCACGAGGGGAGGAGCTTGCGCCGACTTCGTGTCCAAGCCCGAGGGCCCCCTCGCCTATCTTAGGCGCTCGCCAGCTTGCCGTCACTCCCTCGTCTATCTCTCGCCCTCACCGACCTGACCCCTACTCCAGCAAGCTGAGACTGACCTTACACCGGAACCATCGCTGTCGCCAATCTGGTTCCGACACCCTTGCCAGTTTCTGTCAAATACTATTCACATACATAATATTATTCACGTAACTATTCATTTTTTAAAAAAATTTTTAAACATATTATAATTTTTTTAATTTGAAGTTAAAAAATAATTAATAAAAAAATATTTTGGTTGAAACTGAAATGAAAATGATTTTAATCGAAACACGTTGAGTTTTTTGTTCACATGCATGCGTGCATGACCGTTTCACCGAAAGTAAAGTCAAAAAAAATTTGTATCGATTTTATCCCCATGTGAATCGCTATTACAAGATTGTGCAGAACTAATTCTTCTCGAATGGTTATAAATATTCATCTGGATTGCTCGGGTACTGAATTCATAATTTCACGTTTAAATATTTTAAACTCAACTGATAATGATGATGATTAATTATATTACACTATAATTAATAAATTATATATATATATCAATTATATTTTAATAATAAATTAAATTTACTTATATTAATTTTTAATTTTTTAATCATATTTATATTATTTTTCAATAGTGATTTACTATCAAATTTAATTTTAATTAATTAAAAAAATTTTTAATATTATGATAAAATTAATTATAAAATTTTTTCATAATTTTTAAAATTTTTATAAAAAAATTTTCAAAATTTTATCGCTTTTTTAATTTAAAATTAAAATACAATCTAAATATAATCAAAATCATTTCGCTGGGTGTAAAAATCGAAATCAATACTTAAAAAGCTTGGCCTTATCGACTACCATTTATCAATCAAAGATTACCGACCAAAAGATTCTTTAGGAGGGGCAAAGATCAAACACCTCAAGAGCATCATACAGCAAGCAATGCCCAACTACTCCAACCAATCCATCACACCACAAAACATACATAACAACAAAACACGACAACCTACTGCTAACATATACGCTAGGCTACGGTACTACCGGAGAGGCAGAACGTCGAACATGTCATGGGCACTTTGGGCCGCCGCGCTTGGTCTTCCAGTTGTTGTAGCAGGCGCAGACCTGCTTGTTGCCGTAGTACCCCGGCGGCACGCAGAGGCACTTGTGGCAACACTTCTGGCAGAAGAACATGCACGCCTTGTGGTACTGCGTCCGCCCGCACCGTCGCGTGCACGCCCCCGGGCATTCTTCACACACACATTTGCCCAGATACTTTCAATTCCAAAACACTATTCAGAAACTGAAGCAAGTAATTTTGCAGATACACCCTATAGTTTGTGACATTTGCACAAAGCCACTTACGTTTTGCATGCGCAGGCATAAACTCTAGATTAAATTTTTCTCGAGTTTTCATCAGTTTTAACGTAAATGTTCTTAAAAAAAATTGTTCTTTTAGGATTAGTTTTTATAATAATTGCTAAAATGAAGCAACACAAAAATTATCCTTGTAGCTGAAAATGACTACTATGCCCTTACTGTGTATCTTATTATGCAAAAGTAAACAAAGTCTAAAAGACGTCCTAGTTATTTTTGTCACTTTCACCAAAAAACACATGGATCAAGGGGGTCATTGCAAAGTAAATATCAATAAAGAAAGGGATTATCTGCAAATAACGAAAATAGGGTTTTTTATGCAAATATCCCAAAAAATAACGTGGAACTGGCCACTTACGGGATCTCCGGAGACTTCCCTTCCCGTACTTCCCCTGAAAACAGCAACACATTCATTCAAACTTCAATTACAACAAAAGAAAAATAAGCAAATCAGGGAGACAACCAACCTGCAGTAACTCGGAATCCAGCACTTCCTCCTCCGACGCAACCTGCCAAAACAGACATTTTCACATAAACCCCCTGAAACTTCACCAGTGCCAGAAAAAGGAAAAAGAAACAGCTCACTGAAGAAGACGACACCATGGATGCAGTGAGGCGGAGCAGGAGGAGGAGGAGAACTGCAGAAAGGAAGAGAAGCTTGGCCATGGCGGAGCAGAAGCCTGGAAAGAGAAGACGAACGGTGAAATGAAGGAACTTCGGAAGTGGACTTCACAGGGTTGGTGTGGAGGAGAGTGTTTAAAGGACAGAGAGAAAGAGAGACGTCTGAAGCGTTTTCGCGGCAGTGCACTGCACGAGGCGCACGGTGGTCGTCTTCGGTTTCCCGCGCTTTTTGTGTGGGGACGCGTGGTAATATATTATTGGTGCGTAGGGCGATTTCTTGACTTGGCAGTCAAAGGCGGAAAGCTGGGAGGAGGCAGGTGTCTTGTCAGATGTTGGAAGAACCGGACCGGTCAGTGGGCCGTGGGTTTGGTTCAACTGACCAAGTTACGTGGAGCACAAGTGATGGCAACTGGCTATCAACCAAAATTTTGTTGTTACGTCTAATTTTTTTGTCTTTAAAAAAAATGCCGGAGCGTGGCCCGAACTGTGATCACCCAACGAAAGCCCATAATCTTCGGGCCGGACTTGGGGATAGCCCAGCCCGTTGACATCCCTAGTTTTGGGCGACTATTGCACTATCGTACCGTAGTACAATCCAACAACCGCCACCGTAACTGCCCCTGTGGTTGGTCAGTGTTGTCGTGTTTGGTGCGTGGACCAATCAATCTCATCAGAAATGATTTATTTTAATATAAATAAAAAAGCTCGCTTGTCCGACAATTAACTGAGATCGCGGCGAACAGCGAGATAAACTTGTGAATAATCGCAAGCGAAAATGAGAGTTCACAATTGAATAAACAATTGATGTAAAAGGGATAAATAAATATATTGTAATGTTTAAAATTTTTTAGTTTATGAAATTTATCTTTTAAGAAAATATTTTTTTAAGATATTTATCTTTTAATTGAATGAATTTATTTTTTATTTAAAGGTCTTTACTCTACTGGTCCATATAAAATTGTATGGTTGGTCGGGCCAAGCCTGGCCCAACCTTGATGTACAAGTTGTAGATTTCTACCCTTTCATGCCCCTTTTGAACTTGTCAATGCTGCCTGTATTTGCTAGATCGACTATATTTGTAGAATTCAAATTTTAAATGCAATTTCGAATTTTTTGAAATTTTATTTGCAATGATAAAGAGTTTTCCTAATATTTAATAGGCTTGAATTACTTAGTGTAAAAGTTTTTAAAATTTAATCGTAGAAATTAATTTTTCAGAGACGTATAAATAAAATATATTTTTATAGAAGTTTATTTATAAAATTTTGAATTTTAAAACTTAGGGGAGAAGGGCAGACCAAGGACGCTAGCATGCCTAGGAGAGGAGAGGGGATAAAAAATAAAAAACAAGGGACTAAAAAAAAATTATAAAGATTTATTGGGATGATAAAAAATTTTAAAAATTTTGAGTGGATAATGAAGGATTAATCTCGAAAACTTTGGATAGATTGTAAGAAATTTTTCCTAAAATGTCAAAAGTGTCGTCGGAGGTAATCTACAAATACTCCAAATTTTAAGGAAAATTTGAAAATTAAAAGCAACCTAAAAAGGGGTGAATTAGATTTTATAAAATATTTTTAATGTTGTAGCATATTAATAACCTAATTCAATCCTTGAAAATAAAAACCAATAATTTGTAATTTTCTAAATTATAATCAACACAATTATAATAATTAAAAGAGGTAAAGAAAGAATATACCGTAATATACATGATTTAGTAACCAACAATACCTACTTCATAATCCTTATTTTACTCTTAAAAACTTGAATTACTCTATTACTGATATTATTTCATCGGTGAAATCAATTCCATACAAATTTTGCTCTAATCGAGTAAAAACTAACTCTAACACTAGAACTTGATCTCTCACATATTTCTAATATCCTAACAATATTTACAACATAAAATAATAAAAAAATTACAAAATTTTTTTATAACAAGACTCTCAAATTGAGTACAAGGATAAAAGGATTTGAAAGTAAAAACATAAGTTTATGAGCCCTTATGAGATAGAAACCTTTGGATATTTATATTTTTTTCTTGAGAATTGCTCAAAAATACGGAAGTTATGAAGAAAATGAGTTCCAAACTTTTAAATACTATTTGACATTTAAACTACTCATTGTGATGAAACTCAGATTTTTTCTATAAGGTTGGATTGACCGAACTTTCAATCAAACTCTTTCCGATGATTAAAAAAACTAGCTATTATACTCCATTTGTACGTGTTCGGATGATCGTACTTATGTTCAAACAATTGAATATTATCGTTTGATGACTGAACTTAACATAAATAAAAACTTAAATTCTATCTATTAAATTCGAGTGACCGGACTTTATAGTTTGGACTTCTGAACTTAACAAAAATATAGACCCTAAATTTCTCTAAGTTTAGACCAAGTTTAACATTTTATTAATTTAATTGGATAAAAGTAAATAAGACATGTGAAGATTTAATCCAAACAAAGTGAGATATCAAATACAAGAATTATAAAAAATTTATTTTAAATTCTCAAGTCGACTAAGTAAATATAACAAATTAAATTTTTTTTTTTTTTTGAGTTTTGAGTAATCTTAAGTATTCTTAAACTCTCACTTTGATCTTCAAATTTCAACTTCAAATATTTATCATTTTCTTATTTTCAAATCATCATCTCTATAAAAATTGATCTTTAAATCTCATCTTAAAATTCGGTCTTTTATGAATTTAGATATCCATTTGCTAATTATGGGTCTATCACAATTTAACAAATTTGTCGAGTTATCATTAAAATTCAAACCGCAACAAAAAATTTGCAAAAATTTCCAACATAAGTGAACAGACTGCAAATTTTGTCGATCATTCAATTGGATACAAAACGTCACATAAAAGCATACAAATGGGATGAACAAACTGAATACAAATTGCATGAATAAACAGATACAAATGAGATTCCTCACTAGTTTCATTAACTGGCACAAATTCTGGCTACTTAACTTTTGATTGCAAAATAAAAAAAAAAAAAGAAATCTTTGTTTTCCTTCTTTGCATGCAATTGACTAGCGATGTTAAATTTACACAGTTGATTTGCAACAAGATTTTAAGATAAAAATCACTGTTACTGAAAATTTGAAGTCATCTTTTACACTGATAACCTCATGAAACTCTAACCAAACTTAATGTTAAGCGATTTCGTTTTTGACTGACAATTACTATTTTTCTACTATGTATCATGTCAAAGTTGATGATGGGCAGGTAACATCAGGTTTGCTAGTAAACCTTTCTCTATTTGTTTGGTTGCATTCTGAGTTCGCCTGAAGACATCCTCATGAGTATAAACTACCACAATGGATCGTTTCAGAGTTTCCAAGCCCAAGTCACTATTTTAACTAAAATTAAATTAAAAATATTATTTTAAAATAAATTTATTTTATTTTTTAACCTAAACTTTTCTAGAAGTAATTTATCAGAAAATAAACTAAAAAAATATTATCCCGTTAGAAATTCAGGCGCAACACGATAAAAATCTGGGAATTTGAGAGTTTTGACAATTGCATGGATCATGAAATTAAGGTACTCGAAACGTATGGGCAGTTTTCTAGCATGACATACATGAGCTTCCGATAGAAAACTCATCCGAAAAACAGCCAATAAGTTTACTTTTCAACAATCATATAGAAATATTGAAATTTTCGAGGGGATATTTAGAATTATCCCTTAGACCAAACCTGAAGGGGAAATCTTGGAGGTCTTGGTACAACCCACATCAACCGACATGTTGGAAGATTCTAAAGACATATTTGGCATGATTTGCCTCAACCTTAAAGAATATTTAATTGCTCAAAAATAAATAAAAGCGTAAAAAATTTAATTTTTCTCCACTTCCGATATACATTTAAAAGTAATTAAAAATTATTTACTTTTTATATTTAGTTACACGAAAGTATTTTTCAAAAATATAATTATTAATATAAAAATATTATTTACTTCTAAATTTTATAAATAAAATTTTTTAAAAATTTATATTATTTTTGTATGTGAGGTTATTAATATTTTTATAATTTAAATTATTATTATATTATATAAATCACTTTAAAATAAAAAATATACAATAAAATTTAATTTATTTTTTATTTTTAGGCTGAAAGTGTTTAGAAGTAAACTAAATTTTGATAAACTATTTTTAAACAATCAAATAATAAAAATGGGTGATTTCATTTTTATTTACTTCTACCCATTTTCTAACAACTAAGCAAAACTTTAGGGGCCGTTTAGTTGGGGGTCAATGTCAAAATTAAGGTCAAGATTTTGGGGGTCAAGGTCAAAGTTAAGATCAAGACTAGTGAACCACTTTTGTAAACTAATATCTTTTTATCAAAATTAAGTCTTCCATAATTTAAAGCTCAAAAAACTATTTAATTTTTTATAATAATTTAATTTAATAATAATATAAAATAATAAATATTATTTTTATAAAAAAAAATAATTCTGAAACGAACTGATACTGATTGTGATATCAAAACAAACAAGGCTCTCCCTCCCTCGTCAAAGGGATTTTCTCAAGAAACACCAACATTTTGTCTAAATTGCAGAAGCAAATGCCACCCATATTTATTACTTTTGCAAACAAATTCAATGCTAGTTTTGGATTAATTACATATTTATTACTAACTTTTTTTAGTTAATTAAGTCCCTACGAAATGATTTTTGAACCTTATATATTTATAAATTTTCAAGGACTACATGCAACATTATAAATATTTTGGTGATTTGTAACTTTTTTTTTTTTTTGCCTGCACATACCTTTATGGGTCATAGTAAATCGGGTGTTTTAAGAAAGAATCGTCAAACTGAGCGCATTTTGCAAAGTACAAAAGTATAAGGTGTTATTTGAAAATAACCATTGCTGGTAGTCTTAAATTTTGACAACGTATTGGTGTGTTTTCAAAAAAACTTATTAAATAAAAGGGTGAATGATATATAACTAAACCAAATCTTTTTTAAATTACATTTTTTTATCTAAATTTAAAAAATTGTATATAATTCCTTGACACATTGTCAAATTACGTATTTCTCCTCAAAATTTATTTCTTAAATTCTTACTAAATTATTTTTTTCTCTAAATTTAAAAAAATATTTATTTTTCTTGTGTTACTAGATATATTGTAAAAATTGTCTCGAGTATAAGTTTATTATTAGAATAAAAAATATTCAGAGAATATATATCATTTAACATCATTTAATCTAAAGTAAAAAAAATAAAAATACTTTAAACCTATTTAGAGGAATCTTTGATGGTTTGAGAGTTATTACAAAATGCTATTTCTTGTCCAATTATGAAGTTTATCTCATATTAAATTGTGACTAGAGATGTAAAATGACAATTTTGTTCGTATGCTAGTTTAAATTGCTTTCAATTTATTTCGAATTAAATTTTAACTTAAAATATAAAATAATAATTTTGTTATTGGACTAGTTTAAATCCATTTTAGTTTGATTTGGATTGAAAATTTAGCTCAATTTATACAAGATCTAGAGTCGGATATGAACCAAATTTAAAACATATTTTTGCTCATATTTTTTATTACATCACTTTTAATCATATCATAGATATTTTTGTATTTTTGTTTTAGCCCAAATGACATCAAACAATATATATATTTTTTGAATATTTTAAGTTCTAACAATAAATCTAGATTTGAAGAGGTTATTGTAACATATCTAATATTCTAAAAAAATTATCTAATTTTTTATGTTTGGAAAAGGAAAATGTAATTTAACAGTATTTTAAGAAATTATGCACAATTTTTTTAAATTTAAAAATATAATTTAACAATATCTCAAAGAGTTATATATAATTTTTAGAGTAATTTGTATACAGTCTTTCAAATCTTATGGAATTACATATAAGTTCTCGTAATACAAAAAATTACATATTAGTCTTTAGGTTTCAACTTAACTTGTAAAAGAAATTCTCCCGTTTAAATTTACCATCAAAAATCAAATATTTAGAAAATATTCTAATATATGATATTAATATATTCCATTACCGTTGTGTCCTTCTATAATATATGTCCTGCTGCTTGGTTTGAAATCTATTTCCCTTCTCCATCGCCATGCTTCACCACCGAGAGTATCTCTAGCAAGGTAGCATGTCCAGTAGCAGCAAATCATAGAAGAGACAACGAGGAGGCCATTAGAATTTGCAAGAAGTCTAGCCAACAAATTTAAAAAATAGAAGGGATAGAAAACAGTGTAGTTTAGAATCTCCTTTTTTATTTATTTATAATGCTTTTTTGCCTTCTTTCCATCTCTCGTCAGATCATCGTGCTCGTTTCCTGTACCTTCCTGTTTGCAGTGACCAAACCTTCATGTTTGGCCTTTCCTATTACCGCTTGCTCCTGTTACCGCCCCACACTTACCAGCCACCCTCTACTCTTTGTCCGCTTTACCCCACTGCATCTTCTCTGACAACTCCTAATTACCTCTGACACCCCAGTCCACGTCCTCACCTACATATCGACCAACTTCTTCTACCGTCTGCTCGAGCTGAACCTGTGTCCTACTCGACTCACAGCCCCGCTGGACCACAGCCCGATTAGGACCACCTTCTCGTCGTTAGGCCGGCCAACTACACCAGTGACCTCACTTGGACACACTTCAACCTTGCACCACCGGCCTGGACATATTTCAACCTCGCACTGTCGGCTTGGACACCCATCGACCTCACACCACTACATGGACATGCTTCAGCCCTGCACCGCCAGCTTGAACACACTACAACCCCACATCGCTGCATCACTGTTCTTTGATGGCCCTAAACAACTCTCGCCGCCCATGAGAGCCACTTTGCTGCTCTCAGAGCTTAGGGATGGCATTCTCGAGGGCTACCCGCGGGGATGAACTCTGCCGCAGCCTAGCAGTCATCTTTCACCATCTCATCCTAGTCCTCTCATGGTGCTCCCGAGATGCTGACATAGCAGTTGGATCTTGTCGGAAGTTGACGAAAATGATGAAGGGGAAGAAAAGAAACTTGGTATCCATGGGGGTTGTTGGAGCTTTAGTGAAGGACGAAGAAAGGAGGAATGGTGGAGAAGAAGGATAAAGAAGTAAAAAAAAAAAAAAAAAAAAAAAACACCTCGAAAATTAAAAAGAGAAAAAGCAACGACAAAATAGTATTTTTATAGTTATATTTAAACTCATAATTAAATTCACCATCAAATTGCATCTCCTCAAAATACGCTCCACCCCATCTTCGACCCCAATGTAGGTTTCTTCTTCTTCTTTCTCTTGTTTTCCTCCAATCCAATCCCAATTTCCATCGCCGAATCCGATCTTTTTCCCCATTTTCGCCATTAAAATCGAACCCCGAGCTCCCCCAGATGGGCGTCACCGCCCAAAGATCCCGCCTTTCCTGACCATGCCGGCCCCCAAGCCCCTCTTCTTCCTCTTCTGCCTCGCTGCCTTCTTCTTCTTCTTCGCCTGGCTCTACACCTTTGTCTTCGCCGCCCGCCAAGCCCCCCTCGTCGACCGCGCCGCCCGCGCCACCAGCCCCAAGTTCAACTCCGTCCTGGAAAACGGTGCCGCCCAGGTCAATTTCCCCTCCCTCAGCTCCCGCGAGCGCCGGCCGGCAAGGTGCGACCCGAAAGCCGCGATCTTGAAGGTGTTCATGTATGATCTCCCGCCGGAATTCCACTTCGGCCTCCTCGACTGGTCGCCGCCGGCCGACGGCGGGGTGTGGCCGGACATCCGGACGAAGATTCCCAACTACCCCGGCGGGTTGAATCTGCAGCACAGCATCGAGTACTGGCTCACTTTGGATCTCTTGTCGTCCAATTTTACCGACCGGCCGGGCCCCTGCACCGCCGTGCGGGTGGCGGACGCTAACCAGGCCGACGTCGTCTTCGTACCGTTCTTCTCGTCGCTGAGCTATAATCGGTATTCGAAGGTCTCATCGCCGGCGAAGGTCGGCCGGAACAGGGAGCTTCAGGACAAGCTGGTAAAGTTCTTGACAATAAGTGAGGAGTGGAAGAGGTCCGGGGGTAGGGACCATATCGTTCTTGCGCACCATCCGAATAGCATGCTTGATGCTAGGATGAAGTTGTGGCCTTGTGTGTTCATCTTATCGGATTTCGGGCGGTACCCGCCGACAATCGCCAATGTGGAGAAGGACGTGATTGCGCCTTACAAGCATGTTGTCAGGACATTTGTCAATGACTCCGCTGGGTTCGATGATCGCCCGACCCTGCTGTTTTTTCAGGGCGCGATCTACAGGAAAGATGTGAGTTTTATTGTTCTTCCTTGAATTTTATCTTGTTCTTGAATGCTAGAGATTATTAATGTGATCTTGAGCTTGTTTAGCATGTGTTTGGTGGTAAATATAGGCACAATACTTTCTATTTGTGTTATTGATCCTGTATAGCAATTCCACTTTGTAGATGGAGTGAATTAGTACATTTTTAGAAGGCATTTTCCTCATGTAGGATCTGTTCGAGTTGTTCTTGGAGAACCTTCACTCATTCATGTTTCACAGGATCATCTGTTTGTAATTTGAAATATAGCAAGAAATCTCCGTAATATGGATCCACAAGTAAAATCTATTCAGGGACAAGTATATGGGGAAAAACTTAGCTTTTGTGGTAAGCAAACTTAGTTTGTATCGTCCCTGGACCATAGAGATAATATTTATTAGAGGAATCCTATTTAGAAGATTGTCATGTGCAGGAACATTGCTTTTGCAAAGATTAGATGTATGCTTTTAAGAAGGCTTAGAAAAGTAAGAACTGAGGACCAAGGAATGCTTAGAACATTATATTATAGACAGCAGTTATTGGAATCCATTTAGAGTGTTTGCATCTGCAGAGCACTCCTTTTGCAAAAGTTAAATTAAAGAAGCTTTTTGGAGCGTTGGGAGTGAAGTACTGTGTGAGTGTGCCCAACACTAAAAAATAGAAAAATTTTTGTGTGAACAATAGGATTCGGCAGTCTTCATTTGGTAAAATCCAACCACACTATCTGTACAGATAGTGTGCCTATAATCAGTCCGTTTTCCTAATAAATTGGATATCTTTGTGCAGAATAATTTCTTCCATAATGTACTTCTGGAGAATACTATTATTTGCATCTAGCCAGATTCTCAAAATTCTTAATTCAGAGAGAAGCTCTGTGCATCTTGAACCAGATATCAGGATGGACAGATAAAATTGCTTTGACACAAAGGCAATTTCACTCAAACAATTGATTTTCTTGAAATTCCAGAAAAAAGGACATCTAACTTTCAAACTGTCATAAACCTGATGACTGTGCTGTGTTCTGTCCATAGGGGGGTTTCATTCGACAAGAGCTGTATTATCTTCTGAAAGACGAAAAGGATGTTCACTTTTCCTTTGGCAGTGTTCGTGGAAGTGGAATCAGAGACTCAACTCGGGGAATGCAATCGTCCAAGTACTGTCTCAATATTGCAGGGGATACCCCATCTTCGAACCGGCTATTTGATGCCATAGCTAGTCACTGTGTGCCTGTTATCATCAGCGATGACATTGAGCTCCCATATGAAGATGTCCTTGACTACTCCGAGTTCTGCGTCTTTGTCCGCACTTCTGATGCGCTCAAAAATGATTTTCTTGTGAATTTGACCAGAGGAATCAGCCGGGAGGAGTGGACCAGGAAGTGGAAAAGACTCAAAGAAGTGGAAGGGTACTTTGAGTACAGCTACCCATCTCAGAAGGATGATGCAGTCCAGATGATTTGGCAGGCAGTGGCTCGAAAAGTCCCCGACATAAAACTAAAGCTACATAGACATAGACGATTTTCTCGGTTTGATGTCCGAAGATAGTTTACAAGAGCCAACCATACACTAGAAAGAGGAGAGAAAATTGTTTGATCGTTGAAATATTTCATTTCACATACCGATTCCAGGAGAACAGGATATTATCCAGAAATTGCACATTTTGTTTCCAATGTTGTTCCAAATAACTGTCCAGATTGAGCTTGTAGACTTGGGACCTGTGATGGAGTATTGCATTGTACTCCTTTTTGTAGATTTTGTACAAACATTTTTTGCTACAATTGTCCTTCTCAATGAAAGAAATGATAAAGCCAAATGAACACTCCAAAGATTAATTTAGGCATACATAATCTCATAACAAACAATATAAAAGAACGTTTTTGTAGATATCTTCTCTTATGTTTTTAGTCTGTTTGAAAGAACTGCGAAGAAGGTGAAGCTCTATAAATGAAACGGAATGCGAGAGCATAGCACACAACTAGCTACCATGGACGAAGGTGAAGCTCTTTGGAATGCTTGAACGGGCGTTGAGGATGAAGGGGTAAAAAAACCTGTATATCAAAGAAAACCTTGCGAACAAGAGTGCTGCTCTTCTTGAGTCCAGTCATGTCTTCAGGCAAATCCTTGCCCTTGTGCACAGTGGATGATCAATCCTTAAATCCGCACCTTTCTGGGCTATGTTGGCAGACAACAAGGTACAAAAATATTCCTGCAAGACTATTACATCTCACCTAACTTTTGAATAATAGTATCTATCAAAATAAATCATCTTGTGGTATCGTGCATCGAAGGTGGCTTTCGGGGCTAAAGGACAGAAGCAGCAGAGAGTCGGACACCTAGAAGACGTCCTACGGGCATTTGAAGGAGTGCTCAAGAGCATGGTTTGCGGTTTTAGCCGAAATTTTTCGGTTTCGGTTTCGGTTTCGACCGAACCCACGCCGAAACCCTAAAAAATATTTCGATTTAGGGTTTCGACGCTGCAGGCGAGGGCGAGTACGGGCGGCTGTGGGCGACTGCGGGCGAGGGCGGCTGCGGGCGAGGGCGGGTGAGGGCGGGTGAGGGTGGCGGGCTCGGGGCGGCTGCGGGCGACTGCAAGCGAGGGCGAGGGCGGCTGCAGGCGACTGCGGCGCGAGGGCGGCGTGCGGGCGAGGGCGGCGTGCTCGGTCGGCCGGCAGGCCGCTCGGGGCGGGCACAGGGCGGTCGGGGCAGCGGCAGGGCGCGCGGGCCGGCCGCAGGGAGCGCAGGCCGTCGGCGGCGAGCTCGGCGCGTGCATGGTGAGCTCGGCGTGTGCGGGGTGACCGCAGCGCACGCAGGGTGAGCTGAGTGCGCCGGCGGCGAGCTCAGCACGCGCGGGGCAAGCACAGCACACCGGCGGCATCCTCAGCGCACTTGGGCCGACCGCAGCTCACCCATGGCGCCCACGGCGAGCTCAGGGCTCGAAACTGGCATCTCCGGCATGTCCGGCATCCTGCGCGGCATCTCTGGCATCTCTGGCGAGCTCAGCAGCCCGACATCTCTGGCAGCTCCGTCGGCGAGGGCAGCTAGGCCGCCGAGCGCAGCTCACCCCGCGAGCACAGGTCGGCCGCCGACAATGCTTGCCCCCGCTCTCGGTTCGGTTTAGGGTTTACTGTGCTGATTAGTATAATTCGTATGGTGGGCAAGATGTTAATCAATGTCCAACAGATAATGCGAGCTATAGCTACTATGACGGTTATCAGAGCGAGATGTCTTCATACAATCCAGGATATCATCAGTCAATGCAGGATCATACCACTTCCTACTATCTGCATGCTAAACAATACTATCGATCACAATTTCATCGTATTGATGAGTATGATGATCAAGAATATCAATCTCTTCAAGATCCACCTCGGAACAGTATGTGGTTATAAGACGTGGATTTATATCATGTATGAAATGATGTTTTTAAATTTTAATCATATTCATATCATTTCTTGTATGTTTTTTTAATACACTAATATATATTAAAAGTAGATAATATCAGTGACTAACTATTAAAATTAATTTTAATTAGCTAAAATAATATTTTAAATTATTGTAAAATTAAGTATAAATTCATTCATAATTTTCTAAATTTTTTCAAAATTTTTCTAATATTTTATCGTATTTTTAATTTGAAGTCAAAGCATAGTCAGAATATAGTCAAATTCTGGTCAACGCCCAATTAATAATTTAAAAAATTCTTTCGTTCGAAACCAAAACGGCCGAAACGTATCGGTTTCGGCTGGTTCCGAAACCGTAAACCTTGCTCAAGAGGAAGAGAGCATGGGGTACCTTGACCTTGTACTAAGTTGGGTAGCATTCTGGCTTGGTGTGGGAGAAGAGCCTGCAAACCATAAGGGTATGGATCCCGGATAGTTTCCGCGAGTTGCTTCTTGGATGGAACATTTCCTCCAGGATGATCTGACAAAAAGCAACATTTCTAATCGAGAACAGATGGTGAAGTTCTTCCATGACTCCCGGCAATATGGGAACACCGGGCAACCTAGGAATTGTTGGCCGGCAAATTTGGCACGGAGAAAGTCGTCTGCATTCTTTATGCACTGTTGGTTTCCACGTGAATGAATAGTATGGTGATGGGGAACACTGCAGGCATTAGTATTCAGGTATCAAAACTGTAATCTCTGAAAGAAAGGTTTGATGAAGATTGGGAAGTGATATGCAAAATACAAAGAAAAGTTTGAACTAGCGGAAGGATTCGGCATTAAACCTGTCGTTTCAAAGCACCGTAAAGCTTCCTAGAAACCAGCCCAGATATGTTACATTTGAAAGATCCTGGAACTATCATAAAAATAAATTGCCTTTCTGAATCAAATTCCAGTCAAAAGTTGCAAAATACAGATAATTGGAAGATAAAATGAGAAATTCGTACACAATGAACCTTGCGAAAGGTGATTCAACCATGCATCTACATAAACATTCAAGAACATAACTTAGTCTTGCGAACTCAAGTTATTGCAGTGAGAGGGTTAAATGAATTAGATCCTCATCATAAACTTGAGTAATACATTGAGGAATTTGAGGATATTTCCATTCGTGAGACGATGTTGATTGGCATATTTTGCAAGCTCATGAGCACACTGATTGGAAAGTCTCAGCGTGTGGCGAACCTTGATGGTGGGATTTTGCTGAAGGAGGCGCCTGCACTTCTCGGAAATCAAACCAAATGACGAAAGCCGTGAAATTCGAAACTCGTGAGTTTCATTTCTTGGTGAACGCACGGAATTAGGGTTCCAAGAGTTCCGCGGAATTCATAGTTTCATAGTTTCAGTAGTTCCGTCATTCCAAATATCCAACAAGCTCTAAGATACTGAGAGTGCAATCCAAGGACAAAACTCATGCTGCTATTACCAGGCTGGCTGTGGCTGCTCTTGTTTGGCACATCTGACATGAGAGAAATGAAAGAAAATTGAGGCTCTCAAATGAAGAGTAAACAAGCTTTTAACGCAATGGAAGGTGCCTGCTACTACGAATGCCAAGTTTAATAGCGAGCTGCATTAGAAGCCACGGCCTCCAGATTGTTTTTTGCTCACTGGTGATGCTGCAATTTAGAAAGTGGGAAGTGAGTATGGTTCTCTGTCACGCCTTGAATTTGAGACGTAACCGCCATCGTATATTTATGGGGTAATTACCGGTGACCCCATGTAATTTGGAGTAATTACCGCTAACCCCCGTAATTTTCGTAATTACCCCTACCCCTCAAATTCGCCCGTATTTACCCACAGCCCATGATTGTTATTTAATCAAAATTTTACCCAAAAATTCCGATTTTACCCCCATTATTTTTACACATACACCCCTAAAAACTTATTTTTTTATATTTAACCCCCGGATTTCGGATTTTTAAATAACACCCCGAAAGAACTCCGATTTACAAAAAAGTCCTCGAAATTTGAATTTTTGCAAATAAATCTCCGAAATTATTCTGATTTACAGAAAAGTCCCCAAAATTCGGATTTTTGCAAATAACACCCCGTCGGGCGGGCGGGAGCGGATGAGGAGGCCGGCCGGCCGGAGGCGGAGCGGAGGCGGCGGCAGGCGGCGGGAGCGGAGCCGGAGGCCGGCGGGCGGGAGCGGAGCCGGAGGCCGGGGCGCCGGCGCGCCGAAACGCGGGCGCGGACAACCACGGCCGAGGCCGTTCCGCCCCCGCGTGCCGGGGACGGAGGCCGAGACCGGCGCGCCCCCACGCGGAGGCCGAGGCCGAGGCCGTTCCGCCCCCGCGTGCCGGGGACGGAGGCCGAGGCCGGCGCGCCCGCACGCGGGGGCGGAACGCTCTCGGCCTTGGCCTTCCGCGGCCGCGTTTCGGCGCGCCGGCCTCGGCCTCCGTCCCCGGCACGCGGGGGCGGAACGGCCTCGGCGTCCGCCTCCGCTCCCGCCGCCGGCTCGCCGGCGCCCCGGCCTCCCCCTCCTTCTCCGGCACGCGGGGGCGGATTTTTGTAAATAACACCCCGAAATATTTAAATTTACAGAAGAGTCCCCGAAATTTTAATTTTTGCAAATAACACCCCGAAGTTAAATTTGTAATTTATAAATATTAAATTTGTAATTATAAATATAAAAAACACTAATGTCTTTTTTGTAAAATTTTATTTAAAATATGATTAAAAATATAGACCTATTTATAAAAAAAATATTGAAGGGGTCTATTTGTAAATGTACAATATGAAACTTGTAATTTTAAAATTAATTTTTAATATTTTTTCGTTTAAAAATAGACCACCTTTAATATTTTTCTCTATAAATATGTCCAAATTTTATTTATTTTATCAATAAATTTTACAAATAAGTCATCGAAGGTTTCAAAGATTAAAATTTAAAATTACAAGTTTCATATTATACATTTACAAATAGACCCCTTTAATATTTTTTTTATAAATAAGTCTATATTTTTAATCATATTTTAAATAAAATTTTACAAAAAAGACATTAGTATTTTTTATATTTATAATTACAAATTTAATATTTATAAATTACAAAATAGACCCACAGATTTTTTTAAAAAATAATTGTAAAATTATTTTAAAATTAATTTTTAATATTTTTTTCATTTAAAAATAGACCACCTTTAATATTTTTCTCTATAAATATGTCCAAATTTTATTTATTTTATCAATAAATTTTACAAATAAGTCATCGAAGGTTTCAAATATTAAAATTTAAAATTACAAATTTCATATTGTACATTTACAAATAGACCCCTTGAATATTTTTTTTATAAATAAGTCTATATTTTTAATCATATTTTAAATAAAATTTTACAAAAAAGACATTAGTGTTTTTATATTTATAATTACAAATTTAATATTTATAAATTACAAATTTAACTTCGGGGTGTTATT
This sequence comes from Trichopus zeylanicus subsp. travancoricus, assembly GCA_005019695.1. Lineage (NCBI taxonomy): Eukaryota > Viridiplantae > Streptophyta > Magnoliopsida > Dioscoreales > Dioscoreaceae > Trichopus > Trichopus zeylanicus. The sequence goes on from RXID01015021.1 coordinate 284,847, forward strand.
TGCAAAAATCAAAATTTCGGGGACTTTTCTGTAAATTTGAATAATTTCGGGGTGTTATTTGCAAAAATCCGCGCCCGCGCCCGGGGAAGCAGGCGGAGGCCGGGGCGCCGGCGAGCCGGCGGCGGGAGCGGAGGCGGACGCCGAGGCCGTTCCGCCCCCGCGTGCCAGGGACGGAGGCCTAGGCCGGCGCGCCGGCACGCGGGCGCGGAAGGCCAAGGCCGAGAGCGTTCCGCCCCCGCGTGCGGGCGCGCCGGCCTCGGCCTCCGTCCCCGGCACGCGGGGGCGGAACGGCCTCTGCCTCGGCCTCCGTCCCCGGCACGCGGTGGCGGAACGGCCTCGGCCGTGGCCGTTCGCGCCCGCGTTTCGGCGCGCCTGCGCCCCGGCCTCCGCCTCCGCTCCCGCCCGCCCGGCCTCCGGCTCCGCCCCCGCCGCCTGCCGCCGGCCGGCCGGCCTCCTCCTCCGCTCCCGCCCGCGCGACGGGGTGTTATTTGCAAAAATCCGAATTTTGGGGACTTTTCTGTAAATCGGAATAATTTCGGGGGTTTATTTGCAAAAATTCGAATTTCGAGGACTTTTTTGTAAATCGAAGTTCTTTCGGGGTGTTATTTGAAAAATCCGAAATCCGGGGATTAAATATAAAAAAATAAGTTTTTAGGGGTGTATGTGTAAAAATAACGGGGTAAAATCGGAATTTTTGGGTAAAATTTTGATTAAATAACAATCAGGGGGCTGTGGGTAAATACGGGCGAATTTGAGGGGGGTGGGGGTAATTACGGAAATTACGGAGGGTTAGCGGTAATTACCCTAAATTACGGGGGGTCACCGGTAATTATTCCTATATTTATTTACATGATAAATACAGAAAATTTATTTTGTATAAAATTATTTATTTATTTATCTAACATGTTTGTATTCTAACAATTTCATAACTTGTTACAATAATTCTCAATAAATATAAATAAGAAATAATTCTTTAAAAATTATACCAAAATATTTTTTGCATTCTTAAAATATGATTTTCAATGTATAAATAATTTGACAATTTAGAAAAAACTAACTAAGCCCACAATATTAAAGGTTCAAAAAATCAATAATCAAAGTTGAAGTTACACCTAAACTCTCCTAACACAAATAAATTGTCACTCATTCCAAATACCGTGCTAATATAATCTTAATATACAGTTTCAAGAAACAAATTCTTTCAAAGGTTCAAAACAAATATCACAAATATTCAGAAAATTATAAATTAAAATTAAAATATTATGATTAGTATCTTTTGCACAAAATAATAAGTTCGCATATAATTAATGACTTAAAATTATACACAACACACTTGAAACCAATGGTCAAAACAAAAATAAAAAATACCCTATGAAAGGACTTTGTTAGGAACATGCTGCTATTTTGATACTTGCCAACAACAATGAAACTAGTTTCTAATAGAAATACACCATTATTAAATCCAAAAAGGGTCAATGATATAAAACAAGTAGGTGACGACATGGTCAAATAAAAATCGTAACACTAGAATTCTTAAAAAATCTACAAATCATGAAATTCTTATACAAAAATACATACATGATTTTTAAGTTCCAAATACACGAATCCAAATAATTGTTAGAAAGTCAACTATTCATAAGGTCTTAAAATGTCAGAAAATATTTCAAAGTATATATAATATGTATTTATAATTCATGATTATCTAAAATTATAAAATTACAAATTAGGTTGCTAACTAAATTTTATTATGAGTCAATCATTTACTTACGTGACAAAGGAGTCATAACAAATATTTAAGAATATAACTCAAACCTCTTTTCTCAACCTAATAAACATAACAAAATTAACTATGACTACCAAAATTATACAACTATAATTATTAACACATTTGACGATATAGTAAACCCTTTAACTAGTTCGATTAGAATTCAATAAGTCAGCCCGAAATCAAATCCAAAAAAATCTATTATGAGAAGTTAACTATATTCTAGGAAATAATTATACTAATTTCTTAAAAATCAGGAATGCTATTTAGAATCCATTAAGGTATAAAAAAGGATATTTTATTCTCTTCTTCATAGGGCTCGCAGCCTCTGAATTTCATTATTTTTCTCTTCAAAAGTGAACTGACTTAAGTTTCGAAGGGACCATTGTTCTCCGATGATCCCTTTTACAGTGTGTCCATCTTGTAAGTCACGCGACATAAATTGGCTTAACAGATCTGATGTCAAGTAGTCTTCTGATTCAAAATTAATGGCATCAACAATATTAATTCAAATACAATTTTAGTTAACTTTTTTGACCTTACTTTTAATACATACCAGAAGTATTATCTAAAATTTAGTCAAAAACATATATCACAATGAGTTTATCTTAACCTCATGTTTGATAAACGAGCCAACCATAATAACCCTAAAATCAAATTTTATAACACACATCGATCTTGATATTAAGTCAATAAATACATAAAATACAAGCTATGGTCATGCATTACATTATTTCCTAAATAATATCTAACTAAACAGATTTATAGCACTATAATTATTTATAAATATAGTAATAAAATTCTAATGCAAACCTAATATTCATAAACTCAAAAGGGTTACATTACCATCTACTTTTTAGAGTCTTTAGTAAAGTTTATAAAGACTCTTTACTATAAGATCGCATCTAAATCCACATGCCAAAATTCAAGCATTAAATGAAGCCCAAAAATTTATTTATAAAATTTGGTTTAATTTGAGGTTAAAAAAAAAGAATTAATAGGTTTATTCACACAAATTTTGGCCCTAAATTAAACCGACAATTTATTGAAACAAAGACAAAAGAGTATAATGAAGAAGAAATACCTTGATTTCATGGCTTTTCGGCTCAAAAAAATGAGTTAAAGAGGTGTATTGACCTCCAAATTAGTAAACTATTGATTCAAACTGATTCCACGGTTTATATCCACTTCATTTTTGCAAGAAATCTAAATCGGTATGAAATACTATTAGACTCTTCAAAGAATATTTTATGTTCATCCAAGAGCTTGACCAGTGGATATTGCAGCATATATACAGACAGCTAAATGAGGCTACCAATTTTGTGGGTTCTATGGAAACCCATGGGCATGCTGGTGAACTGCAGTATCTTCCTCAACCACTTCTTATTTTGATTGAGAACGGTATTAGAGATGATGCTCAGTAGAGGGAGATTGTAATTAAGTTTTGATCCTTATACTTGAAGATTCCCTTTTGCAGCATTATTCTCTCTTGGATAACCCTATAATGCTCCGCATGCCATGCACTCTCATGTAAGCTCTTACTGCCACAGCAATAGCAAGAATAGAGCAATTAAACAGGAGTGTACGTCAATAAGTTCAAGGGATAATTACCTATGAGTCTATGTAATTAGCTTTAATTACGTATAATCCCCCGTAATTTCCGAAATTATCCACACCCCCTCATTTTCGAAAATATTTACCCACACCCTCTGATTGTTATTTAATCAAATTTTTTCTAAAAAATTCCGATTTTACTCTCAGTTATTTTACAATTAAACCCTTAAAAACTTATTTTTTTTATTATTTAACACTCCGAAATTTTATTTATTTTAAATAACACCCTGAAATTATTCCGATTTACAGAAAAGTTCCCGAAATTCGGTGCGTTGGCACGCGGCCTCCGGCGTTGCCGCCCACACGCCGCCACCCTCGCCGCTGTCGCAATAATTTCGGGGACTTTTCTGTAAATCGGAATAATTTTAGGGTGGTATTTGCAAAAATCCGAATTTCGGGGACTTTTCTGTAAATCGAAATAATTTCGGGGTGTTATTTGAAAAAAATCGAATTTCGGAGTGTTACATAATAAAAAATAAGTTTTTAAGGATTTAATTGTAAAATAACCGAGGTTAAAATCGGAATTTTTTGAAAAAAATTTGATTAAATAATAATCGGAGGTATCGGTAAATATTTTCGAAAATAAGGGGGTGTGGGTAATTCCGAAAATTACGGAGGGTTATATGTAATTAAAGTTAATTACAGAAACTTATAAATAATTATTCCTAAGTTCAACAACATGATACTAACAACAACCCTGTTATCAACAGAGTAATTCAGACATGTAAGGGAAAATTAGACTATTTGAGGATTGGGTGTATTCTCAAAACTGCTAAGAGACTGTTTGAATGGATTCCGGAACTTTGAAATTCAAAAAATTTAAAAAATTAAAAGTTTACTTTTTTAATTTCAGTGTTTGATTTAATTTTAAAATCTAAAATTATGAGAACTGAACAATTCTCTTTTCAGCTTTTCCTTTCCTCAAATCACGGTGAGGAATTCACCTCACATTTTTCAGCTTCTCTCAGATTTCTCCCATGCCCGACCATGATCTTCGCCGGTGCTCGACCCCGATCTTCTCCCGTGGTTGACTCCGACAAGGTATTCGCCATCGTTTCCCATCCGCTTCGAGGTCGTCCTCGACGCCACGCCGTCATTCTCCATCCACTTCAAGGTCGTCCTCAACGCTACGCCGTCGTTTCCCATCCGCTTCGAAGTCGTCCTCGACGCCATGCTGCCATTCTCCATCCACTTCGAGCTCATCCTCGATGCCACACCTGGATTCTTCATCCGCATCGAAGTTGTTCTTGACGCTACCGCCACCACGCCGGTTCCAGATTTCAGGAGCATCAAAGCTAGACATGTGCTCGACTTGGACGAGCCTGCCACCGCCGCCAGTCTCAACCCTTTCTTCTCGAGATCCGGCGGTCGGAACACTCAGGTACCATATGTTCAGTGATGGAATTTGTTCAACGAAACAATGAAATCCGAAAATTAAAAGAATTGACCAGTTCCCAGAGTCTTTTAAAAAATAATCATTCAAACACTACAATTATCTAATTTCTTTGGTTCCCTCGATTCTCAAAAAGTATTTAATTTTTTTAATTTTTTAATTTGAAATTCAGAATTAATCCAAACTTCTCTTAAGAATCATTTCTACACGCGCTCGACAACTGCTAATGTAAAGTCCACCAGCTCCGGTAGAACATGTCTCTTATACTCAACAAAGCATTTGGTGGTTTAAACAACATTTCTCACGAGAAAAAGGATTGGCTCAATGAAGTTAATATTGAATGAAAATTTAATCAAGCGTTGGTATTCCCACTGTCTCTTGGACCGTGATTATTATTTGAGTTCTGATGATGTACTGTGAAAATATGCATGATAATTGACGTTCCATGCATAATCCAAAGCTTGTGAAGATATTGAGGTAAAAATATCTCGTCTCCATCTTAAAACAAATAAACAAATGACGCAGAGGGACGCGGGAATTCATTTTAACTCGTTGGAAAGCTGCCTAAAGATCATATATAACAATTAACAATAATGCAAAATCTCAGGAAATTTTAAGTTCTCCGTCAACAAATTTGGTGCATATTTTGATAAAGAACTTAGGAATCTAAAGTTAAATTTAGATTTATAATTGATTTGTAATATTAAGAATTGTAATTGAGTAAAACTTAGACTCGATAAGAATCTATAAATATACTATAATATATAGGACTTATATGTGACGTAGTATTGAGATTAAACTAAGAAAAATAAAGATAGAGGGATAGAGAGAATAGAGAGAATAGAGAGAGAGTGTTGGCTATCGTGTGTGAGTCTTTCTAGTGTTTTTCAGTGGTTTCTCATGGTAGTTTTTCGTGGTGCCTTCTTAAAAATTCTCTCTGAAGGTGGAGGCGTTACTGAGACTTGGAGAAAGAGTTTAGTTGATTAAAAAAAAGTGAAATCCTTCTTATAAACTATTGTAAAAGTCTTTATCTTTTAATAGTGAATCTTTCGCTGTCTTATCTTATTATTTTCTTTTATCTTGTATTATTTTTCGTTTTTTGTATTGTTTGAGAATAAGATGATTCGTGAAATTTCGCTGCGAATCCAAACAGAAATAAAAATACTCATCTCCATCTTAAAATAAATAAACAAATAACGCAGAGGGATGCGGGAATTTATTTAACTCGTCGGAAAGCTGCCTAAAGATCATATATAACAATTAACGAGAACGCAAAATCTCATGGAATTTCAAGTTCTCCGCCAACAAATTTGGTGCATATTTTGATAAAGAACTTAAGCATACGTTCATATATTTCTTATCGCATGAAAGCCATTCTAAGTAGTTCCAATGCCAAGGAAATCAAAGAAGGGCAACTCCTTTTGATGATTTGGATCCTCTCGAACATTGTCGCTTTGCTTGGCCAATGGGTCGGCCACTGAGGCCCGAGAGGTTGAATCAGAGCTGCAAGACTGGTCAGCGCCAGATCCCACCAACTTCTCACTAGTACCTGCTAAAATTAGCAAAAAAGAAATTTTCAGAAGAAAGTTGCAAATAATTGCGTAAAATCACGAGTATTTTATTAAATTATACATTATTGATATAAAAAAATATTATTCAAATATATCTTATATATGTTTAAAATGATATTAGTAACGCATGAATTAAAATAATAATTAAACGGATTACGCGGATCATAAATGCATTCGACAAAGTCAATTTAGTTTGACTGGAATATCATTCCTCGTAATTAAATCGACGACTCGAATATTAATAATAGCATGCATATTATGTTTAAATAAAAGATCTTTTGCCTTGATTTTGGTTGCGATAAAGTGTAATTTTTCTATATTTATTTATACTTCTAAATGTCCCCTCCATGAAAATGGACCATACCTGCTGGTGCTTAGTACAGAGAAAGGGGAATTGTGAAGGGAAAACCAGATTAATCTGATTTTCACTCTTCTTTTATTTCAGCCGATCTTGCCACAGAAAAAACTGAAATCGTCTCTTATGCGAGAAAATTTCACCAAAATCAAACGAAATTAATTCGGAAAATTGAGGTCGTTTTCCCAACACTTCGTCACAAAAAGAGCTAAACTTGTCCCTTAATTTAAGAAAATTTCACCAACATTTCACAGCAACCAAATGGACCCATAAGCATAAGCCCCTTGAAATTTTGTCCAAGAAGCTAAAACCCTAGAAATCCATCAAAGAGGGAGTGAAACAATAACAAAGAAGCATACCTTTAAGCTTTGAAGCCGATGCAGGTTGATTAGTAAAGCTGGACTCTCCACAACAAGCATTTCTCTTCCTTCCCTTCTTCCTTCCATAAGCACCGGTACTCTCCCTTTCCTTCCTGGACATCATCACATGCCAATGGTTCTTCACCGAGTTATCGGTCCTCCCAGGAAACAACTTCGCGATCAACGCCCACTTGTTTCCGTGCTTACTCTGCGCCGCCAGGAGCCGCTCCTCCTCTTCTACAGTGAACGCTCTCCTCTGAATCCTCGGATCCAGCTGGTTGAACCACCTCAGCCTGCAGCTTTTCCCTGAACAACAGCAGCACGTAGAATTGCGTTAGAAGATCAAGAATGTTGACAGATAGCAGAGAATGAAACTTGAACCTGTTCGCCCGCCGAGCATGGCGGCGATCAAGCTCCAGTTCTTGGGGCCGTACTTGGCGACAAGCTCACGGAGCTCGTCGTCCTCGGCCGGCTTCCAGTGGCTCCTGAAGCAGGCCTTGGCAGGCATTGATAGAGGAGGAGATGGAGAACGAAGGGGAAAGAGAATGAGGGGGCAGCCTTCGATGCAGGATGGAGCTGGGGTTCATGCACACGGTTGGAGTGATCAGTTACGGAATGAGCCGCTCGTGTGCTTCAGCGTCCAGTACAGGCACAGGTTTGCTGCCACTTGGCGTTGTAGTTCTCGGGCAATGCTAAAGCGGAAGGCCCTCTTTGTCTTGTTGCATAACCTACAGACTGTTCCTGGGCCGTTTGGAATGGGAAATTTTTCAAAGCAATCCCTCAAAGTTGTTGCAATTAGAGGAGTTGGTTTCTCGAAACTGTGGATGTTTTTGGTGATTTTGACAAAATATTAGGAGTTACATGTAAAAACTTCTTTTCCGAATTAAGATCTTTTTTTAAAGCTCACCAAAGCGGTTACACGTGGACGGTCAAATCGCGCTGATGCATTTTTTTTTTTTGGGAATAAAAATGAAATAGTTGCACAGCTAACTCCAAGTACTGTCAGCAAGAATAAGATCAACAAGAAAAGAAAAAAAAAAATCAAGCGCTTACATCCATTTTTTAATTAAATTTTGACTTTAAATTTAAAATATTTAAAAATATAAAACATTAAAAATAATATATATATATATTTAAATTATTAAATAAAGATTTGATTAAAAAATTACTTTAAATATGAAAAAAATAAAACCCTACAAATACCAAAATTTGAACCCAAAATCTATTGAAAGTGGATTAATGATTTAATTAATTAAACTAAATACAAACTTTGATATAAAGATAATATAAAAAATTAAATACTGCATTTTAAAAAAAGTAAAACTGATTTTTAAATTAAAATATTTCAGATCAATTCAAAATTAAAATATTTCGATCGAAATTTAAAACCTTGTTTCAAATCCTATAACTGGCTTTTTTTATCCAACATGAATTCTACAAAAAATTGATTAAGGATCCTACTCAACATTAAAAAAAAAAAGAGGATAGGTATTGTTATTCAAAAGCATGAAGCCAGATACAGTCGACGACATGTTTCAAGGCACCAATCATTTTAGCTACTTACAATATATATCCTTGGACAAGTTAAAAATAAAAAAATGTAAAATCTATCATTCTTTACATGTAATTAACTTCAAGGAATTTACAAGCAATCTGCATGACTAATTCCTGTTTAAGATCATCATTTTTTACAAAGATTAATGAGAGGAGACCGAAATATAGAAGTGTTATTGCGCCCCGAGCTTGAGACATGATAGACGTTTTATATCTACTTATATCATATATATATATATATATACAAGATTATTATGTACATAACTATTTATCAACTTATTTACTATGTACATATTTGAATAATTTCACAACCTATCATAATAATCGTCGATAAATATTAATAAAAAATTAATTTTTTAGTTATTGCATTTCTAAAATTGATTTTTAATATTCAAATCTCTAAGAATAAATGAATCCACAAATTGAGAATAACTAATTCCAAAAAATCACTAAAAAATTAAATAATTTATAATCAGTATTCAAAGTATCACATAAACTCTCTTAACACTAATATGATAGTAAAATAAAGTTAGCGAGTCATCACTTATCCAAAATTTCATACTAATCTCTAATATTAAAATTTATAAGAGAATAAGAAATCTCATATTAAATCAATATTCTCATATATAAAGTATATATTTTCAAGAATCAGTTCGAAGCAAAATCAATTTCCTCCAAAAGTTCAAAACAAGTACTAAAAATATAATTTTTCTACAAGCTAACAAGAATAAAGTATCTAAATCTAGAAAACAAGGAATCATCCATATGAATCACAAATTAAAATAAAAATAACATAAGTATCTCTTTATATATAATTAGTTACTAGAATTATATATAAGTTGACAAACTTAAAATCAGTTGCTAAAACATAAATTAAGAATATGACATAAAAGAGATTTTATTAGGAATATGTCATTATTATGATGTCCGCAAGTGACAACGAAGTTGATTTCTAATAATAATGTAGGTATATATCGATATGGTCATCATTAATCTCAATAGCCAAGTTAGGACAAAAATCAAGAGAGTGATATAGTCAAATATTATTCATAACGCTAGGATTCAAAAAATATTTATAACTCATAAGATTCCTTCCTACTCGTGAATACAATTTTCAAGTTTAAAAATACATAAATCCAAATAAATGTTAAAAAAAATAAATAACCCTTTTTTCACAAATTTGCATGTAGAATTTTCACATTTTTAAGATAAATAAACATATCATAAATGAAAAACATGCTATAATCCTCTCATAAGACCTTCAAAATATAAAAAAAATTTAAAATATAATATAATATATAGTCATAGCTCATGGTCATCAAATTAAATATAAATTCATAAATTAAGTTGATAATTTAATATTATTGGACGTCACTCATTCGCTTATTTGTTAAAGGAGTCATGACTAAATCGTTAGAATCAGATAATTATAATTACAAAGGACATATAACTATAATTTTGATACATTAATTTAAAATCAACTCTAACTAACCAATTTTACCTTACTCTAATATATATTAAAAATATTATTCAAAATTCGATCAAGAACATATATTATAATACGTTTATCTTAACTTCATGTTTGACATCAAAACCAACCATAACAACTCCAAATCAAAACCTATAACACAACTAATTTCATTTCAAGCCAGGAGCGTTAGTCACTTACAATTCATGGATGTAATGAAATTAAATGGGAGGCTTCAATGCATTCCAATCTTGGTAATAGAGTCACCATGCATGGATCAAATATCTAAATAATATTAAAATCACTAAAATAATTGTTCTACCCTTAACATCCCCAATAAAACTAATGTCAAGGTATATCATATGACCAATTAAGGGTCACAACAAGTCACCAAAATTGATGTCCTCAAAACATAGATGTTCTAATCACACTTAATACGGTACAACATTTTAGGATATTTTTGACACTAATATAGCACCATTATAATTAAATATTAGAGTCAAAAAGTTATTAATAGTGCTAATTTATGATGTTAATAAAGCATCATGATAAATATCATTGCAAACATGGGCAACACTAAATTAGGGTTTAGTTAATAAGTATTGCTAATTAGTACTAGTTAATAAGTGCCAGTAATATGTCAGTCCATTGGCAACATTCAACCAATTGTACCGTATCCTATTTTACAACATTAACTAATTCTGAATATATTTTCATTTACAAATAATATAATTAATATATAAAATATAAATCAATTGATATAAACACAATCTCCAAAACATATTTACAAATATAATTCATATATTTCAAAGTACAAATTTAACAATACAATATATTATAAGCATAAATAATTCAAAAAAAATATATCACTCAGTGGCCCTATTTACTTATTTTTCTCTCAATTGTCAGCTCATAGATTATTTTCTCATATAAGTCCAAATGACTATAAACAAAAACTTCACAACTTCACAACTTGGTAGGATGGTCAACTTGTTTTCCTAGCAAGAAACTTCACAACTTTTCCAAAAAAGAACTGAGGCAGAAGGAGATTCGACCTGAGCCTTGAAACTCATCAAAGTCATGTAGATATAAGGGATGCGCTTGATCTTGGGCCAGTCCTCGCCTGTGTCCCTCTCGCATCTTCTTGCTAGATCAGGGCAGCTATGGATTCCGAGATTTCGAAACGAGGCGAAGCCTCCAATCCATTCCGGCAGCCTGGTCAGATTAGGGCAAGAATATAAGAACAAATATGTAATGCTGGTGAGATGCTGCATGCTCTCCGGCAAGCAACTCAGGTCGGTGCAATTTTGGATCTTCAAGCTCTCTAGTGCCATCAGATGTCGCAATCCTTTCCATCCGGACGATATTTTGCAGTTTAAAATAAGTAGATTTTGAAGACGAGACGCCGACGAGAGGCTTTCTTCGGATAAAAACTCCTCATTGCTTTTCCATATGAGCAGCTCCGCGAGAGATGATGGAAGGCTTGGATTAGCTCTTAGCTTTGGGCATCCGCTACCAAACAATTCTTGCAAGCGTCCTCTTCTCTTCTCGTCCTCCTCTAAACCCGGCACATCATCGGCGGTGGTCTGCCACTCCTATAAACTCTGCACGTCAAACAAACGCAGACATATAACAGGCGGTAGCCATGAGCCGACCTGACAGATACCGGGGAGATTGGAGAAATGGATACTATCGATGAGCAGGAAAGTGAGATGTTTCTGTGGCCGTCATCCAACATGGAAACGCATTTCCTGGATATCCATTAATCGCAGTAAGACATGATGTGTGGTAGAGGAACAAGTCTCTCTAGCGCTGCTGACACGAATATTAACACAATTATTTTATTTCGATCATAATTTACAAATCACTGTTTGCAAATGTCAGGAGGTTTTGTGAGAAGAATTCACTGTGCCTCTCGATGGTCTCTTTTCTTTTTAAACTAATGATTTGGACATAGATTAAATAATCTATAATTTAAAAGATTAAGTAAATTTAAAATTTTGTTAATTTGTTATTTAAATTAATCGTAGTGGTGGCTGAACTGAATCGAACTTTTCTTCCACGTAGTTCTAGCACTACACTGGCGGATGATGAGGATGTGGCCGTAGGAGTTGAATTATTATCATTATTCTGATTTGGATTCATATGATAGTGAATTTATGCGGTCGGCGGCTTGCATCCCTAGAATTGATCGAAGCTGACCTTCATGAGCCTGCTTCCGCAATATGATCCAAATTTATTTTTTTAATTTTTCAAATCAAATTATTCATTTTTTTTACTTGAGAATCCATCTCGAGATAACAGTTATGGAATAGAAAGAAAAATTAAATAGGACACGGAAAAAACCCTGGTGATTGTAATTTTTTATTAGAATAATTATATATAAGCCCTTAAAATCTTAACAATTATGTATAAGCCCTTAAAATCAATTAATTCTTCCCTATTAGATTTGAAGGATTTAAATATAAACCTAAGAGGTAAATTCTTGCTTGCAAATAAGTTACATAATAGCTTCATGCTACCAAAAACATTTTAATTTCTATTTTTTAATCCAAATTTGTTATACAATCGATGTCTCTATAAAATTATAACTTATTATTATCACAAAAACAGTCATTCTACATCACTTGACCAAATACAAACAAAAAGAAAAATCAGACTTAGACAAAATATTTATATTAGAAGAGTCTGAAAAATCGAAATAATTTAATATAATGAAACAAAAATTAAATTATTCTAAAAAATTAAACTAATAAAAAATATATATTTATTATTTATATTTATATTTATTTATTTATTTATTTAATATGAGACTAATTTATCGCACTAACACTAACACTATATCACATCGATGCCATAATAATATCCATATACACTGTAGAGCATACACGTATTTGATGCTGATATGGCCGCCGAGAAGAATGAAGCGCTGATGTGGTGGCACGGGAATGGGCCCAACACAAGTTGAAAGCAACTTGTTTGGACCAAATTCCTTTCTGCGCTGGACCGGAGAGCGACCCCTCATCTCATCAACCCCGATTCGGCCTCCATGCACTCGAAAACTTTGAAGCATCCACGTCTCCTCTCCAGAGTCAACTTCATCACTTACGTTTCAACTTCAAACCAAGGTCCTCTTCTGCAAATATTTATGTCAAAATTCACAAAACCCCCCCTATGATTATCGATATTTGCATATTCTACTTTTATTTTTATTTCACACAAGTTGGGACTAGCTGGTGAAAATCGCACTTTACGCATAACCCAATTCAAATGAGTCGATAACATCATAACATTCAAAATTAGGACTCACACAAACCCCCAAATAGAAATAGAATATTTAGAGGGATAAGTATGCAATTTAAGAATTCTCTGAAAAAACATATTTGCAGAAAAAAGTATATATAAAAAATAAATTATTATGTCTAAAAATAGGTGGCATTTGACTTAGGATACGGATGAGCCTTTGAGTTCCTTGTCGTCTAGCTCTATATAAACCCCACCACCACCGCCCATTGATTTGCCATCACTGGCCTGCTCCTCCCTTTTTATACCACAAGAGCTTTTGCCAAATCTCTTCTAGCTTTCATTCTCATCTCAGTGCGCGCTGATGGAGCACAGCAAGAACAAGATGATGAAGAAGAAGTGCTTGCTCCGCCTCTTTGCTCTGCTTATCTGCTTCTCTTGCGTCCTCTCCTCAGCTGCAGTGCCTCTCCCCAGTACAGCTTCTCCTTCTTCCTTGAGCTTGCGCCATTAGGGTTTTAGTTCACGGAGTTCAATTCTGTTTGCAGGGAGCTTGGGGATAAACAGCCTTCAAGATCTGCAAGCTTTTGGAGTAGTCCATGACCACCAGGTTCTCTCTCTCTCTCTCTCTCTCTCTTGTTGAGTCTCGTTAAATTTCTGGTGCCTACAATAATAGCTATTTCTCTTGGTGTAGGTGATGGCCAGACAGGCTCTGGTTGTGGAAGAATTGAGCAGGAGAATGGAGATTGAAGTCAATGACTATCCTGGTTCTGGTGCAAATAATCGCCATGATCCTCCTCCAAAACCTTGATCAAAATCTTATAACACAAGAAGCTTATATCATAATAGAATTTCAAGATGATCACCCTGCAGCTTCATTGTGTGTGAGGTGTATATTCATGTATTCATTATGTACTCTACGGAATGATGACAAGTTGCCCGTCAACGAAGTACATTTTTATTTTTAGCAAAAAAAAAAATTTTCATAACACAAAATATTTTGAATTTTAAAATTATAAATATAGATTAATTTATTGTTTAGGTTGAATCTTAGACGTTTAATACGTTTATCTATATCATTACCAAAAAATGTTTATCTAAATCAAAACCGTCCTGATTTTCAGCTGTGGAGTAAGTCAAAGCTCCAAATCCAGAACCGGATTCGAATTCGAAATCAGTAAGAACCGCAGAACCCGAAACCGAATCCTGTCTAACAAACTCCACGCAATTCTCTCTCGCTATCGGTTTCGGACCAAGTTCGCATTTCGAACCAAAACCAAAACGATTTTGCCCTTCGTGAAAGGGTAAAATGGTAAAGTTAGCAAGACTGGAATACGTGGTTTCGTCGCCGAGCTTCACGCCCGATGCCGCGAAACACTGGATTCTGACCACTGGAGCTCTGGTCATCGCTGTTCATTACCGAACAGCATACACCATAAACTCTACGTGTTTTTCTTATATTGGCTGAATGGCCCCTCTTGCTTCACTGCCACGTCACCCAAGGCCTCGACGCTGTTTGGCGATGCCGCACTATAAAACCCTCCCGATTCCCATATCAAACCCGATCTCTTCTGCATTCCACACGTCACGCCGGCGACTCCTCCGGCCCCTCGCCGGAGCTCCGACGACGACGACGAAGACGAAGACGACGAAGACGAAAACGACAACGACAACGATGACGGCGATGGATTCCACCTGAGGTCCCCCCGCCGGATCCCGATCTGATCTTGATCTCTCTAAGATTTGGCAACGATCACTTGATTTTCGATTTTGGGGGGTTCTTTTTTCGGGTGTTCTGATTTGAGATCTGGAGTGCATTGGATCCAATCGATGGAAATGGTTGATTGCCGGAGCTTGATCGAGTTCTGCCGGGCGTTTGAGCAGGACCGCGACATGACAGAGACCGAGGCGGAGAACTCGCCGGCGGCGTCCTCCGAGCGACACCGCCTGAAGAAGAGCAAGTCTCTGAACCCCCTCTCCCACTCCTTCTGCGAGCACTCGCCCTTCGCCGCTATCGACATCGTCATCCTCTTCCTCGCGCTCGGGGCCTTCGGCGTGCTCACCGTCCCCTACTTCAAGCTCCTTTACGAGGAATCGTCCTATGTTTTCACCTGGGCTCTGGTCTTCATCAGGGAGCTTGTCTACAGCGCGCCGATTGCCTACATTGCTTGCTTGCTTCCCATCGTCACCGCGGTGGCCGCGTGGGAGTGGGTCAGCCTCCAGGCGCGGAAATGTGGGAAACCGAACTGCAAGGGGTTGAGGAAAGGGGTGGAATTCGATATACAACTTGAGTCCGAGGAGTGCGTGAAATACTTGCCGCCCGTGCCACCGAAGGATGTGTTTGGAGCTCGGCAGCTAGAGCTCGGGCGCGATCACAAGGAGCTTGAGGCTGAGCTCAAGAAGATGGCGCCGCCGAACGGACGCACTGTTCTTATCTTCCGGTCGAGATGCGGATGCCCTGCTGGGAGAATGGAAGTTTGGGGGCCGAAGAAAGCGCGGCGGATCAAGAAGTAGACAGGCAGATGTGCTATTGTTGCTTTGGAATTCACTCTTTCATAGAAACAGAATGCAGGCTAGGGAATATGTGAATCGTGCATTAGTTTTTCTCCTTGAGCAAATAAATGGCATGTAATGTGCCTCCAGAATCATAGCACCTAGTAAGATTGTCTGGTCACCCTTTTCATTTCTAGTGGACTATGACATGGAAATATCAATAATAAATCTTATGAGTAATCTTTTATGATTATGTTGCTCTTTTCTCTGTTTGGATGAACATTGTTGCCTTCTGTTTGCTTATTGTTTTAGAACAACTAAGATTTTGCCTTCAGTGGTCTTCAATTTTACGAGTCATAAATGTTAGCTATTTTTCTATCCATATGTAGTTGTGTCTTATGCTATTAAGTGAAGGTGACATTCAATTTTTCATATGCTACCTTCAGTTTTAGCAACCAGCTCATTTTCATGGGTTTCTGTTTCCTGCCCACCATTCATGTAAAAACTTCACAATATACACACATTAGCATGCATAATGATTTTTTTTTTTTTTTTTGAAACCAGCTTGTTTGTACTGCAATTGAGCTCTCACTACCTCCATTCTTTAGAAATCATATTGCGATGTCTGTTTCGTTATGCTTCTAATTGTGCTTTATTATTTTCTAGTTTGGAATTGCAATTGCTGATTTTCTCAAATAGAAGCAAGTGAAAGAAAATAAAGTTGCAATTATTAGTCAAATTACAAAGTTGATCTATCGATAAAAGAAGAGTTTGTGCTGTCTGAATGCCTAAATGCATTCTTGTATTCTTGAATTCTGGATGTTTGTTTTTGAGTGGCTATCTAGGTGTTTGTTGAGAAGCAAGCAATAGAAAATCAAGGATTTATACTGACCTTTTTGTTCTGTTAAAAACAAGCAGAGCATATCTTTTGGTTATGCATGGTATCTGATTGAAGGATTCATGTGGTCCTTTGAGATTCATCATAAGATGCCTGCATTGGCACTTGTATAGTGAGTTTGTTGTACGTAGATG
The DNA here is from genome assembly GCA_005019695.1 of Trichopus zeylanicus subsp. travancoricus. Classification (NCBI taxonomy): domain Eukaryota; kingdom Viridiplantae; phylum Streptophyta; class Magnoliopsida; order Dioscoreales; family Dioscoreaceae; genus Trichopus; species Trichopus zeylanicus. Next base: position 301,691 of record RXID01015021.1, read on the forward strand.
AATATGCTGATTTGATTTAGAATGTGAATTGCTTGAAATTTTACAATTGCTAGCCAATCTTGCTTTTTTTCTGCCGAACTGTTCTATTTTTATAAAGAATTAGAAGGATATACTCCATATTCAGTGGAACTCTTTGATAAATCAAGTTGGACAGATTTATGATTTTGCTGGAGGACCTTTGAGGGTGAATCTTTTTCACAGTAATTATTGTTTAATTCTACTAGATTGGGGCAAATGTATTCAATATTTATATGGATTTAAAAATTCTTATTTGAAGAATGTGTAGTTAAATTTCTGATTTATCATAATTATATTTGTTATAAGAAGGCAACCACCATTAATTTTTGCAAATGTCCATCTTGCGATACATCCTTGTTTTCACTCTAATTCAAAAGCCTCCAAATTTTTTTTACTTTCTAATCTTTCTTCTCTATTGTTTACCTTCCATGCTTTTATTTAAACAACCTTTGCAGTAATTTTCATCCTTTCATCATTTTCTTTTCCTTGAACTACATGTGCTCAAACTATTGTCTATCAGTGGCATCTCATCTTGAATGCAATCTATGATTTTCTGTAGAAGTGGAGCTGCTAGATTTCAGAGGAATCACCACTTAATTTATAGTATGACAAAAATTTTATGTACTTGTAACATGCAATCTTACAAGTACTAGGAAAACTGTCATGCTTCAACATAATATCTCTGATTCTAATTACATTACCTCAAGGTGGCTCCAGCAAATTATTTGCTCCATCCTGTTTGGTTTACATTGAGCTTCAGTTGATTGTTCCTGGTTTTTTGCATCAGATGGAGCAATCACTTACTTGGACTCCACGTGTTCCTTTAACCCACTGTTTCTGACCAAGCAATTGTAATATTATCATATGGCAAATTAGCGATGGTACTACTGGGCTCACTGCTTCCTATTCTCTGGTTTTCATCTCTCAACTCCAGCTAAAACCATTCAAGTCAAAATGCTTGCAATCTGCAGCAGCATTGCTGTCATCCTGAACATTTAAATCTAGCTGTGTTGCTAAGCAATGCAGTTCATACCCATTTGAGTGCCCCTCCTTGTCATGCCGTTGTGTGGATGTGTCACTGTTTGATTGGTCACGATAGAGATCCTCTGTGCTTTTCTCTATCTGCCATTTATCATAAATTTTGTCATCACTTGCTTTTCCATTTCTAGCAGTAAAGTTAATTGATAGATCAGTAGGTCCAATCTGAACTGGAAATACTGCCATTGGTGAATCTTCTATATTCATGTTTCTGTTCCATGTAGTTTTCGACTGTTCATGCTTGACATAGTCTGGCAGTTGCTTCATGCATATGGGTGTGCTACTATGATGGATTCTCAATCCCATGCTTAGGTTATTTATTTCTTGGTCCCTTAAAGATCCTTCTATTGAGGTCAAACTGCTATCTATGGAGGTTGTTTGTGCTTGCAGGTTGTGCAAAGGGATGTCTTTTAAACCCGGAAATGTTGTATTTAGGCATTCATTTGAAACTTTAGATACCAACTCGGAGAGTTGTGCTTTGGCGACTTCCAGGCCTTGGGAACCCAAGTTCTGCTTTCCCAGTGTCTCTTGGGCCTTCTCCAGAACAGATTGCAAATATTTTCCCTGTGCTTCTATTCGCAGCTGCAGGTGTCTTTGAACCTTCTCAATCAAGATAAGATGTTTTAGAATGGATATGACAATTTCTTCTAATACTCCTAATATAAAATCTTACTTATATGAAACCTTAGTTTTTCAAAAGATTATTACTGTGTTTGTTTATTTATTTATAATTTCCATCTAAACAAAATTCACTGCTTCAGATTTTTTTACTTCTATATTCTATGACTGCGTATGGTTTGTTGATGTTAACTTTCTATCATTCAAAGCTTTAGACAGGATAAGAATGTAACCATTTAGTGTAAATATAGCTATAAGCAGCATATATTCTTTCATTCTAAATGACAAGGTGAACTAAAGATTCTTTCTTGTTGACATGAAGAAATTCTGGCTATAACTTTTAGCACTTCTAAATTGTTTCTGTTATGTTTCCAGGAGGACTTTGATTTGTTTCTTGGTGATGGTATACCCATTTTTAGTTTATATCTTGTCAGCTTATATTGTTATGAAATTTTGTATTGTCATATTGGAATCTGCATGCTTAGAAAGTGACCATTCTCCCATCCATAGGATGCAACACTAGGATTTAGGTTTGACTCCTGCTGAGGGATTCTCAAAATTTGCTACCCAAACTTTAACATCTATCCTTTTCTACCTGGTCTGCAACATTTGTTTCCTTGGAATCCAAAATGCATGGATTTCATGGTTTCTTTTACCTAATAACTAGGCAGTCATATAATATCTCATATACTGAATAGTTTCCATGCCAACTAATAAAAAAATTGAAAACAAATGCAAAAACGAACATATGAATATCTGAACACTTGACCTGGATCTCTAGAGTTTCAATTTGTATGCATGGAAATTCATGTTATAGGGGTACTTCTGCCTTTTCCTAACTTTATTGTTTATAAGCTACTTTTTCTGAACAACTAGTTAATAGCCTAGAGAGCTCCAAACTATGCATTTTTTTCACCCACTTGGAAAATTGTGAAAGTTAAAAAGTGATCTCAACAGGATCCAAATCCAAATCATGTTGACCCGAGCTCATTAAGAAATAGCTATCTTCTTGCTTGAACAGTCAAAATAAAATTTGTAGAAGATATTGAAAACCTCTTTATTCTCTTCTATATGACTTTAAGTTTTACCTCAAGTTGTTCATGTAACCGTTTCTGTACTTCAATCTGCATCTGAAGTGCTTCACTTATCTCCATGGTACTGAGTTATTGAAATAGTTAGTTCCACATTATCCTACAAAGGGAAGAATTCTGGATGTCTATCTCTTACTTGTTTGTTGGAACAATGATGTTTGTATTGCTCATTAATGAGCCAGACATTTCAGATGCGTTATCTGCTGCTATTGAACAGCTTGTACCTGATATGATTCAATCTATATAAGTGCCACCTTTTCAAGTTTTAAAAATTGAATCTACTTGCTGAAACAACTTACTTGTCTTGCCTGCCCCTGTACCAGCCTGAGTTTGTAGATTCTTACTAAGTCTGTACTTCTAGACCACAAAAAAACAAACTTAATTTTCAGTATAAAGATATTACTGTTTTTGACCAAAATATATGTCAAGTCAGTTGGTACCTGAAGGTGGCTTTTTAGGTGATACAGGGTTAACCCTGGAATTCCCATTATCCTCATGATTGATTTTGGGGTAGCCTCTGCCAGATGAGATATTGACTTAGTTTGCAGCATACATGCTAATCTCATATGAAGATATTTTTCTTTTCAGTTCAGTTCATTTTTCTATGTAGATTTTGCTACTTACTGTCTGCTCCGCCTAGTTGATTCACTGCTTCTATAAAACGTTCATGGAGCTCCGGGGTCCATTTCAGCCTAGGCTTGGCATCAGTTGAGAGTACCAGTCCCGAGTCTCTCTGCATATTCCCCCCTTGAAGAAACAAATGTCTCTCTGGTGGAAAGGCCATCTTAGTGGTAAGGAGGTTGTTCTTGCTTGGGTAATGGTGATACATTTTCTGCATATGAAACCATGTCTGGTTATTAGCATCTATAAATGAGGAATCATAACGCAAAATCAAATGATTGCATGCATGATATAATTGGATCTTATACCTCTCTTTTTCTGCCACTCTTATGTAGTAGTGGTGATGTAAAAACTGCAGCTTCCTGAGATAATCTGCTTCTATTTAGTAATCAACTTTAGAAAACTAGCATCCAGGCATTTTGTTTCCTGAATGCTTATGCTGTTTGGAGCTGAGCTATGATTGTTTCAATCTACTTCTCACATGGCGGCCCTGAGGCCCTCCTTATAAAGCAAAATGGAAGTCAGAATCTTTGTAAAGCAATACCCAATCCAATGATGTGTTCACGTCTATCTAGGAGAGATCTTGTTCTTCTTTCTTTGTTAGCTGTGGTCCAGGTTGTTCAACTTTTGTTGTCAATTCTCAAGCCTGCACTTGAGTTCTCTTCATGCACTACCCTTTTGGCGCTACAGATTCTATTATAATCTATCTATTAAGAAATAGTCCATATTAATCTAGTTTTATTGGGTTAGGGCTTGTTAAGGGATTTCATAATTCTGTATGAGAAAGTTCCCATGTCAACTTCTTAGATTTTTTTTCACAGTTAGCAACAACATAGCAGCGGACCCACGGCATGTGGGATCCTTTTTCTTTAGGAAACGTCTCATTTGTTTAGGATGATTGGATTCTATTGTATGCCCTCGAAGACATCGTAATGAGTATCGAATCTGGTCTGTGACAATGAAATGTTAAATTGAGGAATATTTGTTTAGTTGCTGATTGGAAATGTTTGAAAATTCTGTTGACTGGGTGTACAGAAGTAGAACCAATGAAATTTTCCTGACTAGGACAGCTCTGCTGTAAATCAATGCCCTGCTGACTTTCATTTGGGAATGGTATATGGTATCAGAATGTAGTTCCATCTTCATCCTTTGCTAAGCTTGGTACTTATTCCACTATGCAGTGAAAGAATATGTAACACGCCTGATTGTGTGACATTTGTTGTCAAGCCATCATTGGAGTTTCTGTTGTTACATGCTTTAGTGGACAATATGAAAAACAAGTATAGACAATTACAGATAAGTCCTTGAAATCTTGTGATTTTATATTTGCGGGCTTGAAGTCCTGAGAATGATGTATAAGCCCATGAAATTATTGACTTTCTTAAATTTAAGCCCATGGGATTAGGTTAACAATTAACTAGATGTGATCAATCTTGGGGTTCCAATTTTCAGTTTACATACCTATTTTGCTCATAATCACCAACCAAGGATTCCTTCTTGTATGCAGCAATCCCTTTCCCAGGAGGTCACACTTTGGTTTTCCCTGATCACTAAGAATGGGAGAAGACATGAGTGTTAACTCAAGAATGGAGAGTTAGAAATATAATTGCAATACCATGATTGCCCATTAGCATGGTTCATTCCTATTTTCTAACACATGCTAGTTTGTAGGGGTTTCTAGGTGATTATCAAGATTTCAGGGACTCATATGTAATATGGTAAGATTTCAGGGACTTGAGTTATATGTAATTAGACCATAAAAGTAGTATGGAAAAGCAAAAGGGAACTTTCCTCTGATACACAGTGCTCCATTAGGACCATTTGACTGTCTGTATTTCACTTTAGGCAATGTTTTTGAATGGGTATGATAGTAAAAGCCATAATAGTTATTTTCAGAGAAAAAAAATTTTGAATTTGGGAAATGCTTTTGAAAACCTCTACTTCTCTTTTTTATTACGATACTTTTTTAGCAAAGCACATTTGAAGCCTGGAGATACACTAATGAACTTTTTTTCTCAAGGTATGCCTTTAGGCAACAAATGACAGAAGATGCATATGCGTGCATGCTTGTTGCACATACTAGATTAGATTGTAAGCAAAACAATTTAGAACTTAAGCAAGTTGCTTCATATGCCTTAGAAGTCTGATTTTGTCTGGGTACATCATCCATATTGATCTATTTATCTTGCTACACTATCCAGAACTAGTTATCGTGTTCTTTCTTCTATTTTTATGAAATTTGTACCATTTAAAATCAAGGAACAGTTTTAAGGTGACAGAGCTGGCTGGATTTCTATTGTGGAGTCTTGGTTGATGTTACTGACCTTGTTTGACAGTATCATGCATCAGCCAACACTAATTTGGGTCCTCATATTTAAGATCAATCTCCCTTCTTTACTCATATGGTCCCATCTTTAAGCAAATAAAATGTTATATTACTGCATTTGTCAAATTTTTGAGATGTCCATTAAGGAATCCTCTCCTTTATTGCATAAGTTGCACCAGACAGATCAAATTAGTTTTGTTGGAATTGCTTGATCATCTTTGCATGAGTTTATGCATCTACAAACCAATATAGTATTGGGTGAAGGATTCTGTTCAACGCTAGGATTACATTCTCGTTTTGCATTTTCCCTTGTGTGGATATATCTTTTGGGTTATATCAAAATGTTTGTCCTAATGATTTTCTAAAATAAATTGTTTGGCATCAATGGTAGGAAACATGGTTGGTGACCATGTTACTGGGATTATTCTCCTGATAGTAATTGAGTGTATGCTGGACGACTATGTTAGGATTCATATGCCACATGTAACTAGCATGTTGTTACTTTCCAGAGTTCAGTTTTCTCTTTAGGTATTGCCAAGATGTGGGCAACTAGTTTAAACTTTTCCAAGCAGTGCATATCCATGCTGTGATAATTTTTTGAGGTCGCATCCTAGTGTGCCTATTGTTGTAATGCTAGCTCCTTTTTGTATCCCCACACAAGAATATTGAAACTAACAAAGTTATAGAATTCTCCTTTTGTTAAAATATTAAGTGGGAGCATTTCATCCTTCTTTTGGACTTTTCATCTCTACAAGAAGATGCTCGTTATGCCTTTCAAAGTGTGGCTAAATGATTTCCTTTTCTTTGTAAATATACATGAGTTGATTAGTTGTTATTTTATATTTTATTTATCATCCTTGTGGAGTTTCAGAAGTCGAATGAACAAGAATGACCTGCATTTGAATTTCTTTTCTCTTTAACTATTTCTGTTTTCCTTGACCAGTTCTGGTGAAGTAATTGTTGATTCCCATTCACCTATCCTGTATTATCCACTGTTGAGTGCAATTTGGCTTTGGTAACTCATTCATGTGATTGTCTTGGAGGATAAGAGATACATGGTAAGTGGAGGGCATGAATCAGTCAATTAATACGGGATTTGGTTTGAAGTTGTACTATACTGGTACATCTTTATGAAAGTTTGAATGTGACCAGCAACAACGAGAACATATTCCTCATGGATAAAGGAAGGTGTAAGAATGGAGGAATCTGCCAAACAGCACGCATGGAATTTGGAATCTGGAACCTGAGGCTTGCTAGCCACCCTCTTTCGCTATCAAGATACTGCAGACAGAGAGGTGAGTCACTATTTTATTCATGTAGTCAACAACATTGGTTTATTCTTCTTTTTGATTAGTAGACAAGATTCTTTCCAAGCTTCTGATTGTGACACTTGGTATGAATTCTCTAACTACTTTGCGTGAAGTTTGATGGTGTTAAAAAACAAATAGGCAAGTTGAGATTTTATGTTTCTTTGGTTTTATTATGAATTGATGAAGTGCGAAACAAAAATCGAAATGTTACTGGGATTGGTCTAATACAGATAAAAGTAGCAATTAGTGAAAGGGCAAGGCAGCATAATGTCTAGAATTCATCAAGTCAATCATTTTGTTTGTTAATTTTGGATTTTTCATAACAAGTGATATAGACTATTGCACAATATGCAAATGATTGATCACATTCTGTGTCATCGAACTTAGTCTTCATCTTAAAATCAAAATTGTCGTAAATTGTCATATCAGATGTGTAAAGAGTGTTCCAGTCATAATATAAGATACTATGAGTGGTTCATTTTGACAAGGCTTATTAATGGTAAATCCCAGGTTTGCTCAAAAAGAAAAAAAAGACACTATGAGTGGCAACTTCTCTTCTGTGTTTAGATACAGTTTAACTAGCTTATTATTTGTTTTAGTTTCAGTTTCAATTTTACAAGTCTTATCAGTAACTTGTGTTTCTGGTTCTTTCAGAACTACCAGGGAGCATCATTACATTCTCAAGCACAATGCAATTAGTGCATTGCAAACATATAACCTCACATTTTTCTGCTGCATGTGGTCACTTGCATCCAATCAGACTCATTGTTCAAAAATTCTTGATAAATGTTAGCTTAAGCTTGTCCGGGGAATCAGAAAACATCTTGCCAATCATATGTATCCATTTGCATCTATCCAGATTCTTTATGCTCCAAAAAGGCCTCAGGAAGTTGTCCTTCTTCCCGGCCATCCAAATCCCACTCAAAAAGATTCAGAGGAAAAAGGAAAAAGCAGTGGAGAAAATAAAGAGTGAATTTGTGCATGCTAACTATATAAGGTAACATCCCCTATGACAGATTTAGCACGCGAACCAATCTTATCATAGTCTACTGTTACAAGTACTATATTCTGGCAATTTTCTTTGACCAAGTTTCTTATATTCTAGCAAATGTTCTCCAACCCATGCCATCTCTGGAGCATATATTCTCATGTTGTTGCATTGGAACATCTACATTTTGCAAGTGGTTCGCACAACTTCGCTGAACTTTTCTTTATTGGGAGATTTACATGTAAACCCTGAAAGAGACATAATTACTGAAGTCCCTTGTTTTTAGGATAATTACTTGCAACCCGTTTCTAAATGATTTTATATGCCACCTCTTGTGCTTCACTAAGACTAGTTTTAGATAAGTATCATTCTAGACGACCAGTTTATAGTCTATTACTTTTTCTGAAAACCTTCTATCTGGTTAATTTTCTGTTTGTCAAGATTGTTTTTGCAGTAAGCAAGCATAAATTCTTCCAATATGGAAATGATAGGTGAAACTCAAATTAGGGATTCTGACTGCAAAATGGTTTCTTTTATCGAGTCTGTATTTTTTGTAGAAACATATTTCCATTAAATTAATTAGCCTATAAACAATGAAAATGACAAGGAGTTTTGTGCAAATATACAGAACATAATTAGACTTTTTTCATGGGTTCTATATGCAGAAATACCCAATTTCCTCTTTTTTTATAGCTCGCTTCTTTTTTGCTTGTGGTGGGCCTTGTGTATCAGGTTCCAGATCTGGTCTCACAAGTGAAAGAATCAGTACTGGAAATAGCTTGTAGCTTCCCTATCCCTTGCTTGATTTCTCCACAAGTGGGGATCCCCCTGTTCTTGTGACAAATTGTTATTCTCCCCAAGGGCAGGTCCTTCTGGTACTTTTTAGTTCAGCCGTTAAAAGTAGTACTTCCTAGCAAACCATTCTTAGTTTGGAATGGATGCTTCCAAGCTCTGGATTCTGAGAAGAAGAGGGTATTCAATTTGCAGCTCGGTTTATGTGTAATTAAATTGCTTGGTGTCTAAGAGTACTTTTTTGCGGCACCTTTTCAGGTGATTTTCTAGACAAGTTTCTGAAAAGAGATCCTGGCGGCTGCCTTGGATTTTTGCATGCATGCCCTTGCAAAGTTAGGAAATTGCTTGTATTCTCCAACGAATCCATTGAAGCTGTCCATTCAAGGTAACATTTTACCGCTGTTTGGTTCATGCATAAAACATCTTGGTTTATCTAGGGATGAAGCAGACAATTGGCTTATCTAGTCTTGTTTACCTTGGACAATAAGCTTGGATAAGCCAATTGTACAGCTTATCTTGGATAACCATTTTGTGGATAAATTACGATATCCTAGTCTAAGGGATAAACAAATATCAATATTGAGATGTATGCGCCTACAATTTTGCGTGCGTGCTTGTTATCATCATATCTTATGGAAAGGACCAGTTGGTTGTTTTGTGGGGAGCGTACAGAAATTTTTCTCTTCTTGGTTCTCCTTTAGGGTTTTTGCATGTATCCACGTGAGGAGTTGTAGAATAATATGCACAACACTTTCAATAGTTGAATTTGCATGTATTCCCTTGTAAAATGTCAAATAGTTTCTATATGCTTGAGTGTCATTTTTTGTCATTAATGGCATTAAATAATTACTATTAAAATTTTTTTTTTTTTTGTGTATAGCTCTAGGCCCCGTTTGTTTTGGGATCAGGATCAGGATCAACTTGTTTCAGAATTATTATTTTTTTTTGTAAAATTAATATTTATTATTTTATATTATTATTAAATTAAATTATTATAAAAAATTAAATAGTTTTTTAAGTTTTAAATTATTGAAGTTTTAATTTCGATAAAAAAATATTAATTTACAAAAGTGGATGCCTCTATACTGCATATTTGTCTTGGAGAGAACTATTGATGCAGTTTTAGTGGGGTTTCCGTGAATAATCATTTGTAAGAGGATTCGTGCTCAATCAACTTTTAGATGACAATTTTTCAGGGGTATAAACAGTAGCGAAAAAAAATAGGATCATGCTGTTAGTCTCATGATGTTTTTGTGCAATTCATTTTTGATAAATTTATAAACCTCAATAACTCTTTTGCTCTATTCTCAAAAAAAAAAAAAAAAAGGCCATTAGTCTCTATCCAAAGCCCTAATTTGTTTAGAACATAAAGCAGTCAATGAAAACGTAAATGGCTCAAAGTTTACATACTGTGCAATCAGTTTTGTTGCATAGTTGTCCCACAACATATAATAAGTGTGGAACATAAAAATGAAATATTCTACATAATTACTCTAATGCAAGCAATTAAAACTTCCTAATTATCACCTCTGTTTGCAGGTTTGGACCAAAAAAATAAACCTAAATTATCCCATAAACTTCATCTCCTTCCTTGGGCACTTGGCAAAACAGCTAGCACATTGAGATTTGCGCGGTTGGTAATATATTTAAGAGATTTTTGGTTACCCCTAAAATATACTCAAATTATATATTTATTTTTCAAAAAATCGTAATTACTCTTATGCATTTGTAAATTCAATTTATTTATATAAATATCCCTATTATTAATTTTTGTTAGTGTTTATCTGAATAATTTTTTACCTTTTTTTTTTAAAATCATTGATTCTGAGGTAGAAATTCTCCCACTTATATCATATTGGCTTGGTCTTACTCTAAACGAACACTTAATTAGGGGTATTTATCTAAATAAACTGAAATTGTAGGGGTGTAGAAACAATTATGATTTTTCGAATAATATTGGTGCAATTTAAGTATTTTCCAGGGGTATACATGCAAAACTCTATATTTAATTACGTTGGCATTGTCAAATCACCTCTACGATTTTCACTAATCCAACACCTAAGCAAGAGTCAAATACGTTTATTTGACCCAATCGTTGACTTTCGGTCTCTTTTTCTACGGTGAATACGTATAACTGCGGGTTCTAAACATAATCTTTTATAAGTTTTTGCTTGACAATTTTTTTGACCGGCGAATTGAATACATACAACAGGAAAAAAGAGCAACATTTTTGTTTTCTCTTGTTGAAAACTCGTGCAAAAATAGTTTTCTCAGCTGAAGTTTCAGAAACAAGGAGCACAGCTCTGCCCAGAAGCAACGCAATCAAAACTGAAATGGAACCGGAACTTCCATCAAATTATTTAATCAACACAGATTATTTCTCCAACAATACCTTGCAAAAAACATGCAAATGAACTCCATTTTGATGCTTCGAATACACACAGCAGAGACCATTAAGAAGGTGAAAATAGTACCCAGGAAGTTACCTTTAAGGATGACAGCTAGAATAAACATAAAAGAATATGCACAAGACTTCACATGAAGCAGGAAGGCAAACAACAAGACAACCAGTAAGTCCAGAACGAGCGTCAGTTCTCATCATCATAACAGTTGCTTCCAGACGAGGATCATGGGTTGGACGATGAATTCCCACCACTGTTCCTTGACCCCGATGACGAGAACAACTCATCCACAGACCACGGAACCGGAACCAAGAACCCACTCCCGCTACGTCTACCACCACCATCTCCATCGCTGCTCTCTGCTCTACTTCCACTCTCAGCAGCACCTGATCTTTTAGATTCATCAGCCGGCAGCTGAAACCGGCAAACCGGACAAGAGCTATGAAGCTCAAGCCATGGTAGTAAACATCCACCATGAAAAGAGTGTTTACAAGGCATTTCTTTAGCTTCTGAACCAACCTCAAAGTCCTCCAAGCAAACTGAACAACTCATATTCTTGCCAAGTTTCACAGTAGGCAACGCATCGACCTCCTCCTTCTTAGCCGGTGGTGTGCCATAGCGATTAGGATCATTCTCTGCCAAATGCTGCAACAAGGTATCCAAACCTAGCCCGAGATAATAGTCACCTACTGAAGCACCAATGGTGATATCTGACTCTTCCCCTTGGCCATGGTTGTCCAAGGATCCATCCAGAAATAAGGCGCGATTGAAGGCATCAATCAGGACCAAACCCTCTCTATCTCGCTCTCTCTCCTGCACCCTTTCGCTATCTGTGCTATAAGAATCCGACCTATTTCTTTCTTCAATATCTTGGATAAACCGAAGCATAGCAGAGCTCCTTCTCCTCCTCCTGCGCAGCAATGATATGAAGTCGTGGTCAGGATCCCAGTCATCTTCTTCGTCTCTCCCGAATCTACGGCGCCGGGAGGAGCCGCTCCCAACCATGCCAAGCAAGACTGGAGCCCATAGGGACAGAGAACGATCGGATCTTAGATCGTCAGCATCCAAATCCTCTCTCCCCTCCATTTCTTCCACAAATCCGCTGTCACAGAAAGGGCATTTGATCTCCACCTCCATGACAGGGCTCACCATCTGTGAGCACATATGGCACCAGTATCTAGCAATTAGAGCCTCACCCATCTTTCTAAGCCTAACCTCCTCTTCTGCCTTCTCTTCTCTGAAATTTCCACAACCAAGAAATTGCAAGGCCTTTAACTAAAGATGAAGCAGGAAATAACAAATTTCGCTGAAGCAGATATATATAGCAGATCCAAGAACACCAACAAGATATCTTGCAAATAGATGAGCATATATTCTTTGCATAATCTGATATAACTTGATCTGTACTCAACAAAAAGCAGATATTGCAGGATTACTCAAATCAAAGTTGAAAGGGATCTCATAAATTTACAAGGTAAGAATAGCACAAAAATTGCAAGAAACTCACAATTCATGTCAAAGTTGATTCCTTTCTCTCATCCAAATAAAAGATCCACATGAAGAAAACAGGCAAAAAAGAAAAGCTAATTTCTAATCTAATTGAGATGCAAAGCTTACCAAGAAGAAGTCCTCCAAAATCCAAGTCAAAGGCTAAGAAATCTCCATCAAGATCAAACCTTTCCTTCTTATACCAACAAGAGTTGTTCGAGACTCTAAAAAGAGATTGACAAAACACAATTTTTTTTTCCTTTTTTCCTCAAGAGAAGAAGAACCCAGTAGGAGTAATTGAACATAGAATTCTAAACAAATGGGGAAAAATCATGTCCAGAAAAATTGTAAAAAAAAAAATAGTGATTAATTGTACATTACCTGTGGGAAATCCTGGGCTGGGTTTGATTGGGTTCTGGATGTAGTCGGCGGAGGAGGGAGCTGCAAAGGAGCACCTCAGACTCAAAAGAACCCCAGCCACCATTTTTTTTTTTCTGCACTAATTGTTTCTTTATTTATTTTTTTTCCGATCGTTATCAATGCCATTTCATGTTTTTTTTTTTCCAAAAAATGTTTTTACAAATAACCCCAAACAATTTCATATTTTTGGCTACCTACTTAACTTTTTCGTACTGGCCCTCGTTAACAGTGATTGGTCAACTGTACTTTTTATTATAGGCTTTTTGTGCTTTATTTGATATTAAAATTCTATTTCATTTTTTTGGTAAAAAGATTTATATGTATTTTTCTGAATTTAGACTATCATTCCAGAGTTGAAGCAACAACAACAAGAGTTTGTCTCTTGCTTTTTATAATGAGTTTTTATATATTGATGTCGAGTTTGGTATTATCTAAATATCAATTCTCCTCTGAATGCCAATGAACACTAAATAAATTGTCAAAAAATAATTTGAAAGATAAGGTGAAATGTGCAAATATGCCTATATATAAATATGAAAGAAGTTGGGGAGATATTTACAAAGACACCAAAAAGACAAAGAGTTGATAAATGATGAGTCCGCCCGTTGCCGGGTCATAGCATGGCTTCTTATTTTGAATTAATTGTACATGACATGAGTGCTCAAGTCTTATGGAAATAACAGATTAGCCCTTCATTTTGTTGTTAATTGTGCATGCACTTGTCAAATCATTTTCATCGTGACGGCAAACTTCAGGTTGTCTTTTGTAAATATTGCAAAAAAAACGTAATTTTCACAAATAAAACACAAATTGTTTATTGCAAAATCCATTATGTTATATTAAAATAATTTCATATACTAATATTTAAACAAGAATCTGAAATTATTTGAAGGGATTGGAATACATTTAGAGGGCCATTTTTAAAAGACATTTTTCTAGAGTGAAACTCAAATTTTATTAATCAAAAGCAGGATTATAAACATTAAGAATTTGGGTATAATTTGATTTGAGATCAGAATCAAAATTATTTTTTTTCTAAATTATTTTTTCTTATAAATTTAATATTATTTATTTTACATAGCTGTTAAATAAATTATTATAAAAAAAAGATAATTATTAAAATTTTAAATTATTTTAATATTAATTTTAATAAAAAAATTAATTTATAAAAATAATTTATTAGTCTTAATTTTAATTTTAATTTTAGTGTCGAATCAACGATGTCTTGGAATCTAAGGGTCTGTTTGGTTTGGGGTCAGGAACCGGGTCAGCATTTTTTAGAATTTTTTTTTTATCTTGTGAAATTAATATTTATTATTTTATATTATTATTAAATTAAATTATTATAAAAAATTAAATAGTTTTTTGAACTTTAAATTATTGAAGTCTTAATTTTGATAAAAAGATATTAGTTTACAAAAGTGGTTCACTAGTCTTGACCTTTACCTTGATCATGACTCCGTTCCAAACAGACCCTAAAAGACAATTTTTGTGGTGGAAGTTATAGCCGCGAAGGCCTTGGTGACGCGGTGCTAACTTCGTTACAGCCACAACGGCTTTGATGGTGCCGTACTAGCTTTCGCTTTTGGAGTTTTAGCACAAAGATTTTTTTTCTGAAAAGAAAAAAAAAAAACTTTCTTTCCTCGAGGCTTCAAGTCTTCTCCCACCTGCCTGGTCATGGGATAGTCTCATCCAAAATTTTAAATTTTAATTTTTAGATTTATTTTGGCAACTATCAAAATCAATATATTCTGGCTGAAATTAATTATATTTTAATTTCAATCAAATTAGTTTTAAAATTTTTAAATATATTTTGACTTTAAAATTTAAAATATTAAATAATTTAAAAAAATATAAAAAAGAATTTATATACATATATCTATTTTAATTTTTTTATAGAAAATTACATAAAATATAAAAAAATAAATGGCAAGATCAAGGATTCGAATAGGGTCTTAGGGATCAATGATGAAACATTTATCCATCTCATCCAACTTAAAATTATGAAATAAAAAATATATGAATATATATATAATACTTGTTAATTCTGAAAATAAATTTTAAACCGATATGAAGTAGAGTTGGCCGAAACTAAAATGTTTCGATTTCTATTTCAACCAAAACTTAAAACTTTAGTCTCATCTAATTCCATGTACTATCCTAATTTTTAGGAGGTTATGTTATGCCCACGCCCTCAAGCTCGGTTGCAACAATATGGGAGAAGGTCAGTTCCCTCTAAGCCATTTTATGCAACTTGCTTGTATTGCTTGGAGAGAAGGCACCATTGCTCCCAATGTCATAATGCCTTGACATGTAAAACATCCTTTGGCTTGGATTATATATCTTCGCCGTTGCCCCTCTCTCTCACCGTCCCCTCCCCCATTACGTAAAAGGTTCCACTTCTTTCACTTGCCAAAGCTCTACTGCTTTCTATTCAAATCCTAACTACTCATCTTTATACATGTCTATGATGACATTATGGCAAACATTCTTAAATTGAAATTTTTTTAAGTTTTTTTTATATTATACATGACTCCAAAGATCCTCTCCTTTGAGAGATACTCTCTTTGAGTTACAATTAGACACAGACCTGAAATGATTGTCCCTCTCAGTAAGGATGTTTCGTTGCTCATTTTCCCAACCTTGAAGTTGTTTCCATGATTTCTTATAGTGGTATATACAATTTTGATAAATTTTGTTTCAAGGTGGCTCCTTGATGCCCTAGTCACTCCTCCATCGGCCATGATCATAGTTTTGCTTGTTGGTTCTCAATGGAAGGGGCTCCTTTCGAATTTTGGTCTCATAAAATTTTGAATAATTACATGAGATGTTTTGATGGAATCCTAAATATGTATAAAGACTCTGAGAAGATGCAAGACATGTGCCAAAATCGGGCTCTACTTGGCCTAGAAGACGCATCCTTGTGCTTATCAGGGTTGCGCTTTACCTTGAGGTAAATGTGATACACCTCAAACATTTTCCTGCTCCCTATCCCTTTGAGCATCCTGCTAATTCTTCAGAAGACTTCTAATTCTTGGGAAGTGTTGGCTTTCCTTATCCATGGTGATACTCTGATGCACGATTGGCTTTATATTTAGATTCGGCAATCACCATTACTATCACCATCTAGCCTTCTACTTTCACTTCTAGCTTGACACCATCTCTTCGATGTCCCTCTTTAGAGCCATTTCCACACCCACCCCTCTCCTCTCCCTAATTTCTTTGCACCCAATCAAGATTATTTAGATCTTAGAGTTGCTTTTCATGTTTCAGATTTTGGTGCACTCACTTTGCTCTTCAATATATATGATGCCTTGACATTAATTTAGGAGTCAAAGTTGGTGCATACTTCTTTCAAATTAGTGTTGGTCCGAATTGATAGCCTTTGAGAGAAATTTTGAAATAAGTTTAAAAATACAAAATATGATTATAAAGAAGATCAAGTCCAAAAGATTTTACCAAGATAATTACTCATGAATTTAAGCAATTTTAATTAATCTCCAATCAACCAAAAGTACAATAAAATATAAAGTAAGATAAAAAAAAGTGCATTATGATTTTTATATGGTTCAGTAACCAACGGCACCTACTTCACCGTCATTGCCTCGTTTTTAAGGACTTTAATCATTCCATTAATGATGTCGCTTATTCAGTCGAAACCAAACTTTTACATCTACTTGCAATTCATTGTTTCCTTTAAGTAAAGCCAGTGACTTTCTTAATGTAAAGTTATGCTCATATAAGTCCTCTTACTATATAGTCTCTCAAGATAGAGCTCAAGGGTATTGAATATTTGCTTGAAATTGAAAAGTTTAGAATATTTTTAGGCTGGTAGGCTTGAAGACTTTGATCTCTTTTCTAACATAGTATGAAGTTGTGAAAATTTGTTAAGAGAAGTCCATCTATACCTATTTATATCTTATGGGTCGAAACTCATCATTAGGAGTAAAATCCCATCATTTAGTTCGCTTCAATAGTCAAAAAATTAGTTGTTAGTAGCACAAACTATTTAAATTGGACATTCATTTGTTAATCATATGTTATTGAAAAAACCAAAACTTCCAATAATATAGTTGGACATCCATTTAACAAACAAACATTTGTTACTGTAGCAATGTTGGAATTGATTTTAACCAACGGGATGTCAGGTCATTAATTAGGCATCTGGTTCAGTCAAGTATATTTTGTTAAGAGTTTCCTACAGAACTCTATGCAACGTTGAAATCTAAATAATTTATCTTAAATAAATCTTCAATACGACTGAAATAAATAAAAATTTAAACTTAGTTTATCTGATTTCTTGAGCAATTTTTAAGCAATTCTTCAAGTTTCGTTTATTGATCCACCATTACACCTCATCTTTAGTATTTTCTACATATCCATCTATGCTTGAGACTTCTAACTAGACTTGATTTTTATTTCAAGCTCATTTTGGCTACAAGCTACATATGCTTAAATAATCATCAAATACATGGTTTTGTTATCCTCAAAATTATAAAAGAGCAACAACTAGATATAGAGCCCCCTTCGTAGCCTAGATCTCTTCCCCCTGTGATTTGCATGCATCCTTCCTTCTACATGCCCTCATGTGCTTTCTAGATGGCTGATCGAAAAGCTTAGAGAAGTCAACTCCATATGTGGTGTGGAGCTCAAACTCTTGGAAAAAGATCAAGATTTTGTTTTACATTACCTTCAAAAGGTGGAAGAAGATAGGGCCGACACTCTTGTTTGTGCACAAGTGCTACATGAATCAAATCCATCACTGTGAGATCTTTATTTGGGATATTTGGGATCTAAGATCATGTGTTTCTATTAACTGGATCGTGCCAAGTCTCCCTCTCCCTTCTTCTCAAAGGTTTGTAGACAACTTATGATATTGTTGCTCTTGTGGAATCTTTGTTGATTGCTTTCTAAGTTGTACCATGGCTGTTGAGTTTGGATAAAATATGGTTGGGTTCTTTTGAATGTGGTGTGATCACAATAGCTACTTGTTGGTACCTTTGGAGAAAGGCAGGACTATATCATCTAGGAAGCTAGCATTTGGCCTTGGTGAGCTGCACATATATTTCACATGTTCTTACACCACAACATTTTCCAT
Source organism: Trichopus zeylanicus subsp. travancoricus (assembly GCA_005019695.1). Lineage (NCBI taxonomy): Eukaryota > Viridiplantae > Streptophyta > Magnoliopsida > Dioscoreales > Dioscoreaceae > Trichopus > Trichopus zeylanicus. Next base: position 319,901 of record RXID01015021.1, read on the forward strand.
TTTGAGGCACCATCTTGTTCTCGTTGCACACATGTGGATTATCTGCCCTTTCTTATGTTGGGTAGAGCTAGTCCTCTAGATATTGTATTTTCTTTCTCTTTGACTACTTGCTTTTTTTGATTTTTCCGTTCCTACTAGGGACTAGCTTGGTGTACTTATAATTTTTACTAGGAAAATTTTTCTATATATTTCTAAAAAGTCATGATATTTCTCTTCTATTTTTTTTAAAACCTATAATTTTCTATGCACCATAAAAAAGTTTTGTTTCTTTCTCAAATGCTTTTCATTGGAGAAAAAAAACTTTTGAGGGGTATATAGAAAATTCAGATGGATATTTGAAAAAAAATTATTTCTCAGTGCTATACAAAAAATTATAATTTTATAGAGGTATAGGAGAAATATCATGATTTTATAGGGATATATAAGAATGTTTTTCTTTGTACTACCTTCTTTATATATTTTTATATTTGACTCTTCCTTTAATCCAAAAACAAAGAGGAGTTGAAAGAACAAAATCAGAGAATTCGCAAGAAAAAGTGAAGAGATACCCATGAGTTTTTTTTTCTAAATTTACAACCAACAAAATTGGCAAACCATTCGAGAATATAAAAGCAATGATCTAGGTGGCAATGCACAATAGTGTAACACATTAGTTGCTGCAAGACCTATAAGAGAAACTTCACAGTGTTGGATGAATATACCTGCTCATGAATTTCCTCAAACAATGCTCGTTTCTTCAATCTAAAATAGAGAAATAGAACTTGTGAAGCTTTCTTCACTAATCGCCATCTGAACTGATTCAAAAACACTGAAAAATAGTTTGTTAACGCTACCCAATTTCCGCCAAAAACAAGTGTGCTGTAACTGGATGATCCAACAGATCATTTGAATGGTTCCCTAATTATAATCCCATCGTACTACATAAATAGGATGAACAATGGTCCAACTAATCTTCCAAAGAACTATCTAAGAAGACAGCCAAGAAACAATGCATGCAATGGTCCAATTCCGAGTTAATTCTCATATGACAAAGATTGGCAAATAGGATGGCAAAGATACCTTTGTCCCAACTCGGTATCACTTGGCAAATAAAGATTGAAACAACATGCCTCATAACTCCAAATTTGTCCAATCATTCCAAGCCCAAGCGCGAACCTGAAACAAGAAGCCCGATCACATGCAGTGGAAAGCTTAAATTTACCCAAAAACCAAAGATGGCTATGTAGGATTTTTTCTTTTGACTGAATAAAAAACCCAATACGGGCTCCAAGAAAACAATCAATTTAAATCCACATAAAAATAAGATTGGCATACCTCAATCCTCGAAGCTTAGAATTCCTCAAATCGCCCGAGGCCACCAAAACAGACCCGAAGAATTCCGACCGATCACATACAATGCAATACAATAATACAAAAAACAATATGTAATCCATAATCAGCTGCTAAACCTGCTATGGTTTTAAATTAGAACAGAATTCCAACTCATAAAATCCAAAAAAATAATCAGGAGAATTTAAGAAACAATAAATTCAGACCCCCCAAAAAGATCATAATGACGTACCTCATAATGCCTTCTCCGTTACTCCAGGATTCCAATCACATGCAATGACAGGACAAAACAATCATCTAAAACCTAAAATGGTTGTCTATGACTTCACATACAAAACCCTAACTCATCAGCTCTAGCAAAACAATCAAGAAATCATATTTGAACCCGCAAAGATCATAACAGTGTACCTTGATCTCCAAATGTCTCCAATCACTCTAAGTCATCGCACATACTCAAACAAAGACACAAATCAAATGTAACAATGAGAAGAATTTATATAAAAACCTAAAACCCATAATCTAGCAATGGACTGACACAGCACCCAAACAAAGACGAGAACATCGTACCTCAGCCCTTAGAGAAATAGACAAATAAAAAATTAAGAGAAGTTACGAAACAAAAAGTTAATCATAAAACAAAATTAAGAAAAGAAGAAGCCACAAAATAGAAGAGAAAGAACATATAAAATGAGCGGATATAAAATCCCGTCGATAGGATTTTAACCTCAATCCTATTAGGTTTTAAATTAATAGATTTATCTAGAAATTAGTATAATTGATAATTAAAAATTTGGAGTTGAAGACCACATAATAATTGCTAAAATTGTCTTCTTTGTCGTTGACTATTGCAAGTAGAACTAAACATTTAGTATGCAAACTGCTAACATCTTGAATAGTTTGGTTCTTAGCAATTAACCTATAGCACCTCTCTAATATAGTCAAAGCATGCACCCCCCTACTCCTTGTGGTCTCAAGTTCTAATATAGTCATTTTGAAATATTAGGGTAGAATTTTCCCAAGAGTCAAATTAGAAATTATTGCATCTAGCTTTCCACAACATCTGGAGAGTATAAGCAATAAAAGATCAATGACTTCAATAAATCAAGTTGCCCTTGAAATCCCTTGTTGAGTTTTGGGTGTCTCAAATTTGGATTAGAGTTTGAGTTAAAATAGGAATCCAAAGTTAGATTCAGATTTATAATTGATTTGTAATATTAGAGATTGTAATTAGAGTAAAACTCAAACTCAATAAGAGTCTATAAATATTGTAGTAATACATAGGGTTTAGGGGGGCAGTGCTGAGGTTGAATTAGAGAGAATGAAGAAAAGAGAAAGAAAGAGAGTGTTAGCTTTTATGTGTGAGTCTTTCTAGTATTTCTCGGTGGTCTCTCGTGATGATTTATTGTGGTGTTCTCTTGGAGATTCTCTCTAAATATGGAAGCGTTGCCAATACTTGGTAAAAGAGTTTAGTTGAGTAAGAAAGAGTGTAGTCTTTCTTGTAGACTCTTGTAAAGTCTTTTGATAGTAAATCTTTCACTCTCTCCATAGACGTTATTCGATTTTGGGTGAACCACATATATTGCTGTGTCTTTTCTTGTTATCTTCTTTTATCTTTCATTACTTCTCGTTTCTTATGTTTTAGAATAAATTGATTCGTGAACCTTCCGCTACGAATCCCAATAATCCCTCTTCATATCAAGGACAACAAGATTCATGATATCTTCTTGGGAGACAAAAATACCTATATATCCTAAGGATATGTCCCAAACTTATCTAACAAACAAACAATAAAAAAGAATATGATGGATATTTTAAACATAAAAATCACGTAAATTACACTTGCATGCCCTATGAGTCTCCTCTCCTAAAAAAAGGCAAGAGGGGAGTGAGAACAAGTTTCTAAATACAAGTTTGGATTCTAGAAGCTACCAAATGTACCAAGGAACAGAATGGAAAAGAATGTATTTGACAAAAAATAGCCCTTCTCAAATATCATGTAGCATTTTCCCAAAAATCAAAATAGAAATTGTTGCATCTGACTTTTGATAACATTTAGAGAGTATAAGCAACACAAGATCAATGACTTTAATAAATCAAGTTGCCCTTGAAATCCCTCTTCATACCAAAGGCAACTATATTCATGGTATTTTCTTGGAAGGTAAAAATACCTATATACTCTTAAAATATGTCCCAAACTTGTCTAACAAATAAATAACAAACAAGAATGTAATGGATATCTTTAACATAAAAGCCACAAAAACTACACTTACATGCCCTACAAGTCTCCTCTCCTTAAAAAAGGTAAGAGGGGAAAGACAAATAAGAATAAGTTTCCAAATACAAGTTTGGATTAAAGCTATCAAATGTACCAAGAAATGGAAGGAGGAGGAGGAGAGGAGCGTGTGAGTGTGTATGTGTGGTGATAGGGGTGGGGATGAGAAGGTTGTAAGAGTTGTACATAAAACCTAATAAAGAGTCTCCTTAGTCTTAAACATAGTTTTATGAATAAGAGCTTCTTGGAGAGCTATGTGTCAATATATATTGATCTTTATTGTACTTGTGCTTCATGCAAAGGATCCAGAAAGAAGATTCCTTAAGAGAGAGTTTACTAAGATTTTTTTTTAATCATAGCTTTTTGAGTTAGGCTTAGTGGCCTTATTCACAAGACTTTCACATTTTTAGGTAAGGTAACCTTGTTCATGTTATAAATAGGTAATATGTTAAGATTTAGTCCCATATCAAAAAAGTATAAGTCTAACTTGTAATTCAAATAAACTAAGTTTTATTGTCATACACTTCATTTTCTAAATAGGAATTTTGTTTTAAAAAAATTTACCCACACAAGAGTTTTTCTATTGTGCGTTGCATTCCTAAATGATTTATTTGAGGATTATTATTGTATTTATCACTAATTTAATTCACTGCCGGAGTTGCTCCATAGAAATTGTTGTTTATTTTCTCATACTAATTCTTTACAAACTAAGACTTTAAATTTCAATTTCAGAATTAGTTTTGGTATTCACTAAAATCATACATTCTAGTTGTTTCATTTCAACAATTTTAGTTATTTTGTGTATTTTACGGCCTTAAAATTCTAAAATTTTGAAATAATTTTTGAAATCGTTTCGTTATAATACCGATAAAAATTGATATGTTTCGATCAAAACTTAAAAACTTACTGTAAACAACTCAAGCATAACTTGGGACATTTGAGCTTCCTTCTCCCTATGGAATGGGAAAAAGATTGTTACTCAAAACATTCAACTAAATAGTGGAAGCAAGATGATTTCAAACCCAATTATATTCTCAAAATGTATGAGCAACAATAAAAATAGATACAAATATTTATTTATTTAGTTTTACGATTGGGTGCTATCATGAGATGGATGATAAGATGATTTACTATTTTAATATGATAATATAAAAATGAGTTTTTAAATAAGTAACTACCTATTTTATTGTGATTTTATAAAAAAATTACTTATCTTATCACTATTAGTAAAAAATTATTCGCCTTATACTGTAAAATTACAAAAAATCACATTGATTAAAATATTCAAAAAATATTATAATTTAATTTAATTTTATTAATTAAAATTGATATAAAAGTCTAAATTATTCTCATTTGATTTTAGTTTAAATAAATATTAAATTGATATAAAAAATAACTTTTTTTTTTCATTTTTTATGAGAGATCAATCGCTCAATTTTATAAAATTGAAAATTGAAAATCTAATTTTATCAAATCGATTGTCCGATATTATGAATTTACGGTAAAAAAATGAATGAAATAATGTTGATCTTTTTATATTAATTTAATTAATAAAATAAAATTAAAATAAAATAATTTTAAATATTTTAATTAAGGTGATTTTTTATAAATTTATAGTATAAGATGAGTGATTTTTTATTAATAATGATAAGATAATTGATTTTTCATAAATTTCCAATAAGATAAATAATTTTTTACTAAAAATTCTACCAAATTATATGGTTGTCAAACTAAACAAGTCATATTAGAAAGTTTGGGTTTAAACCAAAGTTTCAAGTTTTAGTTTTTGAATCAATTTCAGTATCCACTATAATAATATGTTTCGTACATTTCATTTTCATCATTTGGAGCATTCCTTGATCTTAAAATTATTAAATTTTAGAAATAATTTTATTACAGTCTCAACTGATACCAATAGCTTTTGTTCGATATGTGTCGATTTTGATCGAAACATAAAACCTTGATTTAAACTGCTCACAAGTAAAAAATATTTTTATCAACCCACTAGCATATAAGACTATTTTGGGTTCTGGTACATTTGGATATTACTGAAATTGGTGGAATTGAACCCCCAATTTCACTAAATTTGGCGTTTGAAAAATTAACATTTTGAAATTAATTTATATATTTAATTTTAATATTTTTTGTCAATAAAAATAATTATGATTAGCTCAATTATGTTATTTTCATAATCTAGTTTATAAGTATTCCAATCCAACTAATTTCAGTTCTATATAACAAAATTGAGGAATTTCTTCAATTCAGCAAGTTTAGGGGAGAACTTGGCAATTTTCCAATTCCATCCATTCTATGGGGAGCTTTTGTGAATATACCCCTGAAAATATTAAATTAGTATACATATCCATTTAAATTTTTTAATTATATTCTACCCTCTAATTTGTCTTTTTTGTGTTTATGCTTCTCAGATTTTTGAAAAGGAGCGAGCTTGCCACATGAAAATCTATTTTGATAATTTTATAGTATTTTTATCATTAAAATGAATATTATTTTGGTCTCGAGACATAGACTAAAAAAATATTTAAATTAAAAAATTTAGAAGAGTATGTATATACGCTAATTTTAATATTTTTCAAGGGTGTGTACAAAATCCCATTCCAATATCCGAACGCGCTTTTAAGCATTTTAGGGGTGCTGACAAAGTTCGATAATCCGACTAACCCAATCCGTTAGCACCTCGTAATAATTCCTTCTTTCTAAACTTTGGGATAATCATGCAATTAAATTTTTCTTTGGGGGCTAACTACAATAAATCCCCTCCAAATAGGACTAGGATGGGTCGGGCTCGGTCCCATCTTTACTGGCCAGGCCCATTTACAGATCCGATAACTACAAACCCGAGTGTAGGACTGTCAATGGGTCGGCCCGTATTCCGGCCCAACCCGGACAGAAATTTTCGGGTTCAGGCCTAAATTTTTCTGGCTCAGGTCGAATTTGCGACAAAAATGAATAAATATGACCCGAAATCCGAGGATGACCAGAAAAATCTAATATATAATTTTGGATTGGAGTCGGGTTCGGGCTTAAAGATTGAACTGCGGTCTAGGGCTTAGAATGGCCCGATATGGGCCCGGCCCTTTTTGAGCCCTACTGAGCGAATTTGGGTTCCCATGATCTCGGCTTAGGTCAAAACTCGGTCGACAGCGAACGATTCCGCGACCGTCCGCCGGAATGGCCAGCCCGGCTCCCGCAGCTCCCTCGCTGTCCGATGACCGGCCAGGCGGCTCCAATCTCGTGCCTCTCCAAAAGCTCCAGGTCTTTCCCACGATGCTTAATCGTCTCTGCTTCGGATCCCTTTCCCGAATTCTTTTGATTTTAAGTTTGTTTTTGGGTGTTTTTCATGTCGTATATGAGTTCTTCGGTAGTCTAAAGGTTTTCTTTTGAAGTGATTTTTCGCTCGGCAATACTGAATTTTGAGATTTTAGGAAGTCTTCTCGGATTTATAGATGTGATCGTTGGTGAATTTCTCGGTGAATCATTTTACATGTCTCGATTGAATTAGCTGTTTGGATCAAAGCACGCTCCCAAGTAGAAAATCAAGGGTTTTTATTAAACTTTAAAGGAAAAATGATCTAATTTGACCCATTTGTGATTTCTGTGGCTGACATCGGTTTGACCTTGATAGTTAAATTGGTAAAGGCAGGAACATTGCTCTGAACTTAGCATTGGAAGCACTTATCTTGATTAGAAACTAGTTCATATATCTCGTTGTGTACGCATTTTAAAAGAATAAATTCTTGTTAGATCTGGCAGAACTATCATTAATACAGCAACTTGATTATGGACGTGGCCATTGGGAAAGCATATAGTAATAGTATCACTAAATCAGAAGAGTTGATGCAATGTGTACAATTGCTTCGTTTATGTTGCCTACAGTTGTTACCTTTTTTATTTGATCATAGTAATATGTTTAACTAATTGTGATATGCAAGTATTTTAGACTAGAACTGCAGAGAGATAAAGAGCTTTAGCATAGGGATTGGTGAATGTGGACCAAGTGAAAAGTGTGATAAAACATCTCCTCTTGTTTTCCTCTGCAATGCTTCTTTGTCTTCTGTTTGTTCCTCATTCAAGCCAATCATTATTGTCTCATACGAGTGATTAGTAGTCCACTTTGTTGCTCTTGGAAAGGGTTAGAATATGTCCCCATGTCTATTTCGTTGGCTGCAGGATGAGTGGCTAAAATAGATAAGAGAACTGGAACCTCCTCTAATTGGAATCCAGACTGTCAACCATAATTCTCTTAATGTGGTGATCAGGCCTATCCTGGGGCTAGTCTTTTGTAATTTTGACCATTTTTGTGTTGTTTCTTACTAAATAAACCAAGTTTAGAATATGTGTTTCTTTCTATTCAAGCATTACAGCCTCAGTAGATACCTCCTATATCAGCGAGGAGTGGGTCCAAGTGCTGCTAATAGGGCTTATAAAGAGAACCACCTTTTTTTTTTATTGATAAGCTGTCTGGTTCACTCACTTTTTTTCTTGATTAAATTTGTTCACTTGAAATTTCTCTATTCATTGTGTTTGTGCTAATTGATCTTTCTCAGGAAATAATGCAAGTGGCAAGGTTGCAATATCAATTGTATGAAGATACATTGGTTCATAAAGTTAAAGGTAAGTGACCTAGTTACCAATCAAAGGTGATCTCTATTACATATTAAATGACATGGTAGATAATTGTTAGTGTGTTTCTAATAATATCTTAAGAAGTTCTTATAGTTGTCTTTTAATCTGGATGCCGGAGAGAATTTTCTGAGAGATAATATTGGTCTTGTAATATTGACCATTATCATCCTGACATCATGTTAGGTGTCTTGTTGAAGGCAACTGAGAATCCTTTTCCAGTACTTGGAGTGGGTGCTGCTGCAGGACTTCTTCTTCTCAGAGGTATCTAATATGTTGCCATATTTGTATGTTCATGATATTTAGTGATGAGGCATCTTAAACTGCTACAGTTCTCTTCGTTCGAAGCTCTATCTTTCATATCTAGAGCAGTAAAGAGGTGAGGCCTAGCTCAGCCAGCCAGCCTGCATGGATACCTCAGATGTAGGCCCGTACCTTGCCTGATCTCAAAAGATGTATATAAATGTTCTAGGCCTGCCAGACTGTTGGTTTAGTTTTGTTCCTTTTTTCTAAAGATATGATGCTTGGGCACAACCAAACAATATTGTAGGCTTGAGCCCAAGATTGTTGAGCCAAGCTTTTGAGCTGGGCCAGGATAGCCAAGCATGTTGATGGACCTGCTTATCTCCCTTTAACAAATACTTGCATCATTAAATTATTTTAAACCTTTCCATTAAATGTACAACATTCTATGAACTACATGTGCTATTGTTGATTGAATCTTAATTGGAAGTTCTTATTTGCAGGACCGAGAAGGTTTTTGTTTCGTCACACACTTGGTCGACTTCAGAGTGAGGAGGTTGTCTTTTTTTGCTGACTTGTTTACTGAAATGGATCAAAATTGTAGGCATCATGATATTATCCACATGATTTTCATGTGTTGTGCACCTTTGGATTCTTTATGGATTCATTTGACTTAAATGTGTTTCATCTTTTTGTTTCTTCCTCTCCTTCCATCTTCTTGGTCGATCTTCACTCAAGCCATCTAGTCATCCCCAGTCTTCTCCATGTCCATGTTCAACCCTATTTGTATTGTACTTAACCACAAAATTGCTGTCAATTACCTTGCATCCCATATTCAAAATTTTGAATTTCTGGTTAGTCCAAGAACACTTCCATGATACTCTGAAATAATTCACATGGCTTTCTTTAACACCTATTTGTGATTTCATCAAAAGATGTGAAATTTTCAACCTGTAGTAAGTTAATATCTTTTCTTTAAATTTTGGTCAAATATCTAATGAATTGTTATAATTAGGTTGTAACTTGAATTTCTGTATAAACATAAATATACAGATGTGTCCCCATCTCTAAAGGTTGTTGTGCTGAACATTTCAAGATATTTGGACACTCAGTATGCTTGTCAGTGTCCAGGTAAGATTGTCCCCAACAAATAAATTTAGTTGATCAGTTGTGGTCATGAGTAGGTGAAGTACATGGATTGTGGACTATTGGCATATTGAGAAAAGAGCAGAAAGTGTTAGTAGTTAAGTATATAGTTAAAAGGAGACATGGGCATATATCCAAAACATGAATATTGAGACAAGCTAATGTCAGAAATCATAAGTATTGAGTATGTGGGCACTCTGTGTATATTCATACTCTGTATTTATTTATCCAAAAAAAATTATAGTTATCAAATAAAATACTTAAAGAGACATTCCTTTTTCCTTCATTTTTTTTATTTTCTTTTGTAGTCCTGCTATTGGTTGCTAACCTCTTTGCAAGCACAATATTTGTTACTCCTTTTCTTTTGCCATTTTAATCTAAACTCGCACCAAATTATTATACTCTTGATCTGAAATTCCACATGCCACTGAGACTGTTAGACCTCTTGTTGCCATAACCAACAACCTAGGCTCAAAAAATCTTCTTAGACATTTGGCCTTCATGTTGATCCTGATCTATCTTCTTACCGTCGTAGTTGCCTTCTTGTCTTTCATTGAGAAATGCCGCTCGCACTAACCTCCAATAAATCCGTCCTTGGTATTAAGTCTGATTGGGTCCCTTTAGAAGCCTTTAGCTGCTTGATACCATGTTAGCAGAGAATGGGTCCATGGGTTGTTTATGCTGTCCTTGCCTACTGCAAGCAATTCAAAACTGTATGGATTATTACGGCCATAACTGCTGTAAATTCTCCTAACATGGTATTAAACAGCTAACATGGTATGATCAGGAAGGGTTGGCTTGCTGAAGGTATTGAGCAGGTACCTTCGATCAATTCTAGCTAACATGGTTATCAACCCTCTGAACTGAGAAGGGTTGCCCTGCTGAAAGTCTCACATGTTTACTGGTTTATTCAAATTCTGATTATTTGGTTAACATGTTTGTCTTCTTCAGGTTGTTTATTTTCCTTCTCTGTGACACATTTGTTTTTCTTGTTGTCTTATCATTGCTAGGCCCGATTTTTTAAAGCCGAGAAGGGTTTAAAAGAGCTCAATGAATCTGTTAGCAGACTAAATGCAGACACCAACAAGTTACTTAAGTTAGCAAATGTTGGTGAAGATGAAATGTTGCGTGGAGAAACAAAAATAAAGTACTCTTTTTATGCTCTTTATTACACTTTTTTTAGAAGTATTGATCAAGCTTTTAGTTTCATGATTTCTTTTGCTTATTGGAGATATACTGGTATCTTATCTTGTTAGCGTACATTGTACTTCTGCGAAGGGTATTAACAATTTCGCATGTATATGCAGGAACACTGGAAAGGAAATCCAAAGGCTTCTTAAGTCCATTTATAAGATAGAATCTGAGGCAACTGGTCTGTCTTCCATCTTGATTCTTCTTTTTGACATTGTCCATTTTTCGCTTACTATCGCCATTTTGTTTTTCCTTCAGCAGAAATATTCCTTGTTCAGTGTTAACATAATATGAACAAAAGTTTTCCTCTTTTCCGTATCTCATATAAAAAAAATCAATGATTGATGACTACCACTAACTATTTTTCTTTAAATAAACTTCTGTTAGAGTCTGTTTGGATATCCCCGACTTTTATAGGGCTTGTTTTGTAACGGGTTGGGATGGGGTTAGGGATAGAATATTTTAAAATTACCTTTCTACCCTTGGTATTGATGTTAACTATAATCAAATGGTATGCGTAAAAAGGTCATATTTCTTTTTTCTAACACAAAAAGTCAAAACTTTCCCCAATCCAACCCACCCCAACCTATTACCAAACAGGCCCATAGAGATTGGGGGTTTCAAAGGATGTGTTTTCCCTTCATAGGAATTGTTTGGCACTGACTTTTGAGAATTTCAATTTCCTTTGGAATCATAAGATTCCATAAACCTCTTTTTATTTATTTATTTTTTTGAGCAACCAGGATTTACCATTTCATAGTCTTGCCAAGTAAGGTATAAAGGGATGCAATTGTATACAGTTTTTATCATTACAAAATATTAGAACAAATATGATGATTAAGGTTCCACAAAAAAAGATAATAAAATCCTAGTGCATTGGCAGTCAGCAGAAACAGGAAATGAGCAGCAGTTGATTCGGGCCTTAGTTGTGACTTGCAACATCTGACCTACTCCTCTTGGGGACCGGTTCCACTGCAGAATGAGAGAACAATTGTCAGTGTCTCCCTAGTAAATCTACAATCCTTCCTAGCTTGCATATCTGTTTTGCTGTACATGAGCATAACCAGTATTTCAGGCTAAAATTAATGGCTTGAAGAACATCAGTTGCAGTCTTAGTTATGCTCTGAAACGTTCTATTATTCCTTTCTAGCCATACCAGCCATAATAAAGCTAGTATTATGATATCAAATATTCTATTTTCTTTTGGTATCTTCTCAAGTATGTCCATATTTCAGCAATGGACTCAGGAGTATGAGACAGTGGTATTCTAGGCAAAACTTTGCCAAATTGATCTAGCATACCCCTTCTATCAACACTATCGCCCTTCTAACCTCTCCTTTCCAAGTTTTCAACAGTCCAGATTTTGTCCTGGAACACTAGCCAAGCAAAGACTTCAATTTTTTGGGGGCAGGGCAGCTTCCATATATTGATAGGTAAAGTAAATTTCCTTCCTCTCTCAGTTAAGAAGTTGCATCTAGACTTCATAGAAATTTATCCCATTTGCATTTCAATTTGTCCCTCTCGTGTCCTAAAACATTAGGGATAACCCGTAATTTCATTCTCCAAACTGCTAATTTTTATGGAAGCTTTCTTTTTGAGTATTGGTCCCTGCTGTTCAACTTTTGTTATTTTGATTTCTTTGTTCTTTGCATACATGTATGCTTCTCGAAATGTCATCACCACACTATAACCATTCAACCACTTGCCTTTCCAGTAACATATTAATTGTCCATGTTCCATCTCTCTTTCTTTACCTTTAGTGCTCCCTCTCTCAAAATATAGAAAAAACTTTTGGGTCCCTTTGTACTTGCAGGATTGGCAGATTTCCCCTATAGTAGTTGGTTGTCACTACTTGTTTCTAAGGGCTGTTCAGATTATTGAATAATTTTTATCACGATTTCATCGATAGTGTTTGATCGAAGGTTTCTGCATCCTATATTCCTAGTCCTTCATTTTATTTTCTTGTGCAAGGTAGCTCCCAGTTGGACATATGATATTTATATTTCTCTTCAACCACTCTTCATAGAAATCTGGTTCTGATTTGATCCAACTTTTTGATTACTTGCTTGGAAAGATAATAGAAGGTCATCCAATAAATTGGAGCAGTTGACAGAATCGAGTTTATGAGAATTATTTTATTACAAAACTAGGGTTTCAAGTGGTTAATATAGGGTTTCAAAATCAACGATAAAGTGTTTTTTTCTATTAGAATAACTTCTGAGATTTTCAATATAATGAAACTCTAAATCTATTCTTCAATTTATAAAAAACATTTCCATAACCTTACAATTCTACTGGAGCCTTTTTATTTAAGCACGGTTTCAATATAGGTTAGTTCTAGCTTTATTTGAGACTTGTTGGATTTTGGATTTATTAGTTCTGTTGAATTCAAGGTTTCAAACATTTAGATGGTATAGTAGTACAACCATACTGTTAAGTCTTGAGCTAATAAAGATGTTCTGAGCTCTCTTTTTTCTTCTTTAACTCGTTTTTCTTTTTTATTAATACCTCTCCTCAAGTTGAATTGTATAAATTATAAATGCTCAGCTTGGCTTTGATCTTCTCTATCTTCTCTGAATTTACAAATTTTGTGAAAATGTCTGTTTATTGATATTTTATTTTAATAGATTGCTAGTTTTAATTCTTGGTTCTGAATTTTTTTCTCTGACAAAATGAAAATCTATTACAATGTGTTGAGTTCTCTCATGTAAAACTCGGTTGTTGGCTTGATGGTTACACAGAAGTTGAGATATTTTTTCTGTTAAATAGTCCTGTTCACAAGGAAATGACTTTATCTATAGAATTTCACATGTTGGTAGGACAATGATTCTGTATTCTGTTTCTTCACTTGATCTAACTACCACCATCTATTTTTTACTTTTCTAGCTGATCAAGTTTTCACCTAGTTTTATATATATGCCAAATGTAGATCTTCTGTTTATTGGTAAAGTAGCCCAATCTACATCATAATAAGTTTCTATTTTCATTCCTTCCTCATTCTCATAAATCAAGCCAAGTTCTAGAATACTTCTAAAGTACTTGAGTATTTAAAATACAACTTCCAAATGAGGTTTTCTAGGCTCTTTCATAAACTCTTATCACTGTACTATATAATTAATATTTGGTCTGATAATGATTAGATAAATTAATTTTCCTACTAATCGTTTATGTATATGAGTTTTTTTACTAATTTTTTATAATTTCTGAGTCTTCCAGTGGTTTCCTTGATTTGGATATAACTTCAAGTTTGGATTTATGAGAATTCTATCTGATCTTCTACCTAGTAATCCCATATTTGTTAGCATATCAAATACATATTTTCTCTGAGACATAATTAGTTTTTTTTGTGAATGTGTCACTTTTATTTCAAAGAAGTAATATAGTTTTTTCAAATCTTTTATTTTAAATTTTGTTAAAAAAATTACTTAAGTTAGTTTATTCCCTCGACATTATCTTTCGTTATAACAATATTATCAATATAGACCAATAACACTATAATTCCTTGTGTATTTCTGCTGACAAACACAAAATGGTTTGCTTGACTCTCTTTGAAGCTATACTCTATAAATGTTGTATTAAAATTTTCAAATTATACTTTTGGGAGTTACTTTAACCATTGTGAGATTTCTACTGTTTACAAATTTGCTCTCTTTTTCCTGAGTTAAAGCTTGATGGCTTAGCCATATACACTTTTTTTGAATATCACCATAAAGAAATATATTTTTAATATCTAATAGTTGTAAATTTCACCATTTATTAATAGCTATAGAGAGAATTATTCTAACTGAATTCATCTTAGTCATTAGTATGAAAGTTTCAAAAAAAGTTACTCCATATGTTTGGTTATAATCTTTTGCTACTAATCTTATTTTAAATTTCTTTATACTACCATTAGAATGTTATTTTATAGTAAAGATTCACCGTAACCTATTATTGGTTTTTTTTTGTTCGGAAATCACTTCCCAAGCGTCACTCTTATATAAGGCTTCTATTTCAAGCTTTATGATTTTTTTTCATCTCCTATTTGAGAGTGTTTCCTCTATTTTCTTAAATATTTATTCTCTACTAGCAACTCTTCTAGATGATAAGAGTTAAAAAGAAATATGCGACATATCTTTCTATGGGATGTCTTGTGCATTCTCATTTGTCCATTCTTATTGCAATGAGTTAGTCATCATTCCCTTGGTTGATTTTATTATGCTCAAATTGAATTTCTAGAACTGTTGTTTTTTGGGGGGGGGGGGGGGGGGCGGGGGGGAGGGTGGTTTATCAATTGACTCAATTCTCTCTAAAATTACTTTTGAAAGAATTGATAATATTATATTTGTTTTTAGGTCTTGGACATTCATTATATAAATCAATTGTCTTTGATCTTCATTAGAATAGTAAACGATCTCTTTATAAAATTTTACATTTATAGATATATGAATCTTGTTCGTTTTAAAATCATAATATTTCTAACTTTTTTTGGATTTAGAATACCTTATAAATGTGCATTTTTATTAATTTATGTTCTAGCTTATATTTTTATTAATTTTGCACACTACTTGCCTAATTTGGTTTATCAACAATCGACACATGTCAATTGTGTCCAGATTTGCCATGTTTTATACACCTTGTGCTACTTCTTCTTCTTCTTTGGCATGTGTAGTCTCCTTTTTCTCTTCTTTTGAAATTAGTTTCTCCTTTGTAATATCCAATCTCCTTTTCTGAAATCATGATTGAGTTTTTTCTTGTGCTTTTTGGCTTGCAAAAATAGCACAAACCCTTTAAAGTCTTTCAGATCTCTTTTAGTAGGGACAACTCGCTGTCAATCAAGAAATTGGTTTTATATTTTCATATTGAGAGTTTAAACCATGAAGAAATTGCATAATCTTTTGTTTTTCTTAATCTTTATGATTTTCTGTTGATTCAGCTGATATGTAATATTCTAATTCATCCTAAAAATCAGTTAGTATATTAAATATATATTTAATTCATTGTCTTCTTGTCGTAGGTTATAGATTTGTTCTCGAATAGAGAATACATAAGACAAATTATTTTTACTCATATATTTTGCAAAATTTCTCCTAAATAGTTTTTAAACTTCCGTAATAAAGTAATTCATGACCTATTTGAGGTTCTACATTGTTTAAAAAAATATACATCACGTCTGAGTCTTCCAACTTTCAATAATCCGTTTTTATAGGATCTTTTGGTGGGTCTTTTATTATATACTTTCGTCTCCTTCGAGACTTGAGATGGATCTCCACAAATCTTGTTCGTGGAATATAATTCTAGATGTCTTTTAGCTTTGTAGTTGTAATATACAAGCTTCGTCCTTTGCATGGCTTGAAGTCATTTCTGTCTGCTATTTTTTGGTTTCAGTTGTTCTTTTCGTAATCTTATTGTTTAAACTCTAATATTATGTTACAGAACTAGGATTTCAAGTGGCTAATTTAAGGCTTCAGAATCAATAATAAAGCATTTCTTTTTATTAAAATACCTTTTGAGATTTCAATATAATGAAACTTTAGATTTATACTTCTATTTATAAAGAGTAGTCCTATAATTCTACAATTTTACTTGGATCTTTTTACGTAAGCCTAGTTTCATTATAAGTTGATTTTAATTCTATTTGAGACTCGTTAAATTTTGAATTTATAAGGTATGATGAATCTAAGATTTCAAGTATTTGAATGGTACACTAATGCAATCATGTTTTTAAATTTTAAATTAATGGGAATGTTTTGAATCCGCTTTCTTCTTGTTTTTTGACATATGCTTTCCTTAGAAGACAAACTCTTTCCCTGTCATGTATCCATATTCTTTTGCACCTTATTGAGGAGAATGAGCCATTCAACTTTATTGAGTTTCTTGTCCTTTATGGGCATATGAAGGTAGTTAAATTTCAATTTTGCAATTTCTAACCTCTACTAGTTGTTTCGTTATCTTATGTTCAGGGACCCTAGAGCCAACCATAGAATTTTTATAAAAATTTATTTTCATTCTATAGTCCTTCAAATATATATAGTATGACTTTTAGAACTAGAAACTAGTTTGGATTTACTTTCCTAAAAATTGATGTATCATCATCATAATGTATATTTAACACTCTATTGATCAAACATGTGTTTTGTGCCAACTGAAATATTTTATGTAGACAGTCAGTTATTAAGATAAACAGGTAAGAAGACAACGAACCACTTTATTTAATCTCTTTCCTACTGAAAATACTATCACGAGAGTTTCTATTTAGTAAAATAGAAACCTTAATTATTTCTAACAAATCCTAATCTAGTGCATCTACCTATTTTCAAAATCTCTGGCTTCCATCAATTTAAATAGAAAGAGCCAATGCACATTGTTATAGGTCTTTTCAATATCCATTTTAAGTATAGCCCTTTTTTTTATATTCTTATGTCTAAAAATTATTTCCTACTTAATTACAACACTTTTTTTTTAACCTTCAGTTAGAAGTTTGTGAAACTTTTTAATATAAAATTTAAAAGACATATTACTCTAAAGTCCTTTAAACAATTTGCTCCTTTTTTGGAGTAAGAGTAATTAGAGTAAAATTGTCTTTTTCTGCGAAAATTTTGTGGAAGTATAAATCAAAGAACAATTGGAGTATATTTTTTTTAACCACTTCCCAAAAATTTTTGTAAAATAGAAAAGGAAATCTATTGGCTTTGGAGAACAACTAGAGTATATTTTTTTTAACTTCTCAAAAGTTTTCATAAAATAGAATAGGGAATCCATTTGGCTCTAATGTTTTGAATTCTGTCATGCCCCAAATTGCTTTTTTTATCTCTTTCTGTCATTCCAATTTATTTTGTCTCAATCTGCCTCTATCCTTCAATTTTTAGCAAATCCAAATAGTTTTTTTTAGAAACCTACATGTTTTGTTATATCCTCTTTTGTTATATATATTTTTCTTTTCTTAGTTTTGTAATTATATTCACTCTCTTTTTTTTGTTGGTAGACTTGTAGAAGAAAGCACTATTAGCATCCACCTCCGGAATTTAGGTTATTCTTGATTTTTATCTCCACGTCATTGTTGAATTTTTAAGGTTTCTCGATAGAAAAATAGGATTTCTCGATGATGTTAAAGAGAAATAGAAAAAAATCTTTATTTTAAAAGAGAAGTTAATACAAAACTCTTAAATAGGAGAGACTCCTATCCTTGGTTGACTTTAATCCTGACTTTGCTAATGATCTGTTTTACACTGCACCAATTTTCTTTCTGAGTTGGATTTCAAATTGAATTTGGGTTTCTTAATTTGTTGTGATAAACTCGAGTTTTTCAAATATAATAAATTACTTTAATGTGCAACCATAATTGTAAATTTTGAGTTTTATATGGGCATGCCAAGCTTTTCATGCTTCCTATAACATAATCCTAATTCTAAAGCTCTCTTGAGATACCTTAGAATTTTGTATATTGCCTCTATATGTGGTTTTTTAGAGAATTGTATGAACTAATTAACATTACTAATAACAAATACAATGTCATATCTTGTTATGGTAACAATAAGTTTTCTATACTGCTTTGAGTTATCTATTTCATCTCCCATGTCTAGTTACTTTGTGCTTAGATCTATGGGAGTACTTGTGTTTTTTCCTCCTAATAGACTCGTCTCTGTTAGTAGGTCAGAAGTAAATTTTCTTTGTGATACCAATGCTTTAGATGAGTGAGCTATTTTATTCTAAGAAAATAGTGAAGTTTTTCCTAGTTTTTTTATTTGAAATTGAGTTTTCAAGAATCTCTTCGACTTTTTAATTCCTTTGATGTTGTCATCTATTATATTAATGTCATCTATATATATATAAGTAATTTTGTCTTCCCTATTTGGTGTTCTTTAAAAATGATTGAATAGCTTGATTGGTATTTATGAAATCCATGATTAGTTAAAGTTGTACTAAATCTATCAAAACATGCTTTGGGGGATTCCTTGATACCATATGATAATCTTTTTAGCTTGCAAACTAATGATTGTCCACAGATATGATTGAAACATGATAGTTGTATCATATACATCTCCTCCTTGATATCACTATAGAGAAATACATTTTTTACATTCATTTGAGTGATATTCCATTACATATTAACTATCAAAAATTGTAATTCTTATAGAATTTGACTTTACTACTAGTGAAAAAGTGTTATAGTAATTTACTTCATACGTTTGGATAAAATTTTTTACCAGTCTTGCATTGAATTTGTTTATGCTCCCATCCGACCTATGCTTCATTGTATAGATTCACTTACTTCCAATATACTTTTTGCGCTTAGGTAGAGATATAAACTCACATGTATTATTGTGATGTAATATTTTCATTTTAGCTTTCATATCTTGTCTCCATTGTGAATTTCTCAGAGTTTTTGTTATTATTTTAGGTATAGTGGCAAAAATAACTAAGACATAGTGTTTAGCGGTAGAAAAGAGTTTTTCATATAAAAGAAATTGGCTAATTGAATATTTTACATATGCTCTCCTCTCTTTCCTTAATGTTACGAGTAAACAGAATTCTACTTTGGTTATGGGTGCACTAGAATTCTCAACTGGCTCCTCTTGGTTTGTCATCTACTCTAGACCTTTTTGAGTGATGATTAGCGGATTGACTTTTTAGCTTGTATTCTCCTTTTATCTCTTGGTGTATACAATGTCAGCTTTTTTCTTCTCTTTTTATAGATATTATAGATTGATGATCATTAACTGATATGGGAAGAACTAACTTAAAAATTTTTCGTGATGGTTGATAACTTCATTGTGTAAGAGAGTAAAATTTTTCTCAATTTTATTAAAGGAACTTTTTTTAAAAAAATAATATTTATGGAGATGTATTTTCTACATTTTACAAAATCCTAGCATTTGTATCCTCTATTAGTCCTATAATATTTTACGAAAACATACTTTATAATTTTTAATTATTTGTCTCTACTAAGACTATGATGCTAAATAAAATAAATACATTAAAAAATTTTAGGTTGTACATAAAATGCTACTTCTTTAGGGCGCGTTTAGAACGGGATCAGGTTTAGGGTCACCTCGCCCTGACCAGACTATCTTCCAAACACCAAAAATTTGACCGCACTAACATTATTTAATTTATTTAAATTATAATAAGAATTTGACTAAAATGCCCTCGATTCATCTGAACCGTCGGATCTCGATCCAACGGCTCATATCGTCTCAGCCACGAAACCCTAACTATATACACTTTTCCACACCCCCCCCCCTCCCCTCTCCTGACGCCGCCGTCCACACGCAGTAGAGCACGATCATCGCCGACGACGCAGCAAACGTCGCACGAGTCGCCTTCTTCCCCGCCGACGATGCAGCAGACGCCGCACGAGTATCTTTCTTCCTCGCCGATAACGCAGCAGACGCCGCACGAGTCTCCTCCTTCCCCGCCGACAACGTAGCAGACGCCGCACGAGTCTCCTCCTTTCTCGCCGACGACGCAGTAGACGCCGCACAAGTCTCCTCCTTCCCCGCCGACGACGCGTGAATGACTAACCCGTGATTAGGTTCACACCCTCCATCTTCATCTCCAAATATCCGCCGTCCATCACCCCCTCCCCTTCCTCCCCACCATCCGACCCCACCACCTCCCGCTCAATTAAATGGAAGATGCACGATAATTTAAGATAATGGAAGAGTTGTGTGAGTAATAATTTTGAACTATGCTTTTGATATAGTAAAACTCTGGAGGGTAGATTTGATCAGCTCTACTATGTACTATGTAAATTCATAGCAATTCATACCAGGCAATGCATCCTGCTATCCTTGTGCATGGGTGGATGACATTTGTGAAGCTTCAACAGAAATGCTTCTACACGATGTCAATTCAAATCAATTCAAACCTATGATCCTTGAATAGCTGTGTACTCGTGCAGTAATTTTTTCTTTTCCTTACTAATTTGGCACTCTATGTTCTGTAGCGTTAACACAGTTTACTACATGGCTCCCTTTGCGACTATGATCCTGGCAGTACCATCTCTGCTGCTTGAAGGGAGGGGTGTTGTAAACTGGTTCCAAACCCATGACACAATCTTATCATCACTGATGATTATCTTTGGCTCTGGGGTGCTGGCCTTCTGCCTCAATTTCTCCATCTTCTATGTGATCCATTCCACAACAGCCGTCACCTTCAATGTTGCTGGCAATCTCAAGGTCTGAACTTTCTTTTATTCCTTGCATCTTTAATCATAGCCAAACTCTTACAATGGAAATGTTTGTTCAACAGGTTGCAGTAGCAGTCCTAGTGCTCCTCGCTTATCTTTCAGAACCCAATATCTGCTATGAATGCCATTGGCTGTGCAATTACCCTCCTTGGCTGCACCTTCTATGGGTTTGTCAGGCAGAAACTGTCTCAGCAACCAGGGACACCGCGAACTCCCCGCACACCCCGGGGCCGGTTGGAGCTGCTCCCCCTTGTAAATGACAAACAAGACAAGGTTTAAACCTATACCAATACAACGAAAGGGCCTCACCTAGCTGCCCGCTTGGCTTTTATGGAGAATTTAGATTGAGAACAGAAAAGCTGTCTTACTGTTGAATTTTTTGCTAGTACAATTATTTTGCACATTCTGAGATTGGTTTTAATACACCCATTAGTATAAATCAAAGTAAAAGCTTGCTAGCAGAGATGGTGAAATACGGGTCTCAGGTACATGCTGATCAGATGGAGACTTGGTTTGACAGTAGAACACGATTGATACAAACAGTTTGGTATTATAGTTAGAGATGGTGAAATCCACCCTCCCCTTCAACCTTTCACCTTTCTACGATCTGGGAAAGGCGGTTTTGGTTTGCTGACGCTGGCATAGTCACCCTGCTGCTTCTCCATCCGGTGGATCAAGAGTGAGTCAATGGAAAAAACAAGCTGCTCTGGCTTTCTGGCCATAACTAGAAGCACACCGAAACTCGCTGACTGTTCATCTTCTCCTCGCCACGCAACAGACGCCGTCTCCGCCATCATCGCCGGAAAACGCCCTTCAGGAGTCGATCCGACCTCGAGAACACCTCGAATCGAGTGCCTTCGGTGGCTCGGACGCGATCGATGCTGGCGAAAACGGTCTCGATCCCGGTCCGTTCCACTGACCGGGTTCGGTGGAGGAGCACGAGGCCCGGAGTGCCGGTGGAGATCTTCACGTTGGCCTTCGAAGGCGGTGCTTGGCCCGGAGTGTTGGGGAAGGCGGTGTGCTGGCGAAGGCCCGGAGTGCTGGCGAAGGCCCGGAGTGCTGGCAAAGGTCCGAAGTGCTGGCGAAGGCGGTGTGCTAGCGAAGGTCCGGAGTGCTGGCGAAGGCCCGGAGTGCTGCCGAAGGCGGAGTGTCGGCGAAGGCCCGGAGTGCTAGCGCAGGCGGTGCTTGTCCGGTGTGCTGGGGGTGGTCTATACACATCGGAGGGCATTTTTGTTCACAAAAAAATTTAATCATCCGTTAACTAAGTCAGTAACCAAATAAGATTTACTTAACCGTATTATCGTTTTACTTTTTAATCCCTTCTTTTGACCTTGATATTGACTTTAACTCCGTTCTAAATGGGCCTTTAGAATATAAGATTTGAAAATGACTCTTGTCTTAGAGTGGAATTGAAGGTATTTTTTCAATAAGATAACATGCTACTCAAATATCACCGCATAATTGATAAAGTACATTTTGTTGAAACATGGCATTTTTTATTACTTTTAAAAAATGCTTATTTGTTCTCAGTCACGCCATTTTTTTGCGATGTGGCTGGATATGATGCTTAGAAAAGAATCCCATTATTTTGAAGATATTTTTGAAATTTTTTTGAAAGATATTATCCGCCATTATCGGCTTTCAGGATTTTAATAGTGATGTTAAATTGATTTTGGATTTCTTTTCGAAACAGTTTGAACATTTTATCAGCATTATATTTATTCTCTTGAAATAATATAAGAAGAATTAAAGTTTAGAATAATAAAAAAATTATGGTTCAGGATGTCCACGTGGGATTCAAATAAATTTTAAGTATGATTGCACAAAAATACTCTCGAAATACTTAAGTAAATTTGAGAATTAATACAGCCTAATAAAAACCAAAATCAACTTAAAAAAGAAGAATTTACAAAATAATAAATGGTCTATAAAAAGAGTTCAAATGTGAGTTGTATAAGAGTCCAAGCATGAGGATACTAGGTTTTTGTATTATGATATTCAGCCTTTATTTCTCAGAATGACAAAATCTCTCTCTTTTTTTCTTCTTCATTAATAACATGCCTTAGTTCGAAATTCTCAAAATCCTAAAAACTGTAATATGATATCAGAATTTTAGGAATTTAACTCATCTCAAAAGTTTAATAGAGCTTGAAACTTTTAGACATTATGACAAGTCTTGAAAAAGACTATACACGACATCAATGACCTTGAGAGATAAATTAGGACTCTAGATGATATGAATCTGAGTAATAGAATTCGAAAATTACTTTCAATGGGTCAAATTTATATAAGTCTTTTCTAAGAGCAAAAAAAAGAGACTGTACATTAAATGAGATTCACCTAAAAAACCAACAAAAGGCTGGTTCAGAGAAGATGGTCAAGTAATGACTATACTCTGGAATAACATGAATTCAGAATAATGTGATGGACTATAATACAACAAAATAAATACGAAGAGAAATTAGAATATTCTATTCAGATAGAAATAATATTTCAAAGATATTTGAAATTACAGAAGACATGATCAAAATAAGATAAGTTGGAAAAACCCTAAAAAGAGTACTTTGCAAAGATGAAGTGTCTCTATAACGAATTAAATGTATACCAATCATCAACAAGTATTGGGATTCTAGTTCTGTCTACTTTAAATAAAGATTATGAGCAAATCAAAAATTAATTTATGTCAGCAGAGAAAGTGTCTTTAATTAACAATATGTATGTAAGATTACAAAAGGCAAATATATAACATATAGACTAATAATTAGTTTTGAACTAGCAATTGCAACCATTGATAATAACGAAAGTTTTGAAAGAGAAAAATTCATCTTACAAGGGGGATTTTCAGGAAGAGGACGAGGAAAAGTCAAAATTAATCTCTAAGTGCACTCACTGTAGAAAGATTAATCACATGGAAGAATTAGATTTTGTATGGGAAGCCTTCTATTGCTCACATCTTATATGCATCTAATTTTTATTAGGAGTATAATAAAATCCAAAATATATCAGAACCGACGTCAATCCCAAAGACATAAGTTTGGAACTTAGTAAAAAAGAATGTGACAAGATAATTCAAGGTAAAAAAACTCTGTCTGCCTCAGCCACAGGAATAACAAATTAAGCTCACAGCAAATCATGAATAATTGAGTCAACATCAATAGTTCATATGGTTGGTAATACTAAATTGTTCTCGTCATTGTCAAATTCATTATAATCAAAACATATACTTCTAACCAATAGAAAATATGCTTTGGTACGAGATAGAGATAGTATACGAGCTGAGACATTGAATCTTACCTTTGCTCTCTTTGTCGACAAATTTTCTTATAATTTATTTAGTGAGCCAATTGAGAAAACCTTTAATTGTAGTATAATTTTTTTCCATTTCATCGTGTTTTTTAAGATCTTTAAATGAGAAAAATAATTGATAGAGATATTAAAGATAGAGGCTTGTACCTTTTGAAATTTGGTTGAAAAACAAGTTAAAGCCTATGCAAGACAGAAGGAAAGGATACTCTTGTTCTATTATACACTAAGTCATTTATGTTTTACTAAAGAGTTATATTTTTTAGGTTTTAACTCTCATTTTAAACTTTATTATGAAATATGTGAACCTGCTAAGGGACTATTTAAATCGATTTTTCCAATTTTGATGTTTTGTTACTCATAAGAATTTGAGAATTATTGAAATTAGCAATTCTAGTAATTTTCAATTCTTATTGTAAATTTTGATCAAAACTGTGTAGGAGCCATGCCCACATGAAACCAGTGATTTCTGTTGGAGTTAGGTGAGGAATTTGTATTTTAGTCATCTTCTTCCTATCACCTTCTCTTGCACTCGTCGATTGCTTGAGAAGAAGCCATACCCACGCGCTAATGGATCTCTGTGCCTTCGCTCTTCGTCGGGCCGACAATGCTCTATTGCCTCCGCTTCTAGCGACGATGCTTCGTGGTTGATATTCATTTCCTCTTCTTTCTTTTTTGATATTGTCTTCTCCTACTTGTTCTTCGTCCTTGTTTTCCCTTCAGCAATTTGGGAGTTTGGTGGGGCGGTGCATTTCGGTGAAGGTGTCAGCTAATGTTTGTCGAGTTGATTTCTAAAAAAGACAAATTTGGTGTTGCCGCTTGTGGTCGTTCTGGGCACTGCTCTGGCTCTCGTTTATCCTCCTTCATTTGCATGGTTTACCATGAGATTATGGCTGATTAATTTTTTTAATGATTGATTGGTTATTTTCATGGAGCAAGAGTAATGTACAAATATGGTTTTCTAGTGTTAGTTTTAAGAATAATTTTTTTATCTTTATAAATTATCAATTTTTAAATAAAATTATATCTTATTGATTCACTAAATATTTTAAATAATTTTTTTTCCTTAAATCGTCAAATAATTTAAATATCTTTTTAATGTTTATGTACATTTTAAACCACCAAAATATGCTTTATTGGTTTACTAATTAAATATTTATGTTTATATGTAAAATAAATTTCAATGAAAGTCTAAAAGGGGCAAATTCATTCAGAAAAAATTGGGTGACCATATTCCTAATTTTTTTCCAACCAAACACTATAATTTTAAAAATTAATGAAATTATTTAAATTTTATTTGCAATTTAAACAAAACAATTTCCAAAATTGATGAAATTGATAATTTTTTAATTTTACTTTAAAGATATATTTAAATATTGAAATTTATTAATTCAGCTAATTCCTCCAATTCACCATAATTAACGGAATTGGCAATTTCCCCACTTTCGGATTTAGAATTGAACCAAATGACCCTTAAGTATCGCGGGAGTATATATTCTTATAGGACTAACAAAAAAAGTTTGCAGTTCTTTTATTTGGTCTATAGTGATGTATGGATATTTAAATATAATTCTCTAGATAGTTATAAATATTTTATAAGATTTATTGATGATTGTTATAGAATACTGCTACAGAATGATATGATTATATTTAATGAAAAACAAATTTGATACCAATTATATGTTCGAATTATCTTATAACAAAGATATAATCAGTACAATGCAATTATTAAATCTTTAGGGTTGATAATAGGGGGAGAATATATTTCAAGAGGATTTCAAAAGTATCTCTAAAATAATAAAATTCTCTTTTAAATCTCCTGCCTAGTCATATACAATAAAATGGTGTAATTGAGAGAAAAAAATATGCACCTCTTAAATATTGCTAGATCTATTATGATCCTACAAAATATGCCATATAAATTTTCGAAAAATACAATACAAATAGTTTGTTATTTGATCAATAGAGCACCTTCTAATTTATTTCGAAACAAAAGTGTTTTTCAAATCCTATGTCTTAACAGTAAAATATTCCATGTTGACTTCAAGGCGTATGGATTTATTTATTTGTATGGATTTATTTATTTTGTTCAAGATTTAAATATAAATAGAGACAAACTTTAATTTAAAATAATATAAGGAATGTCTTGATTTTCAAAATAGTTTTTACCCCCACCTTGTTTTGTCTTTACATTTCAATGATTTACTGTCTGTAATGCACAAGGAAGAAAATAATCATAGGTTTGACATTATCTATCACAAGAAATAGAAGAATGAGCCTGATTAACAAATTAATCCACTAATCATTACCTTAGAGGGTCAAGATCATGCATAAATACAATAACATATTATTGAAAACTCAGGTACACCCTTTATTGAAACTGAATACTTTTTCCTTATAACAACATTAAGAAAAAAAGGACATATGCTACATATCCTATTAACCAGTTTATATCATATGAAAAATTAGCCCCCAATTTTAAACCTTTTGTATAGTCCATCTCTTCTATTGTTATACCTAGAATAGTAATAAAAGTATTGAGCAACTCCAACTAGATGCGAGCAATGAAAACTTTACATCAAAACAACATGTGGGAGCTAATATCTCTGCTAAATGGAAAAAAAGTAGTAGGATGCAAGTCGGCGTATATCATTAAACATAAAGCAGATGAAAGTATTGATAGATACAAAGGCAGATTAGTAGTAAAGGGATTTATACAAACTTATGAAGTAAATTATTTTGATACGTTTCCATTAGTTGTAAAACTCAACTGAATGAAAGTAATTTTATTTTTAGCAATAAATATGAATTAGAACCTATTGCAAATAAATATAAAGAATACTTTTCTCTATGGGGATTTTAAAGAGAAAATGTACATAACACAATCTCCAGGGTTTATCAGTTCTGGAGGAGAATATAGTCTCAAGTAATCTCTGAGGGCCTGGTTTGAAATGCTCAATGCAATATTGGTAGAATATAGGTTTCAGAGAAGTTAGTTTAACTATTTAATGTTCATTAAAAGAGGATTAGGAAAAAAAATCATCCTCTTGACATATGTAGATAATATTGTAGTGACTAGAGATAACTATGAAGGAATCAAAAAACTCAAAGGGTTTATGAAAACTCAATTTGAAATAAAAGAGTTGGACAATTTGTATTATTTTTTGAAAATAGAAGTGACACATTTAACAAAAGGACTGATATTACCACAAAGAAATTATACATTAGATTTGTTGATTAAAATAGGTATATTAAAAAGTAAAATCTTAAATACACCTGTGGATCTAAATAAAAAATTGTATTCAGACATAGACATCGAAATTAGAAATCTAGAACAGTACATGAGGATAAAGAGAAAACTTTACTTAATCATTATAAGACCTGACATTGCATTTTTAACAAGTAATGTAAGTTAGTATATATAATCCCCAAAAAAATCTCACATAAAAATAATATATAAGATTTTAAGAAATCTAAAGAAGACACTTGGACTGGAATTATGCTACAGAAAATATGAAGACTTAAGCATATTAGTAGTATTAAAAACATATTAGTGGCAAGATCCAATGTGCATGCAAAATACATATTAGTAGTATTAAAAAACATGTGAAGTCTTATGGCTGTAGTCATTTTTACAATAGTTATGATATCCTAAAAAAAAAGTTACATAAATGTATTGTGATAATAAATAGATTGACTTGCAATATACACCATCAAAGGAATAATTAGTTGATATACTTATTAAAACTTTTAAAAAAGAGTATTTTACAGAAAATATTTTTGAGTTGGACATATTAGATATCTATGCACCAGCTTGAGGGGAGTGTTGAAAGAATATAAGAATGCCTACATGAAATTCAAATAAATCTCAAGTATGACTATATAAAATCACCCTTCAAATACGGGAGTAAATTCGGAAATTATGATAGTCCAATAAAAAACAAAATCAACTTGGAAAAGAAGAACTGACAAAGTAATAAACAAATTGCAAAAAGAGTTCAAATATTAATTGTATTAGAACTCCCATCTCTTTCTCTCTCTTTCTGCTTATATATATATATATATATATATATATAAGGATGAGGAGATTAGGGTTTTTTATTATGACAGCCAGCTGTTATATCTCAAAATAATAAAATCCCTTTTTTTCTTATTTTTCATTGGGAACAAACTCTAGTTTAAGATCCTCAAAATTCTAAAAATTGTAATATATTCTTCATCGAATATACCCATGTTATTCTAGAGAAATTATCAATAAAACTCACAAAATATTTAAACTTATACAAAGACATAGACCTAGTTGTCTAAATATCACCATGAATGAAAAAAAAAAGGGTTATAGGCTTTTTTTTATTGATTCTTGAAGAAAAGGCGTCCCTGTAATGTTTAATTCACAAATTTCACACGTTGGTTTAGATTAAGACTTGCAGTTAGCAAACATAGTTTTAAGCTTTAAAAAAGAAAAATATCCTAGTATATAATGTCACAGAAGCATATTTTCCTGTTAGCTTGTTGTCCATCAGGATCAAGAAGGTATAAACCTCTAACTTTAATTCCTTTATCATTTATTTTCTAATATAAAGCTCCTGAAAAATAAAATAAGAGGGATAAAAGGTCATACTATAATTTAGAGTTTTGGTTAATTGATTCACATAAAGTAGATTGTAAAAGAATTAGTTTACAAGGAGGGTTGAGGACATGTTTAAAGTTTTTGGTTAAATGTTTCTTATGTCTCTTAATAAAACAAGGACATGTTTGTCTCTTGGATACCGAATAATGAGGTAAAAAGTTTAGAATTGTCATATATATAATTAGTAGCTCTTGAGTCAATGATCCATGAAAATACAGTGTTAGGTCTTGGGCTAGTTGTAGTTGACAAGGCTTTCCTAAAGCTTATTATCTGATCATATTCCTTTTTACTAAGCTCTAGATGAGTTAATTTTAGAGTAGATCTAGATGAGTTAATTTTAGAGTAGACATTGATTCTAAATTGCCTAGCTTCTCTTGGTATTTGCGTGATGTATTATGAAAGGCCTAGAATGTACACTCGGTATTTATCTATTGTGTGATCCATTCTTCTACAGTGGGTATATAAGGTTACTTCTGCCTCTTTTTTTTTCCTGAAAAGCCTTCTCGTGTACTTAATTATTCTCTTACTTTTAATTATTCCTGAGAAGCCTTCTTGAAAAGTGTAAAGCTCCTACTCTTATTTGTTACAACAACTACTATTTTAAAGTTAGTATTGTGGCTTGAGAACTACAAATTTATTCTATGTAGTCTTACATACATGTTATTTATTAAGTACACTTTTTCTTCTAATATGAACTAATTTTTAATTGGTTCAGATTTTTCGTTTAAAGTAGATAAAATAAAATTATTTTAGACTTTTTTTTATATTGCTTTTGATTTTCAACACTAAATGTGGAGGGTTTATACATATCAAGCTCACTCCAAATACTTTTCATTTAGACAACATGGATATGCAAAGATTTCTCAGCGCACTTGATTTTAACTATTTTTTCTATTATTTTAAATATTCTTGAAATATTGTCTTTATTTGAACAAAACCTTTTTATTTTATCTCAGATTTGTTTGATTGTGTCATAGTTCATCATGTTGATACTAATTGTGGGCTTCATATTATTCTAGAGTAAAGTCATCATCTAATCATCTTCTTTAAACTACTATATTGACTTCCTAAGTTGTTCTCTTTCTATGTACAATTTTTTTCCTTATGCTTTAAAGAATAATTGCACAATTTTAACCTACTGGAAGTAGTTCATAAACCTAGCTAGTCGTATTAAAATTATTTGGATTCCATAATTATCACCAATAGTGCTATGTTTCTTCTATACTTCTATTTGATTTGCCATGGTTGTGGGAACTAATGTTTCTTATTTGTATTGGCATTAATGATCTCCTTATGGCTATGATGCTATATTGAATTTTTAGGATTTCTCGAGAAAAAGCTAGGATTTTCCGATGATGATGAGCAGAAAGAAGAAAAATCTTTATTTTAAGAGAGAAGTTAATACAAATTCCTAGTCTCTCTCCTTTAAATAGGAGAGACTCTTATGCTATTTTGACTCTTATATGGGCTTTACTAATGACTCATTTTACACTATTTGTTTTTCTTTTCTAAGTTAGATTTTAAGTCAAATTTAGGATTTTTAATTGGATTGTAATGAACTAGAGTTTATCAAATATACAAAGGTATTTCAATATACAATCATACTTGTAAATTTTGAGTCTCATATGGATATTTCAAAATCCTATTTTTCAATTCTTTCAACAATCATCTCCCCTTTTTTGAATACATCATCTAAGCTTAAATTTGAAGTCAATCAAGCTGTCTAACTCCTTATAGAGTTGTGTTTCCTCTTGTGTCTTTTCTAGGGTATGTATATTTTCCTAGCATTTATATTAATAAAATATTTTTTGTACCACTTTATTATGTCAACTCTTAAGCTTTTTTTAGTTTTTTCATCGTATTAATAACTTCATCTTCTCTCTTTGAATATTCGTTTCATTTTTCTGCTACTATTATCACAAAATCATCCTCCTGCAATCACATATTTTCAAATATAAATATTTTCCATTTGCTCTTGTTATCTTTTGTGAAAAACATAATGGAGATATTATTTGTGGAAGGCTTTAGCTGTTGTTAGTGAGTAATTGGATTCTCACTCTAACAAGAGAAGAAATTGGTCTAACTTTGGAAAAACAAAATTTTCTTGTATATTTGACCATGTAAATCTTGTGTCTGATAAGGAAATCAATCAATTCATGTTCAACAATTTAGTCATTAAATTAATATCTGTCCAGGCTATTACTCACAATGTTTTAGGATAAAATTCTTAATTTATAATCTCATACCTCTGTTTATCTAGATTTGATATTGCCATGTGTATAACCTTGGTCTCAGGCTATTCAATATTTACATTAAAATCACATAGTGTTACTATTTGAGTAAATTTTTCTAAGAACTAGAAAGAGAGCATGCAAGTGGGTTCAGATCTGAAAATAATAGGCATGTTCCTAAAGGGAGCATGCATAATGAGCTAGGCTTGGAGCTACATGTCTCCTCAAACACCTTATAAGTTGGTCTTATAGCTCTTATGATTCTGCACGGTGGTGGAGCCGCTAACTCCCTTGATGATGCAGTAGAAACAGGAGGGTTTGGGCCAGCTTCAAGAGGGGCAGGTGATACCTCTGTTGGTAACTCTGTAGGTGGGTCATTCTCATCAGAAAGAGTTTCCAGTCCGATGATCACTAGGTATTCTATTGGCAGTGCGATTATCTCTACTTGACTCCAAATCGCTTGGCCCATTCAATATTTATATTCTTGACATTCCCTGCCTTCAATCACCTTATCAACAAACTGAGTAAGTATTGAAGAGGAAGTTTGGGCCACACAATAAGTCATTCTCGGCCATGCTTCTTTACCTATCCAACACTTTGCGTCCTTCGACTCTTTCTTCTACACTATTATAGTTGGTACATTTGCACCAATAGGAAGGAATCGATATTGTTCAAGTAGTGGTGGGAGTCTATTGCCATCTTCTTCATCTACCACCTAGATGTTCCAATCATCCTTATCCTGTTTTCTCATTTGCACCTACTTATACACCAATTTGAGAGATCATCATCATTGAATTAGTACCATTCTGACGCCTTTATTTCTTTCAAGGCAGCTTCTACACTGAGTTCCTCCAAAACCTCAATCTTTGCTGCTGCATATGTACCGCCAATATCCCCTGGTTATCCCTTGGAATATCCTGCATACTCTTTACCAATAGGAGTACCTTCATCTCCTTGATGCCCATTAATGTCTCCAAAGAGTGATCCACACCAATGACTGTCCCACATCCCACCAGAACTTATAGTTAGGGTTGATCCATCCCATATTAGGAAATTTTTTGTTCTAACAATAACTCATGCCTTATTTTTGTCACTTGCTAGAGTTAATTTTCACTAATGAACCTCAGTACACTTTTCTTCACTAATGGTCTTCATTGCCATTGCCTCCTCAAAGCTATTCAAGTTGGGAAATTGAACCATGAACTCACCAGTCTTGATCAATTTTGCAAGTTATTCCTAGACCATCTCAACACACACGTTTCTTGGATATTACTCGCCAATAGGTTCCCTTGGGTGACTCTTGATCACCGCATAGTTCCTCATGGAGTTGATGCAAGCCCTAATTTCAAAGTCCATCGGAATGTTGAAGGATTTCACTTGGAGGCGCAATGATTCAACTTGCTCCATATTCCCCCCCTAGGGCTCCAAACCTATATTGATGTGCGCAATGCCTATTCCACTACATCACGGACAGATGATTGGGTTATGACACTTCCCCACTTGGTGACCCCAATCCAAACATCTCAAACATTGAAAAATTAACCCCCTCTTCATTATCTTCTTGCCCTTGATTTTGATTAGTGGTCTTCTCCAACAGTGCGTTTCTGATACAATTGCCTTCCCAAACAAGAAGAACCTCCTTGAAAGATACTTTGAATCGTGATGGTTGGAGATTTGATTGCTCGAGGGGTGACGTTTCGCCATGTCCTGAGCTTGGGCTCTCATCGTGGGCTAGGCTTTTCAGAAATCTAGGATTATTGGATTGGTCCAATCCCCAACTATTATGGGTCTCATTAACCCTGAGGTCTCCTGTAAAGGACCTATGTCCTCATAGGACTGAGAGAAACCCCTGGTGAGAGATGTTGCCGGAACATTGGCGAGGTTGATTGGAGCTCCGGCAGGACTAGGCCTCATCTCCCTCTGATAGTCCAAAAAAATCTTCTTATCCTCAAAACCTTGTCATTTTTTTAAAGGATAGTTTGTTATGTTTTCCTTTTATCAATCCTCATTTTATTTTTTTTATGGAATGGACTTTGAATGCAAGCTCATTCTTATCATTGATGACTTCTTCTCATTTCGTAGGAAATTGGTTGCTTGCAACCCCAAATCATATGGAATTTTTTCCCCAAATCATATGTAAAAGTTTTTCTGAAATATCCAAACAGGCTTTTATTCTTTTTGAAGTTTCCTTAGGAGTAGTAAAACTTTTTCATTTTAAGGATGAAAAACATATGTGCGTGCCTGCTTTTATGCTTTATCTGAATGTTGTGATGTGGTTGCTTTTTTGTATTAAATTTATTCTTTTGAAGTTCACTAACAAATAAATCGAATTGCTTGTACAGATATAGTGGATGGACTAAGAACACTACCTGGTAGAAATGCGTTGCATCTTAGAGTGGAGGCAAGCTCAATTACTCTACACAGGACCCTCATTTTATATAATTTGGATGTAGTTCAGGTTTTTTATGCATAAAAATTGATTATCTTCTGCAGGTGGCTTCCATGGCTTCTGAACTAAAAGGGAGGAGAAGTGAACTGGACAAAAAGATCACAAGCATTGCAGAACTAGGGTTTAAAGTTTGATGAAGCCTTTAGTATTATGCAAAGTTTTTTTATTATAATCCTCGATTTTCAAATTGGATATTTATCAAGGAAATGGTGACGGTGACAGTGCCCTAGCTGCTAATTTTGCTAAACAACACAATAAATTGTTTCTTTTTTTCCGAAAAAAATAGACAAAGAGGACTGATTCTTTTCTTGGATGTATATCTCAATTTCTATCATTCCTAGAAGAAATTTTCTTCCAACATGTATTGTTTCTGTTGAATTAAAATTAGCTTTAGCAGGGATATTTGAGACTACCTTGAATATGTTGTTTCTGGTCTTAGTACATAGGAAAAGGATTACATATCATCGAAGGTAGAATTGTGTTCTACATGCACATTATTTGCCCAGATATAGACTCAGCTTTGTGTCAGGACAGCTTATTCACAGAGATAGACAAACTAACACGTAGCACAAGGCTTATAAATCAGTTTCTGCATACCTAGGTAGCAATCAATTTTTAGGTGGTCGAGCATGCCCACACCGCTGGAAGTTACGAAGAACTCAACCGTTTGTTCTCGTTGAGGAGTGTTGTTTTCTATCAGATCATCCCAGAGGAAGCGTTAGATCCAAGAAGCAATCTGTGGGAACTTTCGGGATCCATAACCTTAAGTTCGCAGCCTCTTCTTCTAACTCCTAGTCAGAAGGCTATCCAACCTACAATAACGCACAAAATAACTCTTCTGAAAGTACGATTTAATCTGTATTCCTTAAGACGAAGGGGATGACAGTACCTTGTTCTCTACAAACGTCGCTCAGAAATGTGCCCTGACACATTGATAGGAGTATGTATTGAATTTGAGTTCTCCGTCTTGAACTTTTTCAAAATATTCTTTACATATTTATTTTAAGAGAGAAATATCTCATTAGTTGTTTGCTCCACCTCAATGCCAAAATAATATGATAATGAGTCCATGTCCATCATCTCAAACCCACGAAGCATAGTCTTTTTGAAACATCAATATATAGAGTTTTTTTTTTCTCCTTCACAAAAATGAAATGTTCATATCAGTACTTTTAAAATCTTTTTTTTATGAAAATAAGAATGGGTGCACCAAGCTTGACACACTTGCTTCAATCCATACAACATCTTCTCAAATTGTAAACTTTATTGTTTTCTCTTTATTTCATGTAGCCAAGAAATTGCTCGACATAAATCGAAACCAATTCAAAAAGTCTGAATTTATATCTATTTGGTATATCTTCCATCGATGATAAACAGCTAACACAATCACGAGTCGGAACTTTGTGAATTGCCCAAATCTCCTTTCTCTTTCTCAAGAAATCGAGAGCCTCACCACCCTCACTTCGCGAATTGCACAACTCAAGTCCTTTTTTATTTTTGTAGTGGAGATATCTTATTTATTGCTAGAGTACAAGAAATTCACTGAACTGTTTGAAGTCATTATTCCACGAGATCAGATGGGTTTTCATGAAAATTATTTTGATATTAATTAACTAAAAATGATTATTAAAAATTAAAATTTTAAACATCAATAACTTGTTTGAGCTCACAAATTGAACTAAGCCTTGCTAAAGCTCTACTGGTTAAGCTAGGTCGAGCTCAAGATAGTTTTGAAGTCAAGCTGAGGTCGAGCCAGGGTGAGCTTACTCAAGCATGACTCGTTTACATTTCTAGTATCAACATTATATTATATATATATATATATATATATAAAAAAAAGAAAACGAATGAAATGGAAAGCAACTTACGCCTTCTTTGTGTATAATTTTCTATGACCACATATGAATGGAGCCGCTAGGAAGTTTCACATCTTGATTATGACAACCACATTGACTTTGGACGGATGGGATGATAATTTCTTGACCAACAATGGCTACTTTGCTAGGAACGATAAGGAAAGAGCCAAATTAGTGGAAGGCAAGAAAACAACATCTATCTTGATTACATGATTACATATGATATTAGAGCACAATATTATGAGAATATTCTTATGCTCTAAAATAAGAATATTTTTATTGACCCCAATACAAATTGTTTTTGCCAATATTTATACTAGAGGTGATTTATTAAAAATTCATAATAATACAGGTGGTTTGTTATTAAAGACTCCAAATACTTTAATAGACAAGTTGTACTTACAACTAGGGTTTATATGCTACTATTATATTTTTGTGGGAACAGATGTGCAAGTATTGATACTATAACGATACAAATGTAATTTAGTAATTTTATAGGGGTGTAATCAAATCCAACAAATTACTTTCCATCCGACCAAAGCCAATCTGATGACCACAATTCGTTATCAATGTCTTTGAAAGGTCTCAGTCGATCCTTGGAGCCTTTAAGAAAACCTAATTGCAAAAAAGGCTTCTCTTTGTCCTTCTCTTCGCCACTGTCTAGGCTTTTTCATGTATGCCTTTCTTTCTTGATTCTCTTTTCTTTTTCAATAGATCTCTTGCAACTTGATTCCTAATTAATTTTTCTAACT
Organism: Trichopus zeylanicus subsp. travancoricus; assembly: GCA_005019695.1. Taxonomy (NCBI): domain Eukaryota; kingdom Viridiplantae; phylum Streptophyta; class Magnoliopsida; order Dioscoreales; family Dioscoreaceae; genus Trichopus; species Trichopus zeylanicus. The sequence goes on from RXID01015021.1 coordinate 356,115, forward strand.
TATTTTTTACCTATTTTTTCAAGATATCGAGGAAGGCTAAACAAAATACTACATCGTTAGCATCAAAGATAAGAAAAAGAATAAAAAAATCGATATATCGCACTATATTGATTGAGAACCATACCAAAAACATGTTTTTAAAGTAGACTGTTATGGTTTCAATTCTTAATTTTTATAGGATTACAAAATGTGATTTTATGCTTTGTAAAAAATTAGGAAATCGAAACTGTATCAATTATATGTATAATTCCATATTTATGACCTTTTTAATCTCTTTATCAATTTTCATCAAAATCATGGTCTTAGCATGATAGTTAATATAATTATAAGAGTTATTTCCTATAATGACTATTGTGGTAACTTTCCATGTTTAGGTATTTCTCATATCTCTATATCTTTATATAAATCATGCATATATAAGTGTGTGTGTGTATATATATATATATATGACTTCAATTATTTGTGTCGTATGATTTTATAAGTAATCTATTATTGTTAATAAAGTTTAGAACTATTATCTATTTTTTATTCTTCTTCTATTTTTATTGTTGTTGAGTTATGGGCTAGTATCAACACAATTAATACACTATCTTGAGAAACTAAATCTAATATTTCTTTATAAGGATGTCGACCTTCTCTATCAACTCGTGTTCTTGAGGCTAAAGAGCCAGAAATCAAGGTATTCTCTTCTTCCCTTTACTCCTCTGGTTTCGGTGAATTGTTTATTTGATTTGGGGCTAAACTTTGTGGAAATAAGCCCTATTGTGTTTGGCAAAAATTAGTGTTGTAATTGTGATTTTCAGTCTCAAATTTAACCTAAATTTGGTAGAAAATTTTGGAATCATCTTGATGCTCGAATTTTGATATGAGGAATGAGATGTGTGATCTTGTAACAAAGACTTCAAGGAGTAAATGACAATGCGATCATTTTGAAGCCATGAACCTCATTCTTGCATTGGAATTTTATTAATAGAGTTATGAATAATTCTAGAGCTCTAGATCCATTTAGTTGGATCTCACCTAATGCAATACATGATCATAATCTTGAACTTCATGTGTTCTTTTGGATTTTGATAATAGATGAATGTGTTAAGATGACTCTATCATAATACTTAAATTTTGGATCTAATGTATTATAGGAGTGTTGCATGTGCTAGGTTAAGCCGAAAGAGGATATCAAGAATTATAATTAACATATCTGGAAAAGGGTTGTATGATTTTGATGAATATGAATTATTCTCATCTTTTGATTTAGGCTTAGGTGAGGAGAATAACCTAAATTTCTAAGTGTTTATCATGACTTGCTCACCAAGTAAGCGAATGAATGATTTCCAATAATATTTTGGGATAATTTAATTTGTGAATTATATTTCTCTTGATGATTATTAAGCTTATAGGTGTTATACTTGTTTAAAGTGATTTCTTGACATTCTCTTAATATGATGTCATGGCCATATAGTAATTTATGATATACGTGTGATTATATAATTTGAAAATAAAAAAATTATATATATAAACTTATAAAATAATTATTAGATGTTGATATATATTTGTATTCATTTATATCTTACTTACAAAGATCATGCATGTGTTCATGACAAAGATTTTTTGTTGGTCAATATCTTGTGAATTTTTGTGTTTTACTGACTTTTTAATTGCATTGTCTCCCTTGATTCTTGTCATAATCGTACCATTGGGGGTTAAATAATGGTCATATCAATATATATGCATTTATCATGAGAAATCGATTTTGTTGTTACCCACAAATATCATAGTAGCAATATATTTATGTTATGTTCTGTATAGGGTGCCTTTGATTTTTTTTTTCGACCACTGACTTTAAACGTGTCAATTTATGTATATTACTTGTTGACCTTGAACATAAGTTCATGTGATATAAATTTTAAATTCTTTTGGCAATATTTAATTCTCTTTTAAATGAGTTCTTGAAAACTTTATTTTATTTTAAACTATTGAGTTAACATGAAATCACTAATTTTCTTATATATTTAATTAGTAGATTTGATTCTTTAAATATCAACTATGTTTGTTTAGTGATGTAGGACAATATAGATTTGATTGTTTTTGTATTTGAGAGATGTATAAGTCAATTGAAAGATAACTTGAAAATGTATAGTAATATTATCAAGAATTATTTTCTTAAGTTATAGGTTTAATTTTTTGGATTATTAATTATTTAAGTTAAGGTTGTAGATTTGCATGTTTATGGGACTCTAATTTTATAAGTATACAATGTTGTCAAAGCCTACATGTTTTGGGTTTGGGGAGTGACATCAAACTTTCTAAGAGTTTTGATTTTGGTGTTTTTCATGATCTCCAAGCTCAATATCATTAGTATTTTTATTGATGTCATTCTTCCTCTAAGGTTCGATTTCCAAGCCCACCTAACAACTTTTCGTTTTTTCTCTCTCAACTCTATTTGCTCTTTGTTTAAGTTCGGTTTGTGTACAATAGGCCAAGGTTTCAAATTATCCTACCACATCAACGCGAGCATTGTTGAGTTGGAAAATATGAATCTTAGTGAAAGGCACGTGGAGATTAGTCATATTGAGAATGTTAATAGTCCAATGTAAATCAAGCTAGCAAATTTAAAGGGGAAGTGTGATCCGGTACACCTATCCATGTCATGGAGTGCAAACAGTGAACCAAATGACGATGCAGTGTTGGAAAGTCTCAAACCCCATTTTGACATCAAGGAAGTAGAGATCTCAAGGCAAAGAGTTAGCAAATTGGATGATAGAGATACAAGCATCCCATTTTCCTACTTTAAAGAGGATTAAATTCTGATCTCAAGAGATGTGAGCATCTTTCACCGCTTTTGTGGCTTCCTTCATTGGATAAAGTGATAAATAGAGGGAATGGATGCAACCAAATGGTTGGGTGAAAGTTTCCACGGCCATCCCATTTCCACATCATTCCCATGTCTTGAATATTTGCAAATCAAGAGATGCCCTGAGAGCTCAACCATGCCTTCCAGCATCTCTTATGATACTTCATGTATATAATAGCAACGAGGAGTTGTTATTAGAAGAAGGCCTCTCATTTGTCTCTAGTCTTCGAAAGCTTTACATTAATAGTTGTACCAATTGATGATTTCTCTTTTAGTAAAGAAGACTATCAAATGTAACAGTAAACCATTTCTTGTGATGTGATTCATGGTATAATAGGTAGATCACTAGACTATTTGAAAGTACAATATAGCACGATTGGTTGGATTTATTTATAAATAAAAATATTCAATGAGACTATTTATAAAATATATAAATATTAAACTTATAATTTAAAATTTTGAGTTTTAAAATCTTCAATATCTTTTTTGTAAAATTTTATTTTAAAAATAATAAAATTTGGACTTATTTATAAATAACAATATTCAAATCTGTAAATATTAAATTTGTAATTTTAAATTTTAA